>JAAOAK010000023.1:0-229542 GCA_013396175.1 Fusarium denticulatum | reverse complement strand
CCGCTTGTCTGGCAGCATCGACTTGCTTGTGGTACCTGCGTCGCACGCCCGGGCCTGTCCTCGCGGGCGACTGCCGTCTGCCCATGCAGCGATCATCCATCTATCTATCAACCACGTGTGCGACAACAATGGTGGAAGGACAAAAAGGGCACACTACAACAGGCAAAAACATACAACAGCGGGGATTCGCTGGTCGTCACCGACCCAACTACTAATCCGCCCCTTATCAGCTTATCTATGGGAGAGCGGACGGGATCCCGAGTTCTCTGATAGGTATGGTCGTATGTGCTTAAGGTCGGTCTGGTTGCAGCTTATATGCAAAGAGTTTTAGCTTGCCAGCTGCATTGTTGTTCGCGACCCGGTTCGCTTGAGTACAGGCATCGACGTCTGCTGGCCGATGTCATGACGTCTGCTTCGTGTTCTTCTGGCTCAATTCTTGGGCCTGGCCTGCATATAACGCGCGGACAGTTGAAGTAACGAGATACTACCTGAACAGTTATGGATATTGGCATGGCCAAGCTTCCATGTCATCCCTCTCGTCGCACGTAACCACTAGATACCAAGATACAGGCTTCCGTATAATGACCAATTGCATTTTCGACTCTGCCAGAACAACCGACTCAGACCAATTGTGAATGTCGTTCCCTGTATCACTCCACATCGAAGCATCTGCATTACGCGCAGGCTGTCGTCCGTATGTTGATATCGATGGTGCAATAGGACAAGGTCCAGCTTCGTGGATGAACTGTACGTTTGTTTCCAAACTATCAGGTCATTGGCTTTGTAATTCAAGAGGATTGCGTGAGCACTTATGTATTCCGCTGTCGTGGATGGTTCTGTCATTCACGCTAAGAGTCCCTTCACGATACCTTTTCCTCCAATCACGTCAAATTCATCTCTGGTGTTTAGCGTCGTCGTCAAGTATTAATCAGCCTGCACGGAGCACTACCTTAATTCGGATCATACGTGCCGTGCTGCACTAAAAAGGTGCATAAGAAAAGCCTTAATCGTGAATTTTAATCGATCCTACTAGACTTTTAATTGGCTGGCGGATCAATAATGTAGCTGATGACTGTGCTTGCGACACCCAGTGACTCAATTACGCGGTCTGTCCCGACGCGCATATTGATTCCAGGCGTAACAGTCGGGTCAGATTAAGCCGATGACATGTATTACGCAGATTTCGTGAGTCACTTGCCTTGATCAATTGACTCGACTTGATGAGAAAAGTGCAGATGCCTAGTCAGGCAGAAATTGTATAACAATAAGGCCAAATATCGCCAAGATGTCGGATCAATTCCAACCAGTATCGTCAATATGGAGCCTCCTTACACGCAAAGATCCGGCGTCCCTCTTCAGACACGCCCGGTGCTTAGCCCGTTCAATCCATCAGCCTTACAGAGCCTTAATTCTATTTTGCCCCCTAAGAAAAATGGCTTGACCATTAATATCCATGATCATTATGCATCTAAGCGCTATCGCCCTAGCTCTATAGTTATGGGCACTGTCAACATCAAGCCCAAGAAGCAGACTCCTTTCACCAAGATCTCAATAAAGTTTGTTTGCGACTCAAGCGTCGAGCGACCCAATGCCAATTTATCATTCGAGACATGGCATCGATTACTTGATCTAGAAATGCCCATCGAGCAAACAGCATTACCGGCGAATAAGATTCTTCAGCCAAATGAGACTTATACGGTTCCATTCTACTTTGTACTACCCAATGGCCTCGGTACAGAGGCCTGTTCGCACAACGTCATATGGCAAGAAACACGACAGCTGCACTCACATCTCCCGCCCAGTATCACGGGCTGGGAGGGTGATGCGATGATCCCAAGAGGCGTGCGCGTTGACTATGGTGTTATTGCTCAGGTTTGGGACTTAGCAAACCCAGAGCATGCCAACATGGAAGCCAAAGAAACCGTTCAATTCCTGCCAGGCCATGTTGAGTATCCTCCTCTGAAGATCCCAACAGCAAACCGAACATTCAAGTTCGCGTCATCGAAGCAACTCAAGTCCAATGTCTTTTGTCGCTCTTCGGGTGAGATCACATTATATACTGATCAACCCCAAGCAATCGTTCTTGATTCCAGCGGAAAAGGCTTCCATCCTACAACGATCACAACGTCTCTTAGACTGAAGCTGAGCGACCAAAAGACTAGCTTACCACAAGCATGCAGTGTTTCTGCAAAGATCGAATCAGAGACATGGTCACAGGATGAGCCCATGCAACAGCTCCCTCATATTGCCAATGCGAGAGACTGCTATAATGGCTCCGAAACTCTCGTGAAGAAGGCAGAGATTGGCCTGAGCTGGGAGAAGAATTCACCGAAACAAATAGACAGCGTTGTCACCGAGACTGCTGAGACATTCAGCAGCCATATCGAAATACCCATCACGAGTTTTGCGAGCGATAAGAAAATGTTTTTGCCTACTTTTTATTCTTGCCTGATTGCCAGGACATATCAACTACATCTAACTATTAATGTTGCGTCGACAACCCTGAAGCTGATACTGCCTGTACAGCTCACAATGGAGGAGCAGAATGGGGATGTGCAGCCCGACGCTGAGGATATTGGGCTCCCTGAAAGCAGCGCGAGATGTTCCAGTTCATTGCCTTCATATATCGAGTCGGAAAGGAGGCATTCACAGCCTGAGCAATAATCCGTTATAATGAACAATAAAATTGAATTTCGTCGTCAAGATTTGCCCGACAGCGTCCCTTTGTCGATTCCTTTATTTCCTTGTGCATCTCGTACTGACTGTCGAATGTGAAATCTATGCCAGGTGGAATATGCGCTTCACTTCATTAAAGTCCCCCGACCAAAGCCAAATTCTGAACCAATCCCATTATTTTAAATGCAGGGGGTTCTCTGGATGAACCAATTCCTTTCCATTCTGCAGGACTCTAATCCGGAAAACCCATTCCTTGATTCGACGTTTGGGCTCTTCACTGGTCCAGGAGTTTGTAGCTCGCACCTCTTCTTGGAAATTTTTGACATCGAGGCTGGATAAAGCTCCCAATGTGAGCGGTGTTGGTCCAGGTAGCGGTCGTGGTGCACTGAGTGCCGCAGCATAGCTTTTGGGCTTGGCGCTTCTTGCTGGAATGGGTGAAGGAGTATTCATGGCCAGCGATAAGTCCTGTGTTTGCTTTCCAAACAGTTTGTGTTTACGTAACTCTGACGCGCACGAAGGAAAGGCGTCCATGAGGGAATGGTTTGCTTAGGAAATCTCTTGATGCGTGCGGTATGCGATGGGGGTGATGAGAGAATAAGCTAGATAAACGTTTGACAGCAGGAGAAGGCGTCCGTATTTAAGGGCAGGAGCTTGAATCCTCACTGGTGACTCTAAGAGGTGATATGTGAACACTGAACAGCAGGTGCGAGGTGAACTCAATAAGAATATGGTTTGTTCACGCTCATCAAAGTGCCTGCTTTTCTGTTCATTCGCACTTCCCTGCACTGATTGCATGTTCAGCAGAATTTTATCGGTGTTCCACGCGTGCGATTAACTGTTAGTCCAACACTCAGATTAGTCGTTGTCTTTAAGACGAAACTACGTGAACATCTTTCATCTTCGGATGGGAAATAATCCTTGAAGCCTAAGAGTGCAACCAATCGATTGAAGCGTGTTCAAGTTTATTTTTGCGCAGAACCTTCACGACAAATTTATCACCCCCAGACCAAACACCATTTTTCAACGGTCTGTTTCCATCCTCTCATGAGCTCTTCCAGTATATAGTCCTCCCGATGAGACATGTTTCCTCGAACTGCCACAGAGTTCCACCCGCAAATTTCTGACTCCAGGTTCAGGCAATTGTTAGTAATCTACGGCAAGTAAATCTTCTCAACTTAGATATGTGTGCTCCAAACAATCATTTGATCTCTTGATCTGCCGTGATTGATTTATCGATAGTCAAATCTTATGGCATCAAGAAGACACATCAAAGCCGACATACTGGAAATCCCAATTACCTTCAGGTTTTAGAAGGCAATATGCACATAGTTGATATGTCATGATCAAGTCTCAGATCAATCAGCCAGACAGAAATTCGTGAGTCATTTTTTGTCGTGTTCGATGTTACAATCGGCTTATGCTGTGGCTATGAGGGCAATAACACTCGTGGGCTCATTTCTAGGCGGGCTGAGTTAGTGCGGAATCAAGAATGACTCCACTCTCGCTCCAGTAAACTCAATTCAGTCGTTCAACGATGCTTACCCGATACTTCATAAGAAAAGTTAGGGCTATTATCAGTTCTAGTATTCTCAAAGAGAATTTAGTGGTATTTTGATGTTCTATTGGTCCAATATAAAAATTTCAACAGTCTGTCTTGAGCTGCATTAACCATTTTTCCTTCAATCCAGCTTCACCAAACCAAAGCTGCCTGGTCGTCGCCGAGGCTTCGAATTGAAGTATAGCAGTTTCACCCGGCTTGTTACAGTGATGACATTCTCATAATTGAAGAAATGAGAGAATGGCCTAGTTCTACCCGATGCATAAAGTCCTGATTATTCATTACCATTGCTTACAACTTTTAAAGTTCTTCAGCCTATTGTTGAGAAGAGTGCCATCTAGCCAATGATGTCAACATAAAGGTGGTCTCACAGTCCTCTTAAAACTCGCGCTCCGCTCAATCTTATCCATTCTTATAGAAAAATGGCGTGACATTGCCGCAGAGGTATCATCAATAAATGCAGAGAACCTGAAGAGGTAGAGCATAGACTAGTCAATTCGAATAGAGCATGGCTCGGAAGCCATGAAGTGATTCTTACTTTGGACATTCGGAACGAACGCGAACAACATACAGTTCATAATACTCTGGATAATATAGTTTCAGCACGGCCTGCACCTTCACATTTTACAACAGCCTGATATGATATTTGCAGCAAATGAGGGCAGCATTGCTAAGATGATCACATGCAGAGTTTCGGCGGTTGCGAAGTCTGCATGATACGGATTTACCCCGGCTTCTGGATGATGCGGCTCACAACTGGGGGCTACACATCCCAACCACGATTATATGAAGCAACGCATAAGTATCACAACAGAGCAAAAAAGCAGCCGGTCTGACAAGTTCCTCCACTTATCTACAGGGCAAAAATAACATACAACACCGGGGATTCGCTGGTCGTCACCGACCCAACTACTAATCCAGCGCTTCGCAGCTTGACTATGGGAGAGCGGACGGGATCCCGTATTTTCTACGAGCTTTGGTCGTATGTGCTTGATGAGGCTGCCGTGAAGACTTATGGAGGTACGTTGTGCCGAGCTGAAGGTTCATCTTGGCGGTTAATCACGGCGCAGGAACAGTCTTGGCTGAATGAAAGTTCGGCATTGGCATTTTGCCTGAATGGGCGCCTTGGAGAGACTACGATGTGATACCCTGATTCGATCATTTTGGCGTTCCCCGCAAGCTCACAATGCATTGATATGTGCCTTGGATTTAAAGTGTTGGAGTTACATCGCCACTAAAACGCGGCTTGGCGGATCCTCTTGTCACTTTGCATTCTTCTTATATTTAGCCGAGGCCAAGTTGTATGTCAGACCGCTATCCAATGCCTACTTACGTACCTTGGCCAATGTCGCATCTGTTCTGCCAAAGACGCCATGATCGTTCGGTTTTAACCGTCTGTGCACTGAGCACGGATCATTCCCGAATAAATGCACCAATTACCAAGGCAAAGGATCGCTACACAAGTGTGCTTTCTCGTGTTATCCCTGAGTCATGAGCAAGTTCTAGCCTGGGTTCTTTGTTTTACATCTTAACAGACCTCAGCTATACACCATGCACCCTCACGCTGATCTTCTGAAACGCGACCTTGGTTTTTAGGCTGAATGTCCGATCCTCGTCCTCCCCTTCCTAATCAAAGACGTTAGTTCTCGGCCCAGCTCCTAGCTCGCGGCCGTGTCTGGGGTCTTCGGCAGTCAATGCAACCTCCGCCCCGTTCGTGGTGGCTCTATGGCAAGACTTGCATCGATGCCATGTGGCTCCATGTTACGAATGCCGACTTTTGCTTTCCCCATTCGACATCATGTCTTGTCCTAAATCGGACGATCCGGGCATTGTTCCTCCGAAATTGCACAAAGGCCGGATAAACCAGACCCCATCGGTTAGCATGTTTCATAGTACGGAGATGACTACTGACCTGGTTCAGTTTCCGGGATATCATCGACCCACTAATCACATTGGGATGACTGCTGTCAACTCGCTCGTTAAACGAGCATTCCCATCGATCCTTACTTTCCCAGTGGTTATCTCGCCGGCAAAATTGGGTATACACTTCATACAGAGTTAGATCGATCTCGGACACTTTCATATCCATGTTAGGCAATTCCTTATCCCCACAAGTCTGACGAACTTGGGACAGACTCGGATGATGTAGAACAATTGAGGATCGCCGAGGTGCTGCCACTTGGCAATATAAATACGACCAGAGCCCTCATCATCACTCAGTTTTTTCATCCCATCAACCAACAGCTTCAGTCTCCAACAGTCTTCAAGCCAACATCATCAAAATGGTTTCCTTCACCTCCCTCCTCGCCGCCGTCTCGGCTGTCACTAGCGTCATGGCTCTCCCTTCCGCCCAGCCCGTTGACGGCTTCAGCGTTGTTGAGCGTGACCCTCCCACAAACGTCCTCGACAAGCGCACTCAGCCCACTACTGGCACAAGCGGTGGCTACTACTTCTCTTTCTGGACTGATACACCCAATTCTGTCACCTACACCAACGGCAACGGTGGTCAGTTCAGCATGCAGTGGAGTGGAAACGGTAACCACGTCGGTGGAAAGGGCTGGATGCCTGGTGCTGCTCGGTAGGTTCCATAAGCACTGCTTCGCAGAGCATCTTGCTAACTTGATATCCAGCACCATCAAGTACTCTGGTACTTACAACATCAACGGCAACAGCTATCTCGCTGTTTACGGATGGACCCAGAACCCTCTCATCGAGTACTACATCGTTGAGAACTTCGGCACCTACAACCCCTCTTCCGGCGGCCAGAAGAAGGGTGAGGTCACTGTTGACGGATCTGTCTACGACATCTACGTCAGCACCCGTGTCAATGCCCCCTCCATTGAGGGTAACAAGACCTTTCAGCAGTTCTGGTCTGTTCGACGCAACAAGCGTTCCAGCGGATCCGTCAACACCGGTGCTCACTTCCAGGCCTGGAAGAATGTCGGCCTCAACCTTGGTAACCACAACTATCAGATCCTTGCTGTCGAGGGCTACTACAGCTCTGGCTCTGCCAGCATGACTGTCTCTCAGGGTTAATAAAGAGGCATTATGACTGGAAGCTTTGGGATCATGATGATATGGCAGTCTCTTGAAGATAGTCTTTCCCTATACCTTCAGAAGCTTCAGATGGGATTACGTGTTTACGAGTCCGGACTTGTGACTGGACTTCACTCAGAGCCGGTCTTTACTTCATTGTACATAGCTTAGCACCTAACTGAACATACAACGATAGCCGGCTTGCGCGGCTTATTTGCCTAAATACCATTCTTTTGCCAATATAGAGTGACATACAATGAGCATGGTAGAAACAAATATTTCCGATAAGAGCCATTGGAAAAATTCGGTTCACGAGTCACTTGAGCGCCTCGGAGTCTTTGCATAATGAAAAGCCAGTTCAACGAAAGGGTATATATCATGTTAAATCACGTAAAAGTTCTTTCCTTTGTGACTAAGTTTCCTTCTCGTCCGTTGTTCTTATGCTACTGAGAACCTCCGTTGCATATCTTCACTCAAGTGAACGTTGGATGGCTGACTCAAGCTTTCTGGGTCTGACGATACCATCGGTCTTTGTGAGTTATGGCTTGAGTACCCTTTACTGTCTTGACCGCTGCTCTGGCCATAGTACTGAATCTTTTCTCGCCAGTTGAAGAAAGGCCGGAGTGATGGAAGACATGCGATGATCAGGCCGATACAAGCATCAATGAAACTCCATAATTCTGTGTAAAGACGGATTGCCTTATCAGCCCCCTTCTTCAATCGGGAGTAGGTTCCGCATGCATCATACTTACCGACAAGACTTATGGTGATTACCAGATCCCCACCATATTGCTCAATCTGAGCAAAACGGACTACACAGAAGATAATATTGATGAGGCCAAGGAGAAAAGTTGCGTAGAGACTATATCTCAGCCTCCTTCGTAGTGTCAGCTCGGGAATGACGAGCCAGGGTAGAATGAAAACTGTACATCATTCATGATTAGCACAAATAACTGAGACTCTGAGGAACAAAGGCGTACTGAGGATATCTGAGCTGATGTTTAACACCCAGGAGATCTCGAAGTTGATTTTGATGCTTTTAACGGTGCATCTTTGGTCCGACAAGGTCCTTCGAGATATGTTAGTATAGCCCTCAAGGCATAGGCTACTATCAAATAAACCCACCAGTTTCTCCATACTGGCAGACATGACAGGCTAAGTAAAAGTATTGTAATAATGAAACCTATCGCAACATAAACGATGACAGCCCAGAGGAATCGACGTCTCTTTACCATAAAGCTAGGGAAGATCTGTAAGTACACAGCCAACAGAGCTGCTTTGGAGAAGTAGAAAGTGGTGTAGAAGGGATAGGTGGAAAAGTAGTAGAGCTGTTCAGATATCTCAGCTGGTGATATTCATGATTGACCTAGAGGGTATATACTTTGTAGAAATTCTCGGCCTCTTCTGCTGTTCCTTCAAACCCGGCCAGGTCGAATGTAGTGCCAGGTTTGAAGATACCTATACGAAAGAAGTAGATATTGAAGCTTGCCAAAGCGACGGCCGAAACCCATGCGGCGCACATGAACAAATCGCTTGCGAGTAGATTCCGTCTTTGTAGGATGAGGCGGAGATACAGCCGTGCTAGGATTACCGCGGTCGCGACAGAGATAAGGGCCCATTCAGTAGCCTGCGAATGATTCAGCAATGTCGCGTGTCATAAGAGACAGTAACCTACGACGACTGTTGAGCCGCTTGGATCTATTGGCATCTTGAAGATTGCTGAGTCTGAGTCTCATATGACATCAAAATGATCAAATGATGAGATGAGGACCGCCCCTTGATGCTGGAGTCCCAGTCGCTAGCATTACGACTCAGGGACAGATGATGCAACATGAACTTTGAAGGGGGTCCTCGGAAGGAAAGGGAGATCTGCAGATGTAATAGTCACACATGCCTAAGCGACAGCGATAGTTCGCGTTTGCATTCCTCCCGGACACGGGGCAGAAGAAGCCGGGGTGATCTGCTACCTTAAATCCGAGACTCTTCAAGCCACATTTTGGTCCAGAACGCCATCTACCGCTGTTCTCGTCATGACGTGCAGTAATGATCACGCCAATCTCATGCATCCACATTCAAGGCTGATCATGTCCCCGGATTCAAATAAGCGACGCGTATCTGGAACTCTCATACAGTAAATGTATCTCTACGTTGATGATCTCTCGGCAGATTTCTAGATTCCGAGCTTATCTACACAGAGAATCGTCCAGACCACTACACTTGACGCCACATACCCGAGTCCCTGAAAAGTTTCAGCCATTTGACATCAGGGCAGCCACCAATCTTCAGCGGACCGATGTCATGCCAACTGACACAACGATGAAGATTGGTGGCACAAGCCTAGACTCTGATCATGGGGGGATCCACCTTGGCCTAATTCTGAGAGAAGCGCAATATTTCTTGCGGCCTTCTCACAGTTGGGTTACAATGTCATATATCCAAACATATCTCCAAGCATATCTCAATCAGCTGTCAACTGTCCTTTATATTATTGTGAAGTAACACTTATCAGAAGCTTCAAGTTACAAGAATATAATATTCAGGACTCTATATACTGACTCTATAGATAGGAAAAAATGGCCGGTCCTGATAATCTAAGAATTACTTTTGGGCATCCTAGGGCACCTGCTTGTCCATCAGATCCTTCAATTCCCCAAAAGCCTTGAGGATAGTAGGCGTCTCAGCAATGATGTCCTTCTTGGTATCATCTCCCAGCTTCCCAGCACCAGCAAGCCAGAGATCATCACCAACACCACCATGAAATCCAAGAGCAGGTCGAGTATCGACAACATTGAGCTTCATGCCTTTCAGGGTCTTATCAAGCTGATCACTTGCAGAACTTCCTCCAAAGATACCATAGCTGATTATCAGAACACCCTTGCCAATCCACTCGTTGTACAGGTAATCAACGGCGTTCTTGGTTCCGCCGGCAAGGCCAAAGTTGTACTCGGGAATGACAAAGATGTAGCCGTCGTATTTTTTGATCTCATTACTCCAGGCGATGGAGTGGGCATTCTTGAAAGTTCCCTTATCGGGAACCATTGCGGGCATGATTTCTTCATCAAATACGGGGAGATTGAAGTCTGCGACGTCTACTAGAGAAATCTTGGTGTTCTTGCTGGCATCTACATCGCCAGTGAGGATGTCGTTGATGACGCTGGTGATGTGAGGACCGACTCGAGTTTTACGAGTGCTTGACGTGATGAGAGCGATGTTCTTGGTGGCAGTCATGTTGCTTTTGCAATTTTTTAAAGTTGTGATTTAATGAAATAAAGGATTTATTTCAATGAAGGAGGGAGTCTATGTTGAGTGAAAGGATATTCGTCAAACTTAATCCATTATCCAACCTATTTATACTCAATCAATTTCATGGAGACTCCAGCTCACCTTGCGAGATTAATAATTATATACGCCCGCAAGGTACATGGGCTGTTGTGCTTTCTTACAAATCCCGACTTCTACCCGCGCGTTTCGGTGGATGATGGATAGCCTACACAGCAGAAGCCTGATGCTTGGCTCTGCGGCCTTGCATCACACGGCTGTCTCACGCGCGGCTCGGGTATTCGGATATCGATGGTATGGTAAGCAAGTTGGGCCAGTAAGCAGCCACTTCACTATTGGCTTGCTGAGAGCTGTCAGTAATTATCGGCAAAAGCGGTGCCGCAATGGCCGCTTTCATGATGTGTTTTGTTGTAATTCGTTCTGCATATTATTAATTCTTAATGAAATGCGACTTCAAGTTTCGGGATCAGTCATTGAAATGCGGGACATGGAGTTTAGCGATATCTCACATCATCTGCCTACTTTGATGTATTCTTTCGTCACTGCTGAGTACCAAGGTTTCACCCAAAACAGATCTCGTTGTTTAATCCGCCATCTCCTCATCATCTCCTTCATATTCCTCCTCAGCCGCTCGAATATAGTGCTCCAGCCATTTATCGACAAAGCTAGGGTAGTCATCAATCCCCCTCTCCCCATTCTGATATGGCCCAACCAATCTCTCATAAGCTGCTTCCCCATCTTCACTGCTCGGCGGCGAAGGACTATTCATCTCATCGTAAAACCGAACACCGCCATCAGTTCCCACGTCTACGCTTGATTCCCTGCCTTCTCCCTCAAAAATATTAGGCGATGGGCTCTTCTCTCCTCCGTCATCATCATCCCAATAATCGTCCGAAATATGATCTATATAAGGCATATGGCTAGGGTTAGACTCCGGACTGCGAGCGAAGTACCATTCGCGATATATAGCTTGGGCGTAGCCTGGGATATGAGCGTCTATTATTGGCTCTACGTCAATCGCTTCAGCTTGTGGTGGGAGCTCTTCACAATCTGAACATGCGATATGCTCGCAGCGTCTTACAGGTTGTTTCCAGTATTCGTCATCGCCGCCTGTTTCCGGATATCGCTCGTCTGTCCAATAGGGACAGAGGGCTTCATACCCCTCCCATAATCTCTCGAAGTCTTTCCTTCTGTAGTTTCTGTTATATCTGGGCACCCTGGGATATGCATCTCGATATGGGTTGATATCATAGCCACATATCGTGAGAGCAGCATCCCAAAGATCGCCTCTGTATGACCCCTTGGACGAATACTGATTATCGCCGTCGTTAGGTAAATATGCACGCATTGAAACGCTGTGCTGATGATGATCATGCGCAAGAATATCTGCTCCCTGTTGGATCATAAAGATGAGGGCTTCTAACTCGTCTCGGTCTCTGCTTCGATGAGCTTTGTAAACCAGACTATGTAGGCACGTAAACCCTAACGTTTGGTGATCATCTGGGGACCATGACTTCGCTACGCGGGCGTTAAGGTTGGCTCCAGCCGCCGCCAGCATAGCAACTGCTTTCTTCTTGCTTGTCGCTCTGCTTTCTGCCATACAAACCTGATGAAGTCTCGTTCTTCCATTCAGGTCGAAGCTCTCTAGATCATGCATCGTGAAATGTCCTCCGTGCTTGAGGAAGAGCTCTGCGGATGGCTATAATGTATCAGTATACGAAGGCTTGCTATCGTTCAGGGACTTACAAGATCCAGGTTACAAGCCGTGGACAATGGGTTATCCCATCCCGGGTATGATAATGTGGGATCAGCCATGTTCTCCAGTAGTACTAATGTCGTATCATGTCGGTCCAGCCCTGCTATGCGTGATAGGGCAGTACCCGTATTTTCGCCCATCTCATCCACGTCTGCTCCAGACTCGATCAAGAATTTGCACATCTCCACGCTCGCCGTAGCTGCATACTTCACAAATGTTAGTACAGGTTTTTGGGTTTCATAGACTGCTCTCTTACATGTAGAAGTGGCATGCCCTGCTCGTCATGGTCACGTAAGCTTGCTTTGCCCTCCTGCAGCATGGTTGTGAACTCCTTGAGGGAGCCCTGCTTCACCAAAGTGAAGACAAGCGAGTCATTCGGGACTATGCGACAGACCGATATTCGCGGGATACTCTGGATGCTTCGATCGAAAAGTTGACCCTGTGAAAGCGAAACTGAGAACATCCAAGGAGAATTTGATGGGCGGAACACGATATTGGCAACGACGTCGCGAAATGTGTTGACATTTCCAGATGGGTCGGCAACCCCGCTGCATATCCTTCTTCTCTTGTTAGTTGAGATCGTTAGATAGCCATGGTCAACATCGATTTCTTCTCTCAGCCGCTTTTGCTTGATGACCGTGCCATGCGGTAGTTGAGAACGGAGTTTTCGAGAACCTGAGACTGACATAAATGATCAGTTATGCGCCACAGCAAATAATGAATGAGAAAGTTACCAGACTGGTTGATTGCAATGATGGGGGCGGAAAGAATCAGTCCTTCTATCAGCTTCAGGTCTTTACCTAAAGCTTTTGTATCGTCTTCCGTGACAGTACTGTAGGTAGTAGAGTTGCTACTAAGTCTAGACTTCTCGATCGACCTCTCCTTCGCAATGACAACAAATCTCCGCAGGTCATCAATGATCTGCTCAGCATCATCGGCGTCCAAAGTTAGGCCATCATGGGCTATGAGAGTCGAAAGGCGGGAAATGCTAGACTCGAGCTCGGAACAAAGTGTCATGGGACCAAGTCGACCAGCCATTGCGCTGTCGGTTGAATCATCGCCTGCGGTTGCTGGAAGCTGCTCGACCTCACTGACTCCAGCATCTTGATCAAGTCTCGTGTGAAGTTTTGACACCTCTCCCAGTATCTGCTCCAGGATACTTGCCGTCGCTGTGGCATGAGTATCCATCCTTGATGACACTTGCAAAAGTGACTGCGCTTGAAGAAGGCTGAGGTAAAGGTTTATCTGCGTTGACTTGTCTCGAACCCTGCTTCGCGCATTCTCTAGGTCTTCTTTCTTGACGTAAGCGAGAACGCCCTTGTACACGCGATTCGAACGACTACTGCCAGAGCTTGTAGAGAATTTTGCGAGTCGACATTCTATGCTCGACAACTCTGTCGTGCACGCTTGGAGAATGTCATTTAATGACTCAATTGTGCTTGTCGGCGCATGTTGCAGCGAGCTGCCAGATATCCGCCCGAGAACGGACTGTAGCGACTCTAGGTCTTTGGACAATTCGGAGACTATCTTAGGGGCATCTTTGATTGACGAGAGTGACTCATTGATGATCTTGGCTGACTTGAGGGCTAAGAGGACAAAGGCCAGCGTGCTGGCACCCGCGCCGATTGCCTCCATGGTGGGTTCGATATGTCGACGCCGCAAATGCTACGCTTGAAATGATACATATCACATAGAAAGAGGATGGTTATTTTCGATGAAAACAGCAAAATCGATGAGGTAGAACACAAGGGAAAGCCTTGTGAAGCGCCTGATGTCTCAGCAGACTCAGCCGCACTGGGCTGAGTCGCATTTTACGCGCCGTCCAGCATCTCGTGATTGGCTTCTCATGCAGCAAGCCATTCCATATTTGTGCCAAATAGCGCAGATCAGAAACCGTGAAAATATAAAATGGAAAAAGTGACAAGATCCTCTCATTCTTCCTGGGTTCTCACAACAATTTTCTTCCCAAATTTTCCACCTTCCATATCTTGAATACCCTGAATGACTTTCTCCCATCCGACCCCGTCAACAACATGATGCTCGAGTGGCTTCAGAGTCCCAGCGGCAATATGCTTCTCCAGCAACGGAATCCAACTGGCGGTATTGGACGTTATCTGGGCCCCATCCCGCTCGTTGGGGCGGCAGAGATGGCCAAGATCTGCTCTATACTCGTTAATAGAAGATGGTGTTGAGAATGGGGACCTAGCGATCCATGAGTGATGTTTGAAGCTTCATAATAGGTACAAAGAACTTACCAAGAGTCAACCGACGTAAGGTATTTCTCTTTCACATCGGAAGCGCTTTCGAGAGCTTTCACCTGACTTCGTAACCATAAGTGCTCGCATCCATCATTTTGCCAAAGTTTCCGTCAGTGATCTTCTTGATTTCCGCGACTTGCGCATCAATCGTTTCACGACTGTCAAAGGTCGCTGAAGCTCCGTTTCGAACAGCAATCTGGGCAAAATTAGCACGACAGTATGCGTACTTAGTTGAGGGGACTTGCAGATTGTTTAGACGGAGAGCAAGATGCTAGAACCTTGTATCCGCAGACTTTGCCCAGCTGAGAGTGTTAGAAATAGAAGTTTTGCAACGCTTGGGGTGCTACCTGTATCGCAAATTGCCCAACATTTCCACTGCCACCCAAGACGACGATCCATTCATCTTTTTCATGGCCTTCATTGCCATCCTCAGGAAGCTTGAGTCCAGCTCCGCCAAGGAGACAAAGACTTGAAGTCTGTCGCGCTGTCAGCTTCTCACATTCGATTATTGGTCTGCAAGGCCTCATAGTTACCAGAAGGCATGCTCCAATGGTGCAGCTGTCCTCAAGGGAGATGTTGTTGTCCCGTTTGAACAGGAAATCTTCCCGAGCCAGATAAGCATCTTGGAATGGCGTGAATCGATTCTGGCCGACCGGGGCACAGCTGTAGACGTAGTCACCGACTTTAAGCCTGCCAACGTCGGGTCCAACTTCGAGGACAACACCGGCGCCATCACTGCCTAGGATTGCGGGCCACTCATTTATCATCATCCCAGTGTGATGCTGGAGAGTTTCACTTTATCGCTGCCGTTAGTAAAAAGCTCTACATAGGTTTCGGTATCCGGTATCATACATAGGATTGAGCCCCACGGCGAGACATTTCACAAGCACCTGCCTGCCTGCTGGAGACGGACGGGGAATGTTGTCAACGACTTTGTGAGGCAGGTTAGCTCCTTCGATAATGATGCCTGCTTGAGTAGCCATTTTTTATCAAGTTTGATGACGACAAGACTACCTTTTCGTCGCTCAAGAGAGATTGGAATAGTGGTTTAGAGATTGATGCCGTGAAAGGCGGGGAAGTTGGTATAAAAGCATTCTACAAACTGATCGAACATCTTGGAGTCAATCTAAGCCACTCGTATAAACTTGGGCAGAGAGGTTACTGATCAATGTAATCTCAGCGCCACAACACTATCTCATAGGTTGGCGCCGCCCGCCACGATGTCACCCTGCGTAGATAGTTGGTCCATCTCAAGAGGCGTACTGCCGCTCGGACTGTTGATGGGCTGAATCTTTGACTACAGTGCGGCTGAAATGCTTGGACGTATCATATCACTTCTCGCATCAGTAAGCTCAATTGCTTTTGTAGGCACAAGTAACTGCTGAAGGACTGGTATCCAAGAGTAAGGTGGCTGCAGTTACAGTTAGTGCGAACGGCGTTCTCCGTGGCTAGGTCTCACGCCTGTTGCTACAGCCCACAGGAGATGCGTCATCTTGCAGCTCAGCAAGTACTAAAAAAATGCCCTCAACTTCTGAAAACTTTATGACCAGGTGTTCATCCCATGACAAGTTGTGAGTAGACCCAGAGAAGGTTTGATCCTTCAAGTACAAGTAATGCCATCATAAGAAGTTCGACTACCTTCCACTAGCACTGCTAGACTTTTTCTTCCGTTCGAGCTTCCAGTCAGAGCCTGTAAAACTGTTCAACTCAGAGACATGTGTAGACTTGTGTTTTTGTCAGACGGAGATGAATTGTTTTGATCAGCCCCAGCAGCATAACACTGTCACGCGAGTCCTCAAAGCGAAGCTCTCAAGGGGGATGTCGGTCACGACTGGCGATTTGCAGCTGTCCTAATAGTTGAAAGCACTGAAGGAAGTCGAAGATAAGAGGTTGTTGGCAAATAATAGATCATTGGAGGGGACTAAGAAAGACTTTCTGGTTGGGGCGATGTCGAAGCAAGCCAAAGATATTTATATTAAGAGGCAGATAATCCAATGCCGACGGCCTTTCAAAGCCAAACATTCCTACATAAAACTGCCACGTTTCTTTAAGAGTCCTTCGTAGGGCCTCAGGACGAGGAGGAGTTCAAAGAAGGACTAGCTTGAAGGGGTACGGCAAAGTCTCCCCAGGAATCTTGTGAAGAGTAGTATAGTTGAAACGAGGGGTAAATTAGCAGTGCGATGCGGCTAAACTCAACTTCGGCAAGGCTGAGCTTGTCATTCGTCGTGATTTGAGTTTGTGAATCTTTCAGGAAATCCTTGTCTTCTGTGCGTTAGTCCCAAGCCGACATCCCCGAAAACTATGGTTCAACAACCCAACCATTTCCCTACCTAGTCGGGACCCAATGATCAATCATGTAATCAACTGAGCATTTTTGAGCAGTATCTCCATCCATTAAACCTTTTCGGATCACAGGACGACATTTCCGTGGATCATGGCTCGATATATAAGGGTCAAACCTCCGGACTTCCCAAATAGGAACTGCAAGGAGGAACCCCTCCGAGATGAGCAGTTTCAGTGTTACATCATTTTAATATCCAGTTTAGGGTCTTTTGGACACATGACCGCATCGGCTGTTTGTTCCGGGATAGTCATTTGTGGCGATGGCACTTCAATAATGGCTGAATAAACGTGATGAGTGAGGGGTTAGGTCGGCCTCGATACAGACGCTCCGAAAGTTTGCACATCGTGAAAGGCTTTTCGGATGTTTTTGGATCTCATCCGGGGATTATTTGACGGTGGGTTCTTGTCCGGATCTCTTTGCCGATGGAGACGGTGGCCTTGCACTAACGTTTGAGATCCCGTCGTTCCGGGACGTTTAAACTTCGACGATGCAACTACATGCCTTCAAAATGTATATAACGTCTGTCACGGACCTCCATTGCAATTTTCGCTCTACTCATCCACAGTCAACAGTCAAGCATCATCAGTCAATCTTCAACTTCGACAGCTATGGCCTACAAGCTTATCCTCGCCGCCTTTGCGGCTACAGCTCTTGCTGCTCCTGTTGAAGAGCGCCAGTCTTGCAGCAACGGAGTTTGGTATGTCTCCGAGCCTCAACTGTAAAAACACCTACTTACGACGAAACAGGTCTCAGTGTGGTGGTCAGAACTGGAGCGGCACTCCTTGCTGCACCAGCGGAAACAAGTGTGTCAAGCTCAACGACTTCTACTCTCAGTGCCAGCCCGGTACTGCTGAGCCTTCTTCGACTGCTGCTGGACCCAGCTCCACCACCGCCACCAAGACTACCGCCACTGGTGGAAGCTCTACTACTGCTGGAGGCTCTGTCACTTCTGCCCCTCCTGCGGCCAGTGGCAACCCTTACTCTGGTGTTGATCTCTGGGCCAACAGCTACTACCGCTCTGAGGTTATGAACTTGGCTGTTCCCAAGCTGAGCGGTGCCAAGGCTACTGCTGCTGCCAAGGTTGCTGATGTTCCTTCCTTCCAGTGGATGTAAGTCAAACTCACAACTGGCAGTGATTCGTGTATTGACAAAGTTCAGGGACACCTACGACCACATTTCTCTCATGGAGGATACCCTTGCTGATATCCGCAAGGCTAACAAGGCTGGTGGCAACTATGCCGGTCAGTTCGTTGTCTACGATCTTCCCAACCGTGACTGCGCTGCTGCTGCCTCCAACGGAGAGTACTCCCTCGACAAGGACGGTGCCAACAAGTACAAGGCCTACATCGCCAAGATCAAGGGCATCCTTCAGAACTACTCTGACACCAAGGTCATCCTTGTCATTGGTAAGTAAACTATCACTCTTGACATTTAAGTAGCTAACCCAATTACAGAGCCTGATTCTCTTGCCAACCTGGTCACCAACCTGAACGTCGACAAGTGCGCCAAGGCCGAGAGTGCTTACAAGGAGCTCACCGTCTACGCCATCAAGGAACTTAACCTCCCCAACGTCTCCATGTACCTCGATGCCGGTCACGGTGGCTGGCTCGGCTGGCCCGCCAACATTGGTCCTGCTGCTAAGCTCTTCGCCCAGATCTACAAAGACGCTGGCAAGCCATCTCGCGTTCGCGGTCTCGTCACCAACGTCGCCAACTACAACGGCTGGAAGCTTTCCACCAAGCCCGACTACACCGAGAGCAACCCCAACTACGACGAGCAGCGATACATCAACGCCTTCGCTCCTCTTCTCGCTCAGGAGGGTTGGTCCAACGTCAAGTTCATCGTCGACCAGGGCCGATCTGGTAAGCAGCCTACTGGCCAGAAGGCTCAGGGAGATTGGTGCAACGCCAAGGGTACTGGTTTCGGACTCCGACCTTCCACCAACACTGGAGATGCTCTCGCCGATGCTTTCGTCTGGGTCAAGCCTGGCGGTGAGTCTGATGGTACCTCTGATACCTCTGCTGCTCGCTACGACTACCACTGTGGGCTTGATGATGCTCTCAAGTAAGTTGCTCCATCCAAGATTGTCATTACATCCCGTTCTAACGTCATATCCTTAGGCCCGCTCCTGAGGCTGGAACCTGGTTCCAGGCTTACTTCGAGCAGCTCCTCGACAACGCTAACCCCTCATTCATGTAAATTATACAAGAATGACTGATCTCAACAGAGTGAAAAGTTTGAAGTTGGATCAGAGTACTTCTCAAGGACCTAGAATGTTTCCTTTGGATTGTAGCTTGTTACAGGCACATATAAATTGACATTTGGACAATGGAGCAATGCCTTTTTCTTCTTGTTTTCGTATGCTAAATCTTAAATGTGATAAAAAGTACAAGAAAGAAAGACTAACTAGTCAATAATGCCCTGAGGCAAAATTGAAACATAATCCAACGCAGCTGTTTCCTTGCCATCAGCCTTTCCAATGATCACGAGCTTATCACCTGGCTGGATCTTGACACCTTCAAAGGTGATACGAGTGGCAGAGTGACCGTCGAGGAACTCACTGGGCCAATGTCCCAGTCGCTCTTCGTTGTCTCCAACCCACTTGCCGATCAATCGCTTGTTGAGATATACAGACCAAGTAGACTTGCCACCAACGATATCATAGTAGTTGACAGCAAGGTTATAAGTGCCTTTGGGGGACTTGAGAGTGGTGCTGGCTGTTCCAGTGCTGTTTGTGTAAATAGCAACATACTTGGAAGCAGTCTCGGTTGGGGTGACATTGACAGGCTTATAGCCATCGAGTTCCATCTTCTCAGCCTCGATTCTGTAAGGATGGTTGCGAACACGATTCTGCTTGTCAGAGATGCCAGACAAGTTGCGATAGAACTCGTTGATGGCGTCTCTCCAGACGATCGAGTGACCAGCCTGGTATTTTAGTCTGAAGAGATCGTGGTCAAGTCTGCCATCGTCGATCTTGCCCTTCAACGACGCCCAAGTCTTGTGGAAAGTCTGAGCTGTAGCGGCGCCCTTGTAGTGAGCATCGTAGAAGTGCTGAATCACGGTCTTGCCAGAGTGGAGCTTGAAAGTGTACGGGACGTGGTGGAACCAGAGCATGAGGTCATCGGGTGTCGTTTCGGGGTTCTCGAACCTCTTCGCAACTTCAGAAGGATACTGGCCAGCATTTCCAGTTCCATTCTTGACTGTACGATCCATACCAATGTGATCCCGGGTTGCCCTGGTCCACTGTCCCCAGCCGTTGTTATCCTGCGAAGCGGGGTTGGGTCCATAGTGCGCGTAGAGGATATCGGTCAGGGTCTGGATGCCCAGGTTGCCGGAATAGTTCTCATAGGCCGGCCAAGAAGCCATAGACATATCGGTAATGGCCTTTCGGACCTTGTTGTCGAGTCCGAAGGTCAGACGCGTCCAGTCCTCGAGAATTTCCTTGGAATCCGCAGTGGGGTCCCAAGCAAGACGTCCGAATGCGTATAGGTTTGACATGGAAAGATGACTTCCAAGCCACGTCTTGTCCAAGCCAACATTCGTGACACCAGCATATCCTCCTAGACGTCGCTTGAAGACCTTTCCTGACACGATATCGCGGACCTGAGACTTCTTACCATCGATTCGCATGTCGAAGTCCAGGATCGTCTTCCATAATGGAGGCAAATAGACAAGATGACATTGCTGCCCTAAGTACTCTTGACTGATCTGTAGTTCAATAGCACTATTTGTCTTTCTAAGGTGCGAGAACAAAGGGCTAACAGGCTCCCTGATTTGGAAGTCAATAGGACCGTATTTGATCTGAACAACCACATTGTCGTCAAACTTTCCGTCCAGCTCCTTGAAGAACTCGACAGCGGCGTTGGCACGGTCAGCCTTCCAGTCAGTCCAGTCAAGCTTGTCATAAACAAAAGCTCTGAACATAACGACACCGCCGTAGGGCTCAAGGGCTTTGGCAAACATGTTGGCACCATCAGCCAAAGTGCGGTTATACGTGATAGGTCCGGGCTGGCCCTCTGAGTTTGCCTTGACCAGATAGCCAGCCATATCCGGAATACCATCGTAAAGGCCATCGGTCAGGTCATGCCACCACTTAATCACCTTCTCGTCGAGGGGATCAAAGGTATCCAGACCTCCGAGCGATTGGGGTGACGCAAAGTTGAGAGAGAGACCGACCTGAACACCCCAGGGACGAAGCAGGTCGGCAATCTCGATAAGACCCTTGCGGTTCTCAGAGTTAAATAGTCTGATATCGGCGTTTACGTTGTTGATGACCACGGCGTTGACACCGATGGAGGCAAGAAGACGTCCAAAGAGAGGAACCCGCGAGAGATCCTTTCGCACGTTCTTGACGCCGTCAAAAAAGATGGAAGGGCCACCGTAGCCCCTCTCGATAGAGCCATGGGTCGAGCTTGCGTTGAGGTTGTCCCACTGATTGGCCCATCGAATGGGCGCACTCGGGTTCGATGCGCGCTCGACTTTCTTGAAGTTGCCCTGGCCGAGCATTGAGAGGTACTCAAAGGCGCCATACAGAGCACCACGCTCATTTTGACCAATGATCTTGACAGAGCTGCCAGAAGTGCTGAGCCAGTAGCCATCGGCCTCAAGCTTGGGATGAGACAATTTGCCCTTGCATGCTTTCTTGAGGTTCTCCTCGGTGGTAACGACAATTGACTGTGAGAAGTCGCACGACTTTGAGTTGCTCTCAGTCTTCAGGTCGATGTTGAGAATACCGCTGAAGCCCTTCTGGAGTTCCGAGGCAGCACTGCCGAGGGGACTCTTTGTGGTGCCACCAATCACATGGATCTTCCGGGGAAACGACTTGGCATTGATGGAGACGCTTGATGGCAGGCGAGCATATCGCAGCCAACCATCAATACCATCCTCTGCGACAACGCAGGTAAACAAAGCGAAGAGTAAAGTCGAGAGCCACATGGTGAGCTATGACTGGGACTTTGATGATCTTTGACGTTCAGTCTGATTGAAGCGATGCCATCGTCTTATATCGCAGCATGTCTCACGATGACATGCGGAGTAATTACTGGTGAATTGATTCAGGCTATTTGAATTAGCCTTGGGACTGTGGCTACAGCTGAGATCGACAGCCGATGATGCTGTATTAGTTAGTCCATCAATCGGCATCCAGGTTCACTTCGGGATAAATGGACCGAGCTTCACTGTTCGTCCGGACTTGGCTGATCTTTTGGACGATTCAGGTGGACTGGGGTCATAGTGTGAGAATAGCGGATATAAGGAAATAACATCAGTAAAGCCTTGGGAAAGCTTCATTGGAGATTGTCCACGCTACCATAATTGACGATGAGCTCTTCTAAATGCCAATCTACGGACTCAGTAGTCTGAACTCTACAATAAGCATCAAGACATTAAGCTTAAGTTATGTTAAATGGCAGATCAATCTGGCAATAGAGTGGAGGGGGCAGTGCGTAGCTTTATTTCCCCGCGAAGTGACATCGGCAATCTCTCCGAGAAATTCCAGCCATTGCCAATGTTGATCTCTGTACTGAAGCGTGCAAGCTGAAGTTTATGTATTTAGGCAAAAACGATGTCGGCGATCAGTTATGTCTGCCGTTTCATGCAGGGGACATGCCATGAGGGATCTGCACAATTCATGTATAACATGGATGATGTGCTATGCATATGCTATGCAGAGAAATGCACAGAAATTCATTTTGAACAGAACGGAACAGATTGTTTCGTTTCCTTGCCCTCAGGGCCGAGGGGACAGGTATATGTGCGCCCGCAGTGGTTTAGCGAGTGTAACAGTCACACAGCGCACAAATCGCAACACAACTATTTTTCTGAAACGCAAATTCTGAGTCAGAGCCAGCAAAATTCGAATTGGCATGTGTTGGTAGAGCTCGGATCCCTCAAAATTTTCGACTTGGGATGACTTGCTGTCCTATTCTTGGCAGCTTGACTCACTCACAGCAACGAATAGGTCACCTGATCCATATAAAACATGTGGCTAGTGACTTGTGTAACAGCGAATTTTTGATGAGAATTTTTCTGCACAACGATTGTCATGCAAATTGTGGCGATTTGTGCAACTATTCATGATATGATTCGACCGGAACGCTCTGCCAGCGCAGCACGACACTGAACCTAACGTTAAACCCGGCACATGGAGACCCAAAATCGAGGCCTTCCAGTGGACATCTCCACTATTAGGCGTCGTAGTGGATTCCGATGTCAAGCTTTTTTGACTTGGGCAAAAGCAATGGGATCGTCTTGATCATAGACAAGCATAATCGTGCTAACGCCCCCTGGCAAACTATACAGCCGCTTTACGTTGCATGCATGGCCAAATCAGCTCGAACTCGCATGCCATCTTACCCAAAATCCACATGCTAAGGCATGCAAAAGTCTGGTTTGGTCGATGGACCCGTTCTTCATGGCATGTTGGCCGCGTAACAGTTCATCGTTGTTGGCTACATGAGGCTGTAGACCACTATTTTGATGCAGGAGCCCCGTTGAACGTGTTACAAACCTCCACTACGTTAGTAACCGTACAATGTTGAGAAATGACCTCTCTCTAATTGGCATCCTTGCTCTGGCCTTCTCCATGTATAAACTACCATATCGATAGACTTGACAAGGCCCCGGGATGGTCCTCCGTAAACAACGTCGATCTGGCTATAAAAGCGGGCGGCTGCCTGTTCACCAAACGGTTCTCATTTGGATCATCTCATTCTATCCTTATTCTTACTAGTATAATGCTTAATTAATCTATCTATCTATCTATTCATTCATCTCTACTTACCTCTTTTTTTAATAGCCATAATGAAAGACCGAACAAGCGATCATATTCATTTTCCTCAGCATGCTCATCGCATTCCACGACGCTCAGATGGTGTCAGTGGATATAGCGATTTGCTGGGGAGGGCGGTGCTGATATCCATCATCAACTACCTTGCTGATGTTGTCGATGCAATTGAGGACATCAAGCTGCCCAAACAGCACAAAGATCGTACCAAGTTGAAGAACGAGAAGAAGAGAATGTGCGATACTGCTGTCAGAGGTGCAAACTCGTTGACAGCCCTGTTCAATTCGGCAAAGGGCCAGACCAAGTACACAGACCCAGCCCGTGAGTCAATCCCGACCCGACCCCTGCAATCAGCGAATCCATCTAACCTTATCACAGCAAAGAACTTGCCGCTCTACCGAGACGAAATCCGGGGTCAGTTATTGTATCCCCTGTCGAAAGCCAAGACATCGAAGCCCAGCCTTGGCAAATCTTTCACATTCGCCCCATGGCAGCAAAGACTCACCGCCATCTTGTCTGGGATCGAGGAAGAAGTCTGCTGGTGGCTCAGGCTTCAACGTCCGACCAAGACATATGATAAGCGTTCAACAACGCATAGCCATACAAGCAAGGCATATGGCCAACGCTCAACCGCTAGCAAGCCATATGATCAATACTCTACACGCACGGGAAAGACTGATCAGCGATCGTCGAGGCCCAAGCAGTCAAAGAGCCATTCTCAGCGAGGGAAGAGGAGCCGTTCACCTTCACCCTCTGGTGGATGTGCTGTTATGTAGCTGGCTACATCTAATTGAGAAGCAGTAGCTAGTCCTACTTACCTACAAAATTTGGATATTTACGGTTTATGGAAGCAACGGGTCATGGAGGAATGAACACATGGGTGGCACGGGTTTTGCTTTGGATAAAAATGGATTCATGGAGTCGCTGGCACGGATAAAATTGGGACAATGGATGGCGGTATCTTTCGGAGGCAAATTGCATATATCAACATTGGACGGACGGAACTTTGTTTGCAGCGTAGGATCAAATACACCATTTGCGAATTGAACTGATACTTTGTTACTTATGAGCCTCCGTAACTGACACGTGTACGTGACAAATCTTTGTAACCCTGTTGCCTGGCATGGATGTTGATATCTTCCTTGTTCGCTTAAGAATTATCAGCCAAGCAGCTATAAGCCAGACTTCCAGCCTCCTTTGAGTTTTCGTCCGGGTACCCCACAGTCGTTGTTCGACGCAATCTGTTCTCAAGAAATTGCCGAAACGTCCCGCATGGAATGTCCTCCGAATCATGAAATTCGATAGTAGCCCAGTCCAACTTCTTCATGTTATCGTAGCTTCCATAATGCGCTTCGATGATTTTCATCTCCTGCTTTTTGTCATCTTCCGAGGTATCCGACCCTTTGAACGCCGTGTCATATGCTTCCAAAACTTCCTTGGTACAATCGGGTGTGAGTAGTAGAATGCCGAGAACATCTTCACGTCCAATTTCAATGTTTGGGCCGGAGCTTGGCCAGTCATCGCTTTCTGGTAGATCCAGCTTGAATACTCCACTGATGCTTTCGTGAAATTGAACCAAAGGGTCAAATAAAGGATCAGACCATTCGACGTCGTCGACGCTGTGGAGAGGAGGGTCGAGATGAAAGCCGTTCCATGTACCTCCAAATCCATTGGTGATCTTCAGAAATTCCTTATAGTCATCTGGCAGTGTTACTTTCAGCCTCTTCTCCAGTGATGATATCTGCTCATCTGTAGCCGGTGGCAGATTGAAGAGTGTTGCCGGAGGATCTTGCTCCATCTCTTCCCAGTATCCGAGGGACTTTGGCTTCGTGTTCCGCTCAAGCTCCAACAGCACGTCTTTCATGGGTTTTGACTCTATGTCTCGTGGCTTTCGGCCTTTGCTAAAGCGCTCTGCGAATGTCGCAACGACATCTTTGCCAAGGGCCTCGATCTTCTTCTTGTCAACAGGGACTTTTTGGGCTAATACACCTGTAGCGAGCAGTCCACTTAGATCATGGCGTCCAGCAAGACGCGAGATGATCCCCCGCTTGTATAAGTTCCGGGCGAGGAGTTCGAGAACTTCTTGAACTCTCGAATTGTTCTGGACCTCTTCCAGGTCGGGGGTCTGCTTCCAGGCCAACCTGAAGGCACTGGCTAGGGCATCAGCCAAGCCTGATCCGTCCGCACCGAATTGGTGGGCCTTCTTTATCAGCTCCTGGAGGTTCCCTTTGTCATCTTGTTCCTCGACATCGTCGATGTCGAGGGCATGCTTGGATGCGGTCCGATCAGATACTGCTTCACTTCTTTCCTTTTCCGGGATTTCATTAGGCCATACGTCGGCAGCTGCAAAGAATGGCTCAAAATGATGGAGTTGATTGCGTTGCCATTCCGAGGTAGTGTCCTGGAGGAGCAGTGAAACTAAGTCTTTGGCGGTATCGATTTCACCAAGAACAGAGAACTCTTCGGCCAATTCAACCAGCTTGTTGTAAACTTCCGGAAGTGAAGTGTTTGTCAAGATCTCTTCGCGATCAAATTTGTTTGGTTGAGCCATTGTGATGAATGTGAGGGTGCAGGACGTTTAACGGTCTTCAGCATTTGACACAAAGATATTTTGAATGTCTCACCCTGCTTATGCTTGACGTCATGCGGCTCGGGCACTTCTCGATGCAGGCTAGATCAATAATTCACTTGCAATAAATAAATATTATCCTTCAATCGAGTCAGGATTTCTCGGTGTGATATTGCATGTTCAGCATCCTGTATCACAAAAGGATGATTGGGCCCATTCACATTGCAAACTTTATCACTTCGGCAGATTGCGATACGCTTGGCCAGTACGGAAATGCGGCAAAGGTTTTTTGGGGCCTAGACTGCAAAATTTCAACATGAACATATTCACTCTCAATGCTAATGGCTTACATTTGTCGTTTCTTCATTCTCCAACACGGTTTTGTGCTAAGTCGACAGCTCTGCCATGATGGTGGGCACGGACAGTTCTGGCATCAACCAGCTACCGAATCAGCACATTGCTGCCAAGATTCAGGTCAAGAAACGAAACAAAGGCAAGCATGTCCCTGACAGTGGAGCTCTCATCCGAGTTATCATCCATGTGAACATAAGCGAGCAACTGAAGAGTAATAAGAGGCCGTCATAAAGAGACAGTCATTAACAAGAAGATTAAGAGCCTGAGAGACTACTGGTCAATGATTAGCATAGGATAAGCCACTTAAACCGAGTGAAACGATGATTTGTCCTAAGACTGCTTCGTATTAAACAGACAAAGCTAAAAACTATGAGCACAGTACCAGACTATCCCCTCTTCATCTAGGTGTTTTGAAACGATCAACAGGACTCTTTTATACATGGGTTGACCAGCCACCTCTTCAACTCTTCCATCTTTGCTTCAGCTTCCCCCCTCAGTAAAAACAAAACACTACAGCGTCTCCCAAGAAAAAAAGGTTGCTCGCTTAAGCGGAGCAAGGAGAGCCTTTGGAACCAGCCTGTCCCTGGAACTGCTGGTTGGCGGCACCGGGGAAACCACCCTGGTTACCGCCTTGGAAGCCACCGTTCTGGCCGTTGTTGTTGCCGGCCTCAGGAGCGGGAGAGGGAGTAGCCTGCTCACCACCGTTCTGCTGACCGTTACCGGCCTCAGGAGCGGGGGTAGAAGCGGGAGCCTCAGTGTTGCCAGCGGCAGGGGTCTCGGTGCTACCACCGGTGTTGCCAGTGTTGCCACCAGTAGAGCCACCAGCGGAGGCGGAACCGTCCCAGACCTTGGGGCCGGGCATGGGGAAGGCCTTAGCCCCGTTGTAGATGGAGAAGTTGGCGTACTCATCGGTGTCCTTGTAGGCACCGGGGAACTTGACCATCTCGGCGTCGACAGTGCCGTCGGAGCCACCGGTAACCTTGACCTGAGCGCAAGAGACGTAGTGCTCGGGCTGGTTGACGTGAGATCGGTGGACACCGATGTGCTCAACTCGGAGGAGGTACTCGCCGTTGGGTGTACCCTGGGGGATCTTGACGTCGAAAGAGGTGGCGTCGTAGTTGCACCAGGCGTCCTTGGTGAAGTCACCACCGGCGTTGCAGACACCCTCCTCCATGATCTTGAACCAGTCACCGTCACCCTTGTAGGACTTGACGTCGCTACCAGCGTTGGACATGTAGGCCAGAGTAGGTCCGGGGTGACCCATCTTGGCACCGACAGCGAGCTTAAAGGTCATGACATCGCCGCCCTTGACCTCGAGCACCTCAG
Source organism: Fusarium denticulatum (assembly GCA_013396175.1). NCBI lineage: Eukaryota > Fungi > Ascomycota > Sordariomycetes > Hypocreales > Nectriaceae > Fusarium > Fusarium denticulatum. Next base: position 201,602 of record JAAOAK010000023.1, on the reverse strand, counting down.
TGTTACCACCGGTTCCGGTGGCACCCTGGTTGCAGATGATGTCCTCACCATCAGCGAAAGAGTTGTCGCGGATGTCGGCGGAAGGGTTGGAGGAGAACTTGATGGGGTTGTATTTGGTGGGGCGAGTGAAGTCACGGATGTACTGGAAGGACTTGGACTCGGCACCGTTGAGAGCGCTGACGTCGAAGAAGTAGTGGGCAGAGGCGACCTGCGAGAGGGCAGCGAGAGCGAGAGCGGAGAACTTCATTTTGAATAAGAGTTGATTGGTTTGAGGGATAGTAAATTGATTGGTAGTGCTGGAGACTGGCTCGGTTGAATTGGAACGAAAGGAACGAGAGACTAGCTCTTCGAAAGAAAGACTGAAGTGAATGAAAGAAGATGAAGATCTGTTGATGGTGATGAGAAGGGAAAAAGTCGAGAAGGACGCAGGACATGAGATGTCTTTATAGATTCTGGATCTCGACTCTCCCTAGCATCAATCTTTGGCGCCGCACAGGGATATCCAATCCATTCTGCACGGCGCGGCACCGCACCGCACTCGGCCTTACACCAGAAGAGCCAGTTTTTCGTCCGGTGAAAGAATATCCTTGGTCGTTGGAGCGCCTTAAGCCCCCAGCTCATTCAATTCAAAACGCCAAGATGGGAAAAAACATTTCTTCTCCTTGACCATAGGCAAAAGAACCCGGTCAAGTTGGTGGTCTTCGCTTCGCTATCTCGATCAGACCTGTTGTTACAGACTGCGGCGGGTGGCAGCCGCATCTTCTAGGGGTTGTTTCAGTGGATAGAATGTTATTGCACCAATCAACAACGCTGTTTAGTTTAACCAAGGTTGTTGACAGCTCGTTTAGGTTCGTTCGCCCCAACAGCGACAAAACAACCTAAAAAATATGCTTCAAAGACGGGTAGATTGACTCTGAGCTATGGCTGATCAACTTAAACTTATTTAGTTGAACTATTCATTGCCTGCAACGCTTGCATCATCGTTCTGTAGCTTCTATGAGGCTACGGCAGACTCAACCTGAGTCTGTCCTCGCGGCAACTCTCACGGCGTTGATTGAAGTAAGGCGAGACCATGAAACGCTCATTTCAATCAGGGGGCTTCAAGACTTCTTGGCGGTAGGGGTCTGGAAACGATGTCTTTTTGTGCCTACGGATAGTGGGGGAAAGCCCCTGGCGGGTGATCATACCTTCACCGAATTAAGTTGACCGCTGAGCAGTCGCATTCTATTATTGTTAACCTTAAACGAACCTAGACGAGGTCATTGAATTTGCAAATTTCATGATTTGTGGTGGTACGAGGCGACCTTCAAACAGTTTTCACCATGTTTCAACAAATTTTGTCGAGCCGTCCAGCAAAGCGCTGCTATAACGACGCATTGCATGTTATCGAACGACATGAACTGATCTCCAGAACAAACGCGAGTGCCAAGGTGCCTGAGACTGTTTTGTTTTGTTCGGCGAACATGTTTTTCGTGGGATATGAAACTGGCCTTGAAGACTGTGGCTCGAGCGGCTCCTCACCGCGGGATGAACCATAGTTAGTGCCTACAGGACGTTTGATGTCAAACTTTAGTATGGTACGATACCTAAACCGTAAGTCTTGCGGTGGCTACCTAGTCAGGTCCCGGTTTACAGGGAGCTCGATCAGACCCAAGCGCAACGGAGACTAGCAAGACTTGTGCATTGCGAAACTTGGTCCTTTACTAGCCATTTAGACGGTATTACTCCGTCGCCCCAGATTCCTCCCGCGGGAATTATACTGAATTGATTCATAATGTTGAATCATCACAATTTTCGTATGGCTTCCACTGCGACCCTGCTGTACTCGAGACAGCTACGGTTTCAACACGACGCAACTTCCAATGGCAGATGGTGTGAACAAACAGCCCGTAAAACCAGCATAAACTTCCATCGAATGACGTTGGATCCATTAAGCGCATAGTAAGTGTCGTGTACGTAAGGCACTGAAAGAACTTGCGTATCCTTGATTACAGATATTGAGGTTGTATTGCTTAGAGTTCGCTGGCAACTTTAGGGGCTCACGATCTTGGCAGGGGCCACAAATAAGCTTATTGCTGGAGGCTGAGTGTAGAGCACTTCTGCATGCGTTAGTCGGAAATAGTTCACAACGGTAAAGTTAATTACCATGCGAGATCAGTTCATTTAACTGACACTTGAAAAAGCTCTAATGTCATCTCAATACCATGTTCTATCAACGTCCAAGTTCCTTGGCATTCAAGCGTTGTCCGATTACTAAAGATGAGCTGAGCAAATCTCAAACTCGAGCGTTGAGGCGCTAAACCTTTACGGGTCGATGTTTGCGACCACCGACGGCCGGGAGCTGAGAATCGCCAGGCGTATCGCCTTTCAATGGGGCAAAACATAAGCTAGAAAGTGCCAGTATTCTATCCCCGACGGCCGATGCCCATTAAGGCCGATGATCTTGCTCCCTATCTGACTTGTGAACCTGGAAGTTCAAGATTGACGTTGAAGAATGGTCAGGGCAGGCCTGCTAGGGGAAACCATCCCGTTATGTCCCCGGGTCTGGAATCCCCAAGTCTGGAAGATCCAAGGATTCCGACACTTCGGGAATCCATATAAACTTTCCACCAGTCGCTAGCCCAGAACAATCTCTAGACCCCGCTGTTGTATACATATGTGTTCTATTATTACCTGACGCCCTTTCCGCTGTAGAAAGATCCCATAATGGTCACAGCTTTCGTTTCGTGGGGCTCGTTCCGTACCCATGAATTGTTGAGCTGAACGAGGAACTTCTGCCATCAGCTGGAGTCGCAAGTGCCGTCTCAAAGTCCGACGGACATCCAACATTTACCGGCGAATTGAGAAGTTGGGAAGGAGGTAAACGAAGGGGGCAAATTGATGCTGTCTCAAGGTCTGTCATGAAGTTGCAATAAGCATGCCCTATATCTCGTTGGTGGAAGATCATATAACGGAGGATCCTACTGTTACAATGGCGGGTATCGAATATCTGTGTCACTATTGCCAATGCAACACGATGACGAGCGGGGGATCATCCCCTTTTCTCCGAAAGTCCTCCCAACAACTGCAAGAAACGACGGGATAGAATGGTCAGGAGAACAACCATGCTATGTAAATTGGTCAGGCACTGTGTTACAATTTGTCATTTGTGAGCTAGATGTAGTATTCTTTTGTTGAGTCCGATGCATAGGAGGAAGAGAACTTGTCCGACATCTTGACTTCTCCAGCGGCTCTGCTTCTCAACTGCGAATGCAATGTTCTAATATCCTTCTAGACTGGTATTACACCCTACTAGACTACGCAATAGCGCGAGATCTATTTATTATATGTCGTCTAGTAACGGTACAGCCCCTGGCTCAGATCTTGTCATGTCACTTCTGCTGGGGTTTTATCGCCCCAAATTGGGTCTTTAGATTGTGACTCTACGATGTGACACTATAATCGGGTTCTTAATTATAGAGAAGACACTGAGCTGTCGTTAAGTCTTCTTAGCAAGATTTCGTTGCTATCACAGGGGCATTCAGTGAATCTCTTGTATTTTGAGCACGCGTAGATTTTTTCATAGACATGCCAAGCTAGACACGTCAAAGAAACTGGAATTATCTGTGATTATGCCCTCAGAATATTGCTATAGTTTCCATGCCAAACTCGAGCCCACTTGTAGGTCCAAGTGACGAAGGCCTGCAGTGTTCTCGCCGCTATTTCTAGGGATGACCGTGCCGTAGTGGCGCGGTCTCAACCAATCTCATGGCTGCGGAATAGAAGCGGCAACTCTCCGCTCTTTGGTTGACCCCGCAAGCCATTTTGGTCACAATCCTGTGCAATAACGAAGAAGTCAATCAAGAAACACTAGGTGCTAAAGAATAGAAGGAATGGGTATGATAATTAATTCGGGCTGCGATTTGCCGGTCATATTACACTTGTATTTCTGTCACTTCAGGGCAAAACTTGGGTGCTTTCCTTACCTTGATGCTACTTTTATTCTAACCATAATCAAATTGAGCCGTATCCCTTGAGTCGGCAATTGTTCCGCTGCCATGGGGTTGCATGAAAACGATCCTAAACCAGCAAGTGCAGTCCGAATGCAGCAAAGCCGGCTCTCCCAATTCTCCCTTTTTGTGACAACAGTCATGAGATCAACACTTATCATGCAATGAGAGGACTTTTAGCTCTGCACTTGAACAGTCGAGAATGTCGATCAACTTACCCTGCATCTTGAAGGGCTGTTTTGACTTTTGGTGCACTCCCCGCCCCGCTCCGCTATCCCCACCAAATAACCGGAATTACCAATTTCCGTATTCTTTCGGCGACGCGTCTCGCTGCTCGCAACACGAAGGCCTCAGAACCCAACGGCTGGACTAATTTATCCCTTGGGCTCTGACTTGAGTCACATTGCATTGCTGTGCTTAGGTCGCACGGCTTCTTGTGGCACTTCAAACAGGGTGCAAGGCTTTGTGATATGGAATCTTTCTGACATCATAATTTGGTGTTTGGCGCGTCTGAGCGAAAAGCCTGATAAGATAAGGCGCTCTCAGTCCCTCACTTTTTGGGCCTACCATTCACTGCAGGGCATGCATTTGATGATGCTCCCTGAGTCCCTTGAATATTAGCATGCTTTCGATCAGCATGAGTGATTTTAAGTCCCCATCTAGTGATTTGCTGCGATACATGGCGACCCAGCAGCCGGGTTCCTGTGATCAACAAGAAGCAAAGCTCAGCTACGCTAGTCACTGAGCCGTGTCGATCATTCACACTGTCGGTAAGGCCCCAAAGCCAAGCGCCAGGTAATCTCCCTTGAGAAGCCAACGCAACTGCAAGGGGCACCCATCACCCGAAATAATGAAGCCAAAACTGAGATTACGATCCAATGAAACACAAAATCTATCAAGAAAGTTTGATCTTCGATTGTGATGGCTGCGTCCGTGCTGAGAATTGTTTGCTCATCCTGGTTTAGTCGCGAGAGTTTCGATAGATCGTCAGCCACCGAAATTGTAGCCGTATCTCCTTCAGCCAATGAATCACTGCTTGTTGATGGGTATGATTGAGTGACACATGCGCGTTTGCTCACAGCTGAGCTGCCTAGTGCGATGATGCTGTTACACTATCAGTCATTATGTCGCAACCTTGGGTTAATCACTGACCTGTGGGGATTGTTACTTAAACCCCATGATGCTGCCATCTGACGTTCCCTGCTGCTGCTGCTATACTAAGTATCGCGTCGTAACATCTCACAATGGGTTCACTGAAGCTATCACGAGGTACTAGCGAGACCAGTCGCTCAAGCGATGCCGGTGAGCGTCGCCTGCCTACTACGCCGCCAATGAAGATTCTCTTTCTCTGCACGGCGCATAACTCGCTTTCTCAGCAGCTGTATCTTATCCTCAGTCAGAAACACGATGTCACGATTGAGTATGCGCTATCCGACAAAGCCATGATCGAGGCAGCGGCCCTGTTTCAACCAAACGTCGTCGTCTGCCCGTTCATGACTACGCGAGTCCCAAACGAGATCTTCACCAAGTATCTCACCCTCATCGTCCATCCTGGACCGCCAGGTGATGCAGGACCAAGCGCCCTCGACTGGGTGCTCATGGGCGATGATGGCAACGTCGTAGACTCCGACCAACTACTCAAGTCCCAGTCCTGGAGCCAGACCGGCCGGTCGCATTGGGGTGTCACAGTCCTACAAGCTGTTGACGAGATGGACGCTGGTCCAGTCTGGGCATTTGAGCAATTCAAGATCGACATCGATGCGCCCGGAGTCACCAAGTCAACACTCTACCGCAAAGAGGTCACCCAAGCAGCGATTACTGCCACCGCTACTGCTCTGCACCGCATCGTCTCGGCAGCTAACGGCTTCTCCGACTCAGGCGTCGCAGCAGCTCTATCGCGGCTGTCACTGCTACAGAAACAGGACATTCGTGGCATCTCAGTTGACCTTGTCCCCAACCGCAGCTATAAAAGCCTGTCAGTGACACTGCGCAAGCCCTTCCTCGGCGGACCAACACATCGCCGACCACTTCTAAAGGCAGCGGATCGCAACTTCGACATCCAATACGAACCCGCTCGGACGATATCGCGAAAGATCAGGTCTGCTGATTCGCAGCCTGGCTGCCTCACAAAGCTGTTTGGAGGGGTCGGTCTCTACGTTTACGGTGGGACGATTGAGGCTGGGAGAGATGCGAAATGCAAACGCGGACCTGGACAGATCATTGGTTGCAGAGATGATGCTGTCTGCGTCGCCACCTGTGATGGACAAGGCATCTGGATTACTCATATCCGTCGAGTGAAGCGCAAGGTTGATCCAATGCTCTGGCCCAAAGTCCCCGCTGTCTCGGGCCTTCTCGACCTCGGCCTCATCGACCAAAGCACCCTAAACACTTCAGTATCACTACGTCCTCTCTTCGGTTGGTCCAAGGCAACATACTCAACCCATCAAGAGATCTGGGTCGAGTTTGCTGCGAGTGCGGGCAAGCGTCAAGTCGCCTTCGTCTACTTTGAGTTCTACAACGGCGCCATGAGCACCTCTCAATGCTCGCGACTCATTGAAGCCCTCGAGTTCGTCGCTTTACAAGAGGCTCTCGATGCTGTCGTGCTCATGGGTGGCGACTCATATTTCAGCAACGGTATTGCCCTCAACGTCATTGAAGCCAGTGATGACCCCGCAGCAGAGTCTTGGAAGAACATCAATCGCATCGATGATGTGGTGCACATGCTACTGGATGTGTTTCCTCGGAAGAACGTCACTACTATTGCGGCGCTGAGAGGGAATTGTGCTGCTGGTGGCGTGGCCTTGGCAGCAGCCTGCGACGTGGTCATCGCAGGCTCCGAAGTCGTCCTCAATCCCGCCTATCGAACCCTCGGACTCTACGGTTCTGAGTACCACTCTCTATCCTACTTCGGTCGCTGTGGGCCAGAGCGCGCAAGGTATATTCTGCGCGCTATGCTATCCATATCTGCTTCTCAAGCAAGAGAAATGGGCCTTGTTGACAGGGTCCTTCCAGCTTCGGGACACTTCCTTGACATGAGAGTACGACATCACATCAAAGAGATGAGCTTCACGACTTATAAGCCCGGCAAGTGGAAGTCTAAGGTCGATGTGAGTCACGCTGGGATCACAGCAGCAAAGACCCTTGAACTCGGGGAGATGGCCAAAGACTTCTGGAGCGCAAGGTCCGAGAGGTACAACACACGACGGCGAGACTTTGTGCGGAAAGTCAAGCCAACACAAACACCGCTACGTTTTGCGACTCACAGACGACGAGATGGGGACCTTGATGAGGAAGAGTCTGACTCTTTCGATAATGTTGCGGTCTTTGAGGAGCGGGTCGTCGAGAGAATTTTGAAGGAGAGGTTATCCAAGATGGATTCAAGGTTGTTGTCCCTCCATAAAGAACTCAGGTCTCACGACCAACCATCTAGCACAGGTGGTGAGACAAGAAGGCCACAGGAAGGCAAGGGTTTGATGTTTCCTTGTTATTATGAAGTAGATACCCACGTTTGCACTTGATTCTAGTTGTAATTAGAGTTATGCCGCCTCAAAATGAGCTACCAAGTCCTTTTATCATTACCACCCATTCGCCACATAAATCCTTTAACAGTACAATCGCTCTCGAAAAGTGAACTTGTACCCAATAACAATGTTTGAACCGATACTCCAGACTTCGCCAGTTGCGGGCTGTAGCAACAAAAGTTGTGCTACGACAAGTACTCTTGCCTTTTCATGGCTGCCTTGTGAGCTGCGCATAGCACTTCGTCAGGAGCAGACAGAAATTTGTCCAAATCCACATTACACCGGACCGTCTCGAGTGCTAACTTCCTCCTCGTCGCTCGCTTGATGATCTCCTCTTCTTTGGCAATGTCCCTCTCTAGAGATGCGATCTTATCTTGTTCATCTTGACGTTTCTTGTTCTTCTGATTTTCCTCTTGTATTGCCTCCAAAGTGTTTTGGGCTTTCTTGAGCTCCTTCTGCTTCTTTTCATATTCCAGGATAAAGCCGTCGTACATTTTTTGGAGAGTGTCTGAACACTTTCCACCTTGGTTCTCGATCACCGCGTCAAGGGTCTTCTTTTCCTCCCTCACTTGCCTCACTCTCTTTTGTTTTTCGTCTCGTTCTCTCGTGGCTTTTGAGACGCAGTGGCTGGCTTGCATCTCAATTGAAGCTAATTTTCTTTGGGTATTGTTTATTTCCTGGTTGTATACGTTGCGCCGGAACTCAGCAGCGTCAATCCTTTTGCATACTGTCCGGAGGTTACGATTGATGGCATAGAACATCGTCGCTTCCTATTAAGTGAGATAAAATTAGCGTCGGTGCTAATCTCAATAGCTGGGGCGCGGTACTGACAGCTTGACCGAGACAAGCTGCTTCCTCTGCGTCGACTAGGCTGGATGCTTCCTTGGAGTCATCGATATTGGTCGATACGAATTGCTCAACCTGGCGCGAGCGTTTGCTAGGGACTGGACAGGGTGCTGAGGTGGTGTTAGTTATGGATCAAGGTCAAGAACAAAATATATGGAAACATACGAGGAGGCATGTCCCGCTTCTGAGTCCAAGTCCGATCGGGCGGCGGCGGAGGGGAGTGCTGAAGCCGATCGGATGGACCGATTGCACTGCTCACATTGCTGATATCGCTGAGAACACTCATTTCCCTATTGAAGTCAATCCCTGGGAATGGATCGTCGTCGTCGTCATCGTCATCATCATCGTCAAGATTGTCCTGGGGTTGCTGCTTTTGAGCGATAGTGAGCCTGCGCCATGTTTTCGGCTTCGTTCTCCTAAAGGCACCTTCATGGCCGGAAAGTTTGTGCTTGTTCGGTTTCGATGTGTTTTGGGAGTTGACCATGTTGTCTTCAATCCACTTTCTAGCTTTCGCACAATCCGAGTTCATGGTGGGTTTGACTGGCTTGCCATTCTTGCTCACTTTCTGGCGCTCCCTGGCCTTTTGTACCAGGAACTCGCGCAATTGGTCCATGGTAACCGTTGATCCAGGGGCGTGAACAGCTTCAACGGCAAGGGCGAGGTTCAGCGCGGCGTTGGTGCCCCAAGCAGCGACCTTGGGAACGTAATCGCGTGGCAGCCAGTCCCAGGGATATTTCCCAGATGCCTTGAAGATCCGATTGACGCATTTTTGCACGTCTGCGTGTGCGTCACCGACCCCAATGTCATCGTAAGAGGCTGGTGCCTCGTCGTGGTTCGCATTCATGGCATGTGTGGTGCGCAATTCGGGCTGTAGGTCGAGAAGAGTCGGCGGCAACGGTCGGAAATGTCTTCAAGATATAGGCGCGCCCCTTTGAAGCGAAGGGAGAATCTAGCGGCGTGATGAACGAAGGAAAAAATGAATCAGGCTCTGGGCCTGTTCAATTAGCTCATGGCAAGAGCAAACAACTTTTGGTGCATTGCGTTGCTGGGAGCCATGGATCTGTCGGGAAATTGAAGCCGGGCTCCGATTCATCTCCGCTCAGTGTAACATGACTCGATTACAGAGGGAAAAGAGACAATAAGATAAACGAACCCTTGCAGAGTTTCAGGCAAACGAGGCTGCGTTTGCATGGTCAAAAGCAAAGAAACTGTTGGTAGTGTTTGGTAGCGCTGTTTGTGCGGTCGCTATATAAACCAAACGCCTCGGAGGGTACAAGCCTTCTGTGTGCCGTGTTGTAGGGGTTTTAGCGGATAATCCCCCGCGAAGGTTATGATGGAAGTTTACCAGGCAACTTTAGCCAGGGCAAACATGACGCAATCAACAAGCTATTTGTGTGAGGGTACCTCACACAGGCATTCAATAAGGTAGTCAAAGGATTACTGATTGGTGCACATGCCTCTCTATCTGTTGTGCTTCCTCAAACGTGAATGTCGTTTTCCAACGGGCTGTTTCATTTATTTGGTGGCGGGGTCCAAACGCCTGACCTATGATAGCCCGATCAATGGAATTTGGAGACTGGGCCATTCCACTGATGTCGTGAGCGTCGCATAATCGCACGATTAGAGCCCATCTCTCTTTTCTCCCCCCTGGGAACCAAGAATCAGACCCCTGTGATAGCAGAAAATCGGTTACCGTTAAGCGCCACCTTCAGCCGCTGTCAACAACGATCTCAGAAGCCTTAGCGGCAGAGCGGCTAACAGTGCTGTATATTTAGTGGGCCATAGGGCACCCCACCTCATGGATCATTTGCCAAGCTAAGGTTCCATACTTCGTCTCCTGCTCAGTTCACTTCAACAACTGCATCCAGACTGGCATACATGATGCGCCATCGTTGAACAGGCCTAACTCTAGAAGATTTGACTCGGATTTAGGGCAATGCATTCGTAAGAGATCGAGGGACTGGGCGGCCAGCGCAAAATCGCAGCTCGGCAATAGCTTTCGTGGCCATGGGTGAAGATTATTGACATCCATACGATGAGCATGATTGAACGAGGGCGAAGACGACAAGCTGAGAGCTTGCGAGTGCAGCCCATTTTCTCGTCACAATTTGCGAAGTTTAATAAATCTAAAATGACACATAATTCAAAGAAGCTACCTTGGGAAGCTCTCGCCGGCGCCTTCGTCGATCTCTGCGCGAGTCGCGGTACCCGTCACGCCAATCTTCGTCACCTCGCTCATGCGACCGTGACCGCGATCGATACCTGTCTCGTCTTCATCGTTCTCCCGAGCGCTACCTTATCCTCCTCCTCTTTGACTCTTTTTAATTGCCTTTGGTGATGGATGCAGCCCGCATACGGTCAGTACGCCGAGAAGTCGACCAGCCGTCAAAGCCGGCGCCGGTGCTCTGTTCTCCAGGTTCCGGAAATCTGACCCAAACCAAGCCTTTCACCAGATCGCACAGATCATCACAGGCTGAGAGGTTGCGAGTGCAGCCCTTTTTCTCATCACAATTTGCTAAACAAGCGAGGTTTAAAGAAAGGCTTACAGCGCAGATACTATGCGAGTCTTGTCGTAACTCGACAACGCAAGTTACATGATTCAGTGGACTTATTTGAACTTTTAATTTGCCTTCCACATCACCTACATGCACTATTCAAAATATGCCCTCTCTAATTCTGACAACCAGAGGTCGGGATTCTATGGCTTCCTCCCCCAGATGAAGTAGACAGGTAGATACAGATGAATAGAGGGGTTTCGGAGCTCCCCTTTCGCCTTCGCCATAAGGACTTGGGTTTCCTCTTTGCCCCATCCAAGGACCTTTTCCAGAAGCATGGGCGTGTAAGAGTCAATGGCTGCACATGATTGAACAACCTGGCATTTGCCTACTTCCTTCAGGACGGGGTCTTTAGGCCAGGCACCAATTGGAATCTGTCTCATTATCAGCCAACGACATGGATGTTTTCTCGTCAGATATAAAGCTCACCTTTCGGACTTCTTCGTGGACATCCACAAAACCCGCCTTTATCATCTTATCTTTCCAGTTCATGGCGCAGTCGATTGGCTTTCCGAATTTGCTGCTGCTGTCTCGGACTGCTTCGGCCCAGACCTCTGCATTCACAGCCTTCTTGATCGAGTCGTCGTCTGACATGAAGAAACCACGCTGGGCTTGGAGTTCGAGATAGCCGCCGCTGTTGAGATTCTCGAATGCACGATCAAAGAACTGCTGCTCGTTGCCGATACACCCTTCAAGCTCTCGGGCATGGATGTAGTCGAACGGCTTCTTGTAAACCCATGGGTCTTCAAAGTCATCGACTTCAAACACGCAGTTGGCAGGAACCCTGCATAGAAATATGAGTCTGGGTAAGTCAAACATGATGCTCGTGACTCACCAGTCAGGCTGGATGGGGCTAAGATCTGTCCCGACTACTTCGGCTGAGGGGTTCTCACTTCCCAAGGTCAGCAAGGGGGTTTCAGTTAGTTACCAAGAAGCTATAACCTACTCTGCGAAATCGATAGACCAGATGCCAGTACCTGTGCCCAGATCAAGGACACGTTGGGGATTGTCAATTGGAGCAGTATGCAGCTTCCCTACTAGAAGAAGACTGTAGATATGATGAACCAGATCCATGCGGTTCTGCTCTTCGTCGTCATTTGGCTACAGTGCATGATTAGTCGACTTCACTTGAACATTCGATAGTCGAGAAAACTAACCACTAAGTATGTTCCTTCATGGAATGCATGATATCGACGACCGTGCTGTTGAGCTGTTAGGCTACCAATCACCCAGGAATCTTGCAGGCCCTACCTCATATCTAAGAGTTTTAGTAAGATGCATAGTTAGCTATGAAGTGTGATCTCTCACCTGTAGCTAAAGATGCTTGATTTGAGAGATGTCATGTAACTGGAAGAACCCTCTCTGCACTGACTGTCAGTAAAAAATTCACAAGATATCCGTCATCATGACTGACCCCAGGTCCAACGTAGAGTCAGTGTCTCCGCCATCGTCCTACTCTTCATCAGCTACCATTTGATCTATAGTGTTGGGTCTGGTACTTCTGCTTCTAGTACGGCAGGCACGTCAGGCGGGCTTTCGGCACGAGGGGTTGTTGGTTGAGCAGTTGGGGAAGCCATTTTGCTGACGATACAAATGCGCTGCAGGAAACCTGCAACCCAACACAGGGACGCCCCCCTCTTTATGACCTGTTCATGCTTGCGTGTAACTTAAGTGGTATCATATACTGTATCTCCACTCGGCTAATAGTCAGGATAGACTCGGCCAATTGGGATAGCCACCGTTTCCGCCTCTGGCTTCTGGGGCTAATATCCTTGTCGATCGACCTTGGATCCCGAGCGGCCCGCCGCTTGTCACTCTTCACAGAAGCTACACAGATTGCCTTCACTAACGGCAGAAGGGCGATGGAGCGCTATGGCTTCTCGAATGAATGATGAAGAGCTTTACTAGTACTGGAACCCCCCAAGCGCTTCTACATAGCTCGTATGCATCTTGATGCATGTACGATGTGGAGATGGTCGCAACCCTGTCTCATGAAGTTGTTGGTCGCACCGAAACCCAGTTTAATACGAATGCACTGCAACCTGCTCGGTATTTGACACCATAAAGGCAAGGCCTGTTAGTCTTCAACACTGGTAGCGATCCTGGTCGAATTCACATGTGATTGGCACACTTTATGCAACGATTGCTGTTATTTCTATAGACAGCGTCTTGGCCACTTTTCGCAACAGCCATGTTCAGTTCGGCTGGGGACCAATAGCAATGCATCGATTCTCACGAGGACAATCGGAATGTGAAACCGAGACACAGATAGGAATATTGCTCCAAGAAAAACAGCAGTGTAGTTCCAAGTTGCATAGCCCTCGAAGGAGGTCGGCCCAGTATTGTTGAGGCTGACAATGGTTCAGGACGTCAACACTGAGGAGTCAATTACCTATAACGAGAGAGAATGCCATTGTCAGATAACAGAGTCTCCAGTAGTACAGCAGAGAGCTTGTAGAGGTATTGAGAAGAGATTTTTGTCTTGTGGAGCGCGGATGGATCTGCAATGTTGGCCCGCAGGTTGGTAACCCCGACACTCTCTACCCTGTCGAGACGAGTCGACTATAGGTTTTGGTGACAGCATCACTAGTACATACGACCATAGGTAGTGGAAAATACGGGATCCCGTCTGCTCTCCCATAGTCAAGCCACTAACCGGCGGATTAGTAGTTGGGTCGGTGACGACCAGCGAATCCCCGCTGTTGTATGTTTTTGGGTGTTTTCCCATTCTTTCTTTTTTGCTGTTGCACTACGCAAAGTCTGTACCAAGTATTGGAAGCTCCTGAAGGTCTGCAGTGGAGTGCGGACTGGGCTGCGTTGCGCTTGGCGGCTCCTTGCATCCTCCCAGCTTCACCATCCTCGAATCACTGTTACAAGATTCACGATGACGCGGAGGATGTGTGTGACTTAATAGTAATGAAACCTATCACGAGCAATAGCACGGCCACGGCCTACAACAAGGGTCTTGATTGGGGTTTTCTTGAGATGGGGAATTGTGTGGGCTTCGATCTTGCAAGTCGCTAGAAAGCCCCTGACCGTGTAAATGCATCTTCCGGAAAGTATGTTGTTCAGGTTTCAAGATCTTGTGTGTATTTGTTACTCATTGCTACGCTACTATCAAACAAAAAACTAGATTAAACTTGTCAGCGTCCTTACAAACATTGCTCAAGCCCAGGTCAGATTTCGAAGACGGACTACTAGTCAGCAAGCTACCTCAATCTCACAACTTAGCCGATGGACCAAGACCCAGATCCTTGATGATGATATCTGCAGCCTTCTCGCCTACAACAATCGCAGTGTTGTTCGTGTTCGCACCAACATTCTCCGGAGGAATACTCAAGTCAGCCAACTTCAGACCCTTGGTACCATGCACATTCAGTCTCTCATCCACGACACCATTCTCATCACGAGGTGCCATCCTGCAAGTAGAGATGGAGTGCCATGTCGTGGCAACATTCTGTCGAACCCACTCCTCAATGGCCTTGTCATCTTCCGCTGAGTACTCGAGATCTGTGACATCGCCGAGAGCCTCGTTGATCTCCACCGAAGCGGCCTTGGATCCTGCGGGCCATGCTGGGTGACCAGCTGCGATCTCACCACGATACATCTTTGTTCGACGCATGATCTCTCGAGACTTCTTGTAAGCCCAAATCTGCTTCTTCAAGTCAATGTCATTCTCGTCGCTGAGGAATCCAACATCGAAGTCAAGAGGGTCGTCGAGTCCAGCGCCGGTGATGTGAACGTGACCGCGAGAGTATGGGTACGCAGTGTAGTTGCCGACGGTGACATATTGCTCCTCAGGCACAGTCGAGGGATCTCCAAGGAAGCAAGAGATCATGCCCATAAGCATCAAAGGCCGATTGGGGTGGTCCTTGAAGTCCCGATCCCAAGCCTTCCGGAACTCAGGCCCAAGTGCAGTAACGTCGGCTTCTGTAGGCCGGAGCTTGGAAGAGATATCAATCGCATTCCATCCCAGCATGGAGTCCTTTGACTTAATAAACTCTGGGCGCTTGTCGGGGTTTCTGAGAATTCTGTCGGCTGTTTCGTGGGGTTGGAGATTGGTTCTGTAAGGATAGAGAATGAGGTTGTGATCCTGATACTCGTGGCCCACACCAGGTAGGTCAACCTTTACGTCGACACCAGCTTTCTTGAGGACTTCGGGGGCCCCAATGCCTGATCTTTCAAGCACGGGTGGTGTGCCCAGAGCACCGCATGAGACAACGACCAGCTTCCGAGCCTTGACACTCAACGTCGGATGTTGGGTTGGCGTAATTTGAGCTTGGAATGCTGGGTTGGGAGTGTACTCGACACCAACAGCTCGCTTGTCATCATCAAGAAGAACACGGACAACCTTCGACTCCACAAGAACATGAAGGTTTGGATACTTCTTGTTATCAATCTTGTTGTGAAGATAAGCCGTAGCAGTGTCTTGCCGACGACCATCCTTGGAAACATATCGGAGCCATCGCTCAACACCATTATTGGCGTCGAGAGTTTGCAGGTCATGATGCTCTGGCCAACCAACCTGAGACATACCGTTGATGAAATCGCTTTCAGGGTTCTTGGAACGGTATGTACCGTCAGAGATATGGACCGGGCCGTTAAAGCCGTGGTGTTCCGGGTTACCTCGGCCATGGTATGTCTCAAGCTAGACGGAATCAGCGAAAGTCTCAAAATACCCCAGAGTAACTCAAAATGCATACCTTTTTCAGAAACGGAAAGATCTCATCGGCAGACCATCCTGGTGATTTCCAAGAGTCGAAATCTGCTCGCTGAGCACGAGTGTACATCATAAAGTTGATCGACGAGCCTCCACCAAGCGTTCCACCGCAGGGAACGATGGACTCGCGTCCAGCCAGTTTGTCTGACTTGTTAGCCTTGTAGAACAAGGTCGTGGTGGAGGTTGGCAGCAAGTGATCCAGGAAAAAGACAGGGTTCTCAATGCTCTCAACCCCACGGTTATCTTGCCCGCCTTCAATTAGAAGGATAGACAGATTTGGATCAGCCTCCGCCAGACGCCCGGCAACGACACATGCTGCTGTTCCGCCTAGCTCAGATAATTAGCAGTGTCGGTGGGTTAGGTACAGAACAAGCGTACCTCCAGCGATTATAACGTCGACTTCGGTAATGTCGCTAGCGAGTTTAGTATATAAACCCATGGTCAAGACTGGACGATCCTTTCGGCTACGGGGTTAGAAGGTCGGAAATGGGATTAGAAGAGGGTAGTGAGCGAGTCGTGCTTGGTGATTCGAAAAAAGAATGTCCCTCGTGAGGGGAAGTTATATATATATACCTGCAGCTCGTGTCACCATGGTTATTCCTTGCGGGCTGCCAGCCGCAGGATAACCCCGCGCGAGTCACCTGCAGGTCCTTCCAACATCTCAGCAACCCATCTCTGGACCCTTACAATCAGACTTTACTTGACGTAGGACGTTTCAGCTGGGGTTGTCCAGACGCCGATCTGGTCGGGGTACGTTGCACCCATCTGGGGCAATCTGAGAATGGTAAGTTGAGTTCCCCATATCTCCTAACTGTAATAAGGCTGGTGGATAGAGGCAATGAGCTCCGGGCACCGGGCCGTGTTGAGAAACGAGCAGTGAGTGGCTCATCAAGATTCTCGAGACCCCACTGGTTGTGCACCTTGAGGTTTTAGCTCAAGCCCATGGGTCACTTGAGCGGTCCAGACACGGGAAAGTGCTTCGTTGTTCCTTGGATGCAACTCAGAGCTTGAATTGGAAAGGGAGCAAGCTGTAGCTAGTCCTAATTGATCGCTACCTCGGTTGCTCGGTTACTCTTTGGAATTTTAGATCAACAGTTCAGCTTTGGAAAACGATCAATTGAGGACTGATGACGACTCAATTGACTTGCAGCTAGTCATTATTCGCCATTTGAGCTGTACCATCGCACAGCTAACCAATTCTAGCTCGTTGCACTAACAATTTCTTCTGTGCTACAAGCCCCGTTGTGCAGAGTGTGTCTCACCGGAGCTGCTACACGAAGCTCACCGAGCCTGTGCCGAGCTAGGGCAACCCGGTCGCAGATCATGTCGGCGAAAAAACCTTAGCTGCTGGGTCCATTTCCGATCCTCCTTCATGCCGCGCTTCAAAGTCGAGATATCCATTATTAATTAATGTAAGTATGTTATGCTAGTGATTGTTCGTTTCTATGACTCTAGGCCTTCTAATTTCTATAATCTCCGAGCCACGTTTTGTGGCGTATGTTCGCTATGCTTGGCAAGCAGACAATGTCACCGAAATGCCGTCTCGTCTCCATCTTTCAACTCCCCTCCATCTCCGTCAGCCCTAGTGAATCAGGGATAAGAGTAAGGATCCTTCAAGTGCCGCGTTGAGGACTGCGAACTGGCATCATCCTCTTCGTGCTTGGGCATGACTGTTACATGCGTCTGTGTGACCTTTGTGATACCCGCTGGCTGGGGTCTGTTTTCGCTGTCGGTTATCTGACCGCCTGCGTCAATGCGCACTTCCAAGTTTCTCCCCGTAGACGAAAACATGGCGCCCTTTCCTGTACCACCTGTGCGATTCGAGTTGCCCGACTTCTTGTTCGTCACGGCGGCCTTGACTTTGGAGCGCAGAGCGTCGGTACCAGAGGGATATGAGCTGTGATCTCCGGTCGCACGAACAACCCGCACGATTAGGGCGGAAATGTTCATCTCAATGTGAAGCT
Source organism: Fusarium denticulatum (assembly GCA_013396175.1). Lineage (NCBI taxonomy): Eukaryota > Fungi > Ascomycota > Sordariomycetes > Hypocreales > Nectriaceae > Fusarium > Fusarium denticulatum. Next base: position 184,007 of record JAAOAK010000023.1, on the reverse strand, counting down.
TGAGCATGTAGACAAGGGGGTGGAATTGCACGTAACTAAACGAGTCAGTCATTGAGGTCTAGCATCAACCATTTGGAGCGGGGACTCACATGAAACCATTGCCGATGGACATGCTGCCAATGAGGATGACGTCCAAACTCATGGATATAGCAATCATGACAAGGTTGTATCGCATCAGAGGCTGGTACTTGGTAAGACCATTGGCGATAAGCTTGATACGAATCAGGTAGACGAAGTAGCCGTGGAGTGTTGCGTCGATGACCAGGAAGAGGCCCTTCTCGATGCGATCCCAGATGTAGTTGATATCGTGATAACGCTGGGAGATTTGCAGCTGAGAAGGAATCCAAATGCAAAAGACACTGATATTGATGAGGCCAAGGGTAATGGCAGTTATCCATCGAATTTTAATGGCGCTTCGTCTGTCGACCATAAGAAGAGAAATTCGGTTGATGATGATTCCGCAAATACATTGAATTTGTACAACCCAGGCGCACACTAAAAGACCAGTCAGTTTCGGGTTCGTAAAACGTTCGGAGCATGTATCGTACGGAGAACAAAGAAGATCCAGAAGCTAAGAATTACTGGTCAGTATGTTGTCTCAATTTGAGGGGCTGGGCGATAGCATACCTGGGAGCAATGTAACCACGGATAAAACACCAAGACAAGACTCCAATCAACATTGAAGCCAACCATTCAGCCCAAATCATCCAGACATAGGCCTTGGCCCGTCCTGTGCGCTTCCACTGATCCCATGTCTGCCTTCCCGCCTTCTGGCCCGCAAAGATTCCAACAGCGAGAGTAAAGCCCCAGATGATACTGGCGACCAATTGATCGGTGGTGCTGGGTTTCACGTATACGTAGTGATCCGGTATTAAGAAACCCGCCATTGTGAGATCGAATCGGGATAGAGTGACTGAAACAGACGGAAACAAGCAAACAGCCAAGAAGACAGGGTTGCGACAGGAAGACGACCTTTAAACAAGAAAAAAAATGGCAAATCCTTGGTAAGCCCCCGAAGTAGAACGGAATCTTGCATGATGTGGGATTTTAGAGGTTCCAGAAGCCCCGGCAGTCTGGTGAATAGACCGAGATGGTGAATCCATAGATCTACCAGATGAGCAAATGAGAAGAGCGCGCAGTGGCGGACCGCCGTTCGCTAGTGTTTTTAGGTGAAGATGGCGTACAAGATTATTCCGTGCTAATGGATAGGGGCTCGTTTTTGTATGGCTAACCGCCTGTTCCGCGTGGGCGGCACGTGGATGTTCGAGTCATTACGGCGGGCTTCGTTTGGGTTCCGGTTTTGCTAGTGGGGTTGTTTTGCCGTGCCAAGTTGTTTGAGGGCTGTGAAAAGCGTTGAGACTCTAGAGGATGGTAATTTCTTTGGAGGTTTTGATGTCATTTGCTTTGGGTACGAGGTGGAGCTTGGTAATTGAGCTGACAGCGAACATGTTGACTCTGAGGGACACGAGGAGCACCGGCCTGCCCTGTACCTCTCAGGCTCTGATGCAGTGTCGTATGAGAGTGAACCTAATTCATTACGAACAGCTCCGGGCAAAAGGCCAAGAGATATCCTGCAGTAGCGATTACTCCATGAATCGTAGGTTTGAAGCTCAGCGTTGCAATCCGCCAATCTCCCGAGAGCCTGGATGTCCCAGAGAGGGATCTGAGTAGATCATGCCTCATGAGGCTAGTCGTTGCCACCAATCGACCATCCCTGAAGGATGACCTGCTTAAAGTAGACAAGTCTGTCTGTGCTCAAGCTGGAGACTCACTGACTCGATCTTGTTGAGGCAAACCTCTGGCTCTGCCTCTTGAGACCACGGCACTCAGCCTGTCCAAGTCGCGTGGCAAATCAAGCTAATTGATGAAGATTCTGTTCATCTCATCAATTGTGTCCCCGCTCGGGATATGGAATTCCCGTGACTACGGAGCAAATGATGGCTAGCTCAGGGACAATTGACTTTAGACGACATCCATGCGGCCCCGCATTCATCTTTGGTCGCTACGCCGACGATCGAGCCCACGCAAGATGCAGGGGAGATTGAGTTCAGAAGCCTTGCCAACAGATCCTTTTAATCAGTGATGGCCTTATCAGATCAATCGATAACCCTTCTACGAGGTTGGGAAAGTATCTTATCGATGCTTCTTTGTCTTTCATGGTGATAGGCATGATCATTCGTAGGGCATTGGCTTCTGTGTTGAATCATCTTGTATCAGCGCAGCAGTCAATCTCGATTGTGTTCCGATAGACAGACAGCAATGGCCGCCAACCGCTTCTCCATTGTTCCGTCCGACTATCCGATCTGTGGTCAATTGCTGTTTTCCCCTGGTTGTTCCATCGCTTCAATCACTTACGTGGAATGTAATTGTTTGCGCAGCTGCATCATGTACTGATCAGCCTGCATCGTGCTTGTTAGCTCCCTGAGGCTGGTGCAGAATTGGAATGGCCTGTGCTGAGTCCACGCAACACCAAAAAAACACGACACGCCACTAATCGCCGTAGCCTTGGCGGCATCATCTCACGAAATAGATACCGGGGATCAATCACTGTCGTGTCGCTTTGTGTCACGGTGCATAAAATTGACCAAGAGGAACATCTGTAATCGCAGAAGCATCTTTTATCCAGTCTGATGCGTCATTTTCCATCACCTGCTATCCGAGATTCGATGCCCATCAGTCTCAGTCTTGCGCCAAATGGAACAGCCTTTCACTTACTCACCACTACCATCAAACGGATGGTTCAGACTGCTGAGTATCCTCCCGTCGCATGACGAGACATCCGATATCTTATGCGAGCTGCATCATCATGAGCTCTCTACATGCCCTCAGTATGAAGCCATCTCATACACATGGGGCAATGAAGATGCGACGAAGCGACTGCTGGTAAACGGGACTGTTTTTGAAGTGCGGCCCAATTTACATGCAGCTCTCAGAGCATTTCGACAGCCTCTTGAGGCAAATCTCGTCTGGGTAGACGCCGTCTGTATCAATCAGCAAGATCAAGCGGAGAGGAATCGTCAAGTTCTGCAAATGAACCAAATTTATTCTCAAGCTCAAGCCGTCGACGTCTGGCTTGGGACTGTAGACGAAACCTCTGATGCTGGTGTTGCTTTCCTGACCAAGTTCTATACGCTTGTCTTCCATGACAGAAGTTATCAACAGTCTCCATCGCGGGATACACGCACGGCCACAATGTACCCAGATTCTACGCCATTTCACGAATTTTATGCGCCTATTCTAGAACTTCTCGATGAACCAGGAGTACTGACTGCATTCAATCATGCGGTAGCATTACTCTCCAACAGCTGGTGGAAAAGAATATGGACTTTGCAAGAAAGTGTCCTCTGCCCAAACGTAATCTGCTGGTCCGGCTCAAAAATGTTTCCTTTCGAATACCTCTTGGGCTTGTCCCATTTTTTATATCACCTAGTGAACAACGATGCTCACAAAGGTGCACTGGCCCGCAGAGACATGACTCTAGGCGCCTTGATGCTCGTCGAGTACTTGCGAAAAGATATGGTTGTACAAGGGAAGATCGGATTGACAATGGCGCTCTACTCGACCTGGAACCGTGCGTCTTCGGACCCGAGAGACAAAGTAATTGGCTTGCTGGGTATTATAGAGCCTCGCGATAGCCTCAAGCCAGAATACTCATGGTCAGTCGAGAAGGTGTACAGAGTTGCGATGCGAGCCGCGCTTGTCGAGGATGGCAACCTCAACTGCCTTGGCTTGATCTCTGAGAAGAAGCAGTCTCGAAACAAAAGCCTGGCCTCTTGGGTCCCCGACTTCGAACTCCACTCCGAGCCATTCAGGGACTACATAACTTCACTGTCCAAAGTCCTCAACAAATGGTCGATCTACAAGGCCTTTATGAGCCAAGAGGGGTCTCCAGGCATAACAACAGATGAGGATGACAGTGTGTTAATACTTAAAGGCTTTTGCCTTGATTCGGTGTCCGTTGTCGGAACTCAAGCTCCGGGTCCTGACTTTGAGAATGTAGGCGAGACAAACCCTGAACACTGGAGGAGCTCGATGAGAGACACATTAAATCATTGGAGATCCTTACTTCCACCTAACAATAGCTATGTAACAGGTGAAAATCAGGCTATGGCCTTTTGGAGAACAGTTCTGGTTGACTTGAACCAAGGCCGTCTGGCCTCGAAGAAAGGCGGTACGCCCAAAAGGCTGGACAAGAATGATCTGCAGGATCTGTTACACCTTGAAACCCCTGAGGGGATGGAAGGATTGCTAAACACGTGGGAGTCATGCCTTCGGCCTGTATACCGGCAACTTCGATTGATTGAGCAATTCAACCGGCGTTTCTTCAGGACAGAAAATGGTTACATGGGACTAGGTCCGCCAGATATTCAAACCGGAGACGCTATCTGTCTCCTGTTGGGCGGATCCGTAGCTTATGCGTTGAGGAGGAGTGCGCCTGAGACCTGGACATATGTTGGCGAATGGTACGTGTAATTCTTCTATCCGATTTCGAGTTCAGCTACTAAAGTGTTTTAGCTACGTACACGGGATCATGGACGGAGAGGCCGCTATCAAAGCAATTGAAGATAAGACTGACTTTGTCGAGTATCGTATTGTCTGGTCAATGGGAAATTTGCGTCTTTTTCACGCGGCGATTTCGGTAGGGGAGAATATGTATGTGATGGAGTTATTGGTCGGCGGATGAACAAGTAGATGAAAGAAGCATGAAGTAAATCGACGATGGTAAGTAGTGGAGACGAAGACCCTGACGAGCTTCTGAGATGAAGGACTAAAAAGTGTTGCAGCTAAACTCAGCACGAATGCATGCGGGTGCAAGTCCAAATGCATGGCCTTAGGTGAATGAATGGAGGAAGTAGGTGCAGACGTGAAGTTGAAGGTACGGTGAGAGGTGCAATTGCTTGTGTGAGTCAGTAGCATCTTTATTGACTCCAGTTGTTGCTAGCATGATGATATTTGAGCAAAGGCTGGGGAAGACGACTCCTGCAGAAGATGAAAAACATAATGGAGGACCCGTGTTGTTGTTGGCCACCTATTTTCGTGATTCATAGCACCCAGAACCAGGACAGCCAAGATGGTAGACCGAGTACTAGAAGTACCAACACAAACAGCAGCAATCCACGACCACTGCTCCACGCTGAAAAGTCCTCATGGCGAAACCCCTCCCTGTCGTGGACAGAGGATGTGATCATAAGCAGTCCGCCGCTCTCCACCATATGTGCGCCTTCGGGTAACCATTGTCTGCGCTTCGATGTTATCCAAGGAACAGAAAGGATCGAGGTGAAACTTACGGATCTGCAGTGGCCAGGGCGAGGGGTCTGATACGCCGAAAATTGAGGAGTAGGCTGTGAACGGTCAGCGTTTCTTGATCAATGGCCAAGCAGCGACGATACGCACAGATTCATTTTGATGATTGCTTGTGAAGAGAAGAAGACGATGAAGAAGAAGAATTGCGACGCAGAATAGGCAACATCAGAAATATTACCAGTCAGGAAAGTGCTAAGCTGGAGGGATGGTGAACAGGACGCCGCCTTCCTCTCGATGTATCCTTTTTTTTCCTGACGCCAGGAGCACCTGCAGTTAGGAGCCAGCCACGTTTTACGACTTGAAGAATCAAATCGGAGAGCATGCTCCGGTACAAGGCACCCAAGGTGACGAGAACACCGAGTCGGAACTCATTGGATCATGGGTCCAATACATCACCGCGATACAACGAAAGAACCTGTCCAGCCCGTACAGATTGACGCGAGGGGAGTCAGAAGATCCATTGCCTGGAAAAGTGCCCTAGTCCTTGAGCGTCGAAGACTCGACATCTCACAGACTTCAGATCAAGGCCTTAATGATCCGTCTTATCCAAAGAATAAGAGCATCATTATAGCTGGCAAAATCCTCTGGACTTTCTGTTAACCGGCGTTACACAGTCAGCTTATTTGTGACGTCACACATCTCGACCAAGGCAACGCGAAAACTTCACGCTGTAAGCAGCTGCTGACAACACTCACACAGGCATTTGGTAGCATCTCAAGCCCCAAAAACATGGCGACATCGAGACCCAAAGATATCGATACCGAACACCTTAGATTTGAGTTCCTTCTTCGTCATGTCGATGATGAACCTTCGATTGCCGATGCACGGTCCCTCACCCAAGCTATTCGAAGAATTATCCAAACCGCCGTGGACTTTGCGGTGATTGGTGAAGTCGATGGCGCAACTAGGCTTCTAGAGATACTTAAGAGCAGAGGTATTGATCCGTTCCAATACTCTGACTCTGATTATCCTTTCTTGAAGCCTTGCATGTTTTTCGCCTGGGAGGCAACGTCGTCATGGCCATCTTGGATCCCTGAGGAGGAACGCACAGAAGAAAAGCTTCAAGAGCTTGAAGTATAAGGAAGAAAGCACTGGCTCGAGCGATTCAGTCAGAAATGGGACGTCACAGAAGAAACTGCTGAAAAGGCTTTAGACATGGCGTACAACGGCTTAACTACGACCCTGCCCGACTTCAATGGTACACTCGCCGGACAGGTCGTACAGGCAGAAGCCATGGCCCAAAATGGGTTCTTCTCATATTCTGCGAGTCCAAACGGGCCAATGTCTATTAGATACATGAAGATAGCCATGTGGTGGCGTCAAGGCATTTTCCCTTACCCATTTGTTCAGCTGTACCGCACCGCTGGTTTGATGATTGCACTGGATATATATCTGCGTCTGGGCAAAGAAGAAAAGGCTCGAGAGCTATTCATCAAAGTGGGCTATCGTTTTCACGCGGAAGAACAAGTTGAACAGCTCGCCTGCTCTCGAGCCGCGTGGAAGCAGATTCTTGCTGTTCCTGAGCGTCCCCTCCTGGACTTTCTCAACATTCACGCTGCCAAGCTCCGGCCAGCCGTAATTCGTGCCTGTCAAATGGCCGAGAACCGCTTGCAGGGTGGACCGAGACGTCGATATGCAGGTCAGTCTATTGAGAAGCTGGTCCATATTATCAGCGAGAATACGTTCAAAAACTGTCCCTACGAAAGGCTGGATGCTTATCGTCCGCCTGACGACCTCCGGAATCGACCAAGGGATGTAGATGGCCTACTTCGATGGGGATGTACGGGCTCGGGTATAGTAGCTCTGGAAGAACGACTAGGCGTGAATCTTCCAGACGACTATAAAGAGTACCTCGGCATCACCAATGGTCTTGACTCAATGTGGGACGGCCAGAATCTTGTAGACTACCTGGCTGGTGCCCAGGACGTCAATTGGCAAGAGATGGATTTCCTCGAAGGCAATGAGCTTTCTTTGCTGAGTGACCGTGAGCCACTAGCAGTGACGGGAAACATGCTGGAGTGGCCAAAGTTCAAAAAGCCTCGGTGTATCTGTCTATCGGGCGATATCAACGACGAAGACACGGCTGGTCATTTATTCCTCATAGATCAAGATCTCCTTCAGCCAGCCAAAGATTATTTCTTCAAGACCTATGAGGAGAGAAATGACACCCAGCGTCGTGAGCTTGACCGCCTTGTTCAAGAGGCTTACGGGAGCATGGAAAATTTCAGGAACCTTGAATGGGGACTGATTAGTTGGACGGCATGGGACTTTACTGTTTGCCCGTTTAATGGGATCCGAGACTTCTTGGAACAGATGGCTGAGGCGTCTTTACGGCAGGAGAGACCTTGGCTGAATATGTTCGAGCCGAGATTTAGAAAGACGGCAAATGCGTAAGTCTAGGAAGTCAATCTTAGCTTCGGATAGGAGTCAACTACCTTATGGTTTTTGACAGCGGATATATGACATGTTCTATTACAGTTAATTCAAATCATCTTGCAGTGAATCAAACAAATATTGATAAAAAGTATAAATACAGACCATCCATTCCCAGAAGCTTTCCCATCGCAAACAAGCACCTGAAGATCAAGAAATCTCTTCAAACCGAAGCCATACAATAGTACAGCATAGTGAAACCACTTTTGGCCTGTCAGACATGTGTACCAAGGTCCAAAGAAAGTATTCCTGCAGAAAATGCTACCTTCACCTCAAGGACGAGTGGGACGACGTCCCCTGTGCCAAAGCGAGGGAGAAGGGCGGTGCCATAGGCGCTTATGGGAACGGGGCGTCGGTCCAAAGGAAGGAGATAGAGTCAATATGTGACGGGTGCTTGAAGAAGCAGAAGAACAAGCGAGGTTAATAAGAACAAGCGTGAGTAAGGATGTCATGGCTTAGCTGCAGACCAAGGTAGTCTAGTTGTCACCAAGAGCTCACGTCCCTCAGCATATAACAACATCAGCTAGGACTGTTTAATTAGAGCGCGACTTCTTTTGCCCCGCGACTAGTGCATCTCCAGTATCGTGAACAGCATTTGGTACTCATACGAGGGCAGACCGAGAGCCACGCATCTTGGTAGATGTAAGCTGCTTTATTCCTCAGCGTGCGTCGTTTCAGCGACAGAGAAGTTGTAATCGTGAGGAACTAATGTTTTGTTCACTGATCGAAAGCGTTAAGCGTCATGCTTTATTAGTGATTCACTATCTATAGACCATATCGTAAATGTCATTCTACCAACATAATACGGTTTGTCATGAATCAAGCACGTAGTCGCAGATTGCACAGCATCAAAACAAGACCTGCAAATGCAACACGGTGAATGCAAGTTTCGTTATTGGTTTTGACTAATACTATAGGCATTTGGTTATGATTCAAATAGAAGGACCAAAGAAATGCTATCATCCGAGGAGAACAGCACTCATACTGTCGGTTCTGGCTGACCCAGAATAACATCAATAACCTGATGGTCGTCATAAGTGGCAACAGTTCGCTCACACAAAGCAGCGACACGTTCCTTGCTTTGGAGACTCTCCGGACAAATGAGCCAGATAACATTGGTCATGAATGATCGCTTATACTCCACCATAACCTCAGGATCATTATGCCGGTCAAACATGGGACCTCCAAGTCTATGGAGTGTCTCAAGATAGTGATCCAATATCTCCATCTCATGAGCCCTGCGATCTTCCACGCTGAGCATAGCCGTCATGTGATACACGACATCATGGAAGCACGAGCCAAAGTGGAAAGCTGACCAGTCTAGGAAGCCGATACGATTATCAGCTGTGAAGTAGATGTTTCCGATATGAGTATCTCCATGCAACAGGGTGCGGAAACGTGGGTTCCGCTCAGCGTAGTAACGATCTAGGGCTTCGTTACACCGAGCCCCGTCCATCAGATACTCCGGAAGCTGGGGGCGGCCGGGTCTTCTAACCACTTCATCCCACGATCTACACATGAATGTCATGGCAGGATCGTAGTTGTTCCAGATCCCTGTAAGTGTGTGAGATGCCGGTAACGGAATTATCTACAAAGGTTCTTACATGGATGGTCCTCCTGACTCTGGCCCCAGTACTGAGCATGCAGACCTGCCAGCTGCTCAACACCATTCTTGACGTTGTCTACAGCATATGAAGCAACTTCAGCTGGAAAGGTGCAACCTTCGCTGACAAGGTCGTTCATGATTGCAATTCCCTGCTTCTCGTCTGTTCCGCTCCACCAACCTCTGGGAAAGATCATATGGCTGATATTTGGGGCAACCTTGCTGAAGAATTCTGCTTCTCGTTGAGCTAGACTGACGGTCCATGGCTGAGCTTCGATCATCTTGGGATCAAACACACCCTTGACGCAGATATTGACCGGCCTTTCTTGATCTGTTTCATCGTCGTAGGTAATTGTGTAGAATAGCTTACTCGCGGTTCCCCAGATGTTACGTGTATTCTCTACTGATTTGACCTCATGCCCAAGTTTCGCACTGAACCACTGGGGAGTCAGATCGGAGGGTAGGATGGGGAGTTTCTCGGTCGTTGATTCAGACATAGCTGCAAATGTTTCCATTCTCTTACATTCACTGCTTGTTTAGTTTAGGTTCTGGCTTATAAGACCGTCAGCATCTGACTCTCACTCCTACAACCTCCTTTAACCGGTTCATCAGCCAAGAGAGGGGTGTCAGCATTGATTACGTACATACATCCCAATATTACCAAGTGCTTATTGAGAAGTGAATTATTATCGCCAAACAAGAGCAATAGATGAAAAACCTGTCTTGGCAAGAAGCTTGACTGGCTGGGGCTCGATAGGTGTCCTAAACACAGTTGGTCAATGTAAGAATGGAAGTTGGAGCCTGCAACAAAACAACTCAACCTTGTTACGGAAGAAGCGAAGCTCACCGAGAGGTTCGGTCTTGAGCCAATACGAGGATTTCCCGGGTTTGGGTCTTTTGCAGAGTGGCATCAAGAGTGGATTGCACGCGGGCTGCGACCCATGACAAGCCAAGGAGATTCACACGCACCCAATGAGCGGACAACTACAGAGTACCAAAAAGCTCAGATTATCAGTGTCTCAAGTGAATAAGTGAAAGTGAGACTATTTTAGGGATTAGATCGTTCAGAAATAAATATTCCGTTGCAGCATGATACTCCGGCGACAATGACAAGGGGATGCGACTCGGAGCTCAAGATGCGGTTTCAGATCGGTTGATCTTATCGTAGATATATGAAACGATCGAAACAGTGAAAATGGACTAGCATAGATAAGAGAGTTCTTAATTAGGAAACGGGGTCATTCAAATGCAGATATGATATCAATTCAAAGATGAAACTGACTAACGAGCGAATATTAAAGCCTTACTATAGAAACGATTGATCGCGATGCACGGGACGGGGGTAGTGAAAGGGAAACGACAGTATATGCGAGTAGTAGTGTATAACATTTTTATGTTCCTTTATGCAATTTAGAAGTCTAGTTATGCTGCGCTGAAATGCTTGACTCAGTGGTCCTCGACATCCTCATCCCTTCCTGGGTACATGATGTCTTGGGAGAGGACAGCCCTAACGTGGCTGTAGAAAATGAAAACGAAAGCGGAGAGAATGATGATGCTCATTCCAGTGGCGACCCATCCGATGGCCTTGCTGCCAAGGGATCTCGCGATAGAGATAGTAGCGAGAGTGAAACCAGTGTTGGGGAAAACCATAGCCCACCATCCGAGGTGAAAGTACTTAGGGGGAGACTGAATAACGGCAACGGCCGCGATGCCAAACCACCACAAACTCAAAGCCCAAAGAAAGATAGCACTCATAGTCGCTATCAATCGAACCATTCCGACATTTATAAATGTTCCATCTTGGATGAAGTCGATGTCTTCAGGCAAACCTTCAGCCATGCCTATCAAAGCCAAGGCAGTGAATGCAGGGGGTCCAACGCACATGAAAAGACCTGGGCGATGTTCTCTGTTGGGCAGGCCTGCTTGCATCAGGCGTCCAATCATATGAGCATACATCATAACGGCAACACTGAGTCCAAGACCTTGGCAGGTTAGTCCTGCAACAATGATCGGTACAGCAGCAACATGAGGCTGAGTCTCAGCGATGACAGATGCGATGGTGCCCGAAAGCATGATGGGGAAGATGGGTAAGATCCAAGTAGGCATCATAGTGGTGAGAGCAAAGCTATGTGCTGCAAAGACATAGCTGTACTGTCCTATAGATAGGATCAAGGTAACGACAAGGTAGCCCCAGAAGGTTGCCTGGACAGCCCAGACCAGGTTTGAATTGTCCTTCGGTATCGCATACCGATCAGTACTGGTAATGATGGTAGCTATGGATAAGAAGAATGTAGGCAAGAAGAAACCTTCTCGTGGATGTGTCATGGACTTGGCGAATGACCCAGGGTGAAGGAAGAACCGTGATACCATAGCCGTGGTCACGCAGGTAAATATTATGAGGTTGATGATATAGATAACCAGACCAATGGTCTTGAGGCCAGGAAATTGGTTCGGTTGAGCGAAGAAGAGAAGTGATAGTCCACCAGTACTCATAGGCAGTGTATACCAAGCCCAAGTAAAGTGCTTCATCCGTTGACGCAAGCCAATTTTAGGTCGGTTCGGGTCGTAAATGTCGAATGAAGGATGTTGGTTTGCATCCTTGATGTGCGTCGGTGTTGATGTGCCGGACTCGATATCGGTTGAGGCTCCGGACATGAGGTCTGATGGTGAGTTTGGTCGATGTGACTCATGATGGTTGCGTTGAGTGGAGAGGTTATCGAGATTGTAACTGTCGCGATCCATGTTGGAATCGTGTATTCTCGTATCGTGATGCGCCATGGTAATGCAATAATATTTTGTGAAAACTGAGCTGAAAGAGAGATGGAAGAAGAAGCGAAAAGAGTTCCACTGATGTATATAGTCACCAGACTCCTACTTGAGAGTTCCAGGCTAGAGTTGAGACGTTTTGCTGTTGATACAGGCAGAGAGGTAGATATTCAGGGGCTTGGCACTAGGTATAAATATTCGCCAACGGCGATAAGAGCCCAAGCACTATCGCCATCGTCTCGGCACTTTTGCAAATATCATTACGAATCTCACATGCCTGCACTTTACTGGATACCAGATCTTCATTACACGGTTCTTAGACATGACACGCAAACTAGACTAATTTTAGTGACGGGCGCGACAGCGGGTAACGTCTGAGCCGCATAGCGTAGCAAGGCTGCTGGCCAACGAAGTCTCGTGTAAAAGATATGAGACCCAAAACATTGGGATAGCTCCTGAGCTGTCCCTTGCTGTATATCAGTGCGATCGTCTTGAAGATCAACGGTGAGCCAATGGATATGCCCTGCACGTCCCGCTTCGGTCGTCGTACTCGTCACCTGACTCGTACCAATGCTAATGAGGCTTAAGCTTAACCTTGTCGGTGGAGAAAATGGAATGAGAGCCGTTGGATCCCATTGGGTGTAGATATCGAACACTTGGACGTGAGCAGGGAGTGTAGATTGCGGCCTAAATTAGTATTGAAGGGTTTGAGGTCGCGTTTGAAGATCGTCCTCAAACTTGTTTCGATAGGGGGGCTGTGGTATTGGTTGCGGCTCTTACGGGATCGTGTTCACCTGCGATCTGTCGCGTTTCATTTCGTATGCGAGATAAGTAGACTGCCGTCTTGGTCAACAGATCGTCACAAATGATGGCAATGGTGTTGTCGATGGTGGCTTGGAGACACGGCAGAGGCGCTCGACATCCCTGCAATGGATGCCACGTCGCAGGCGGCTCAAAATCCCCAAGACTTTTAAGCCACGCTGGGCATTCTTTTGAGTTTCGGGCGTACCGGGCAGATCAATAGAACATTCCACGGACATAAAAACCCTTTCACATGCTGCAAACATATTGAAAACTCCATGGAATCGGCGATAAACAGCCCCGGTTCGCGTTAATTGGGAACTTAACTGGGTTTCACGTCCCGCGTTCAGACCGTCCCCGGGCTCCAGCCGGTCTCCAGTATCTCTATATTTAAGTTTAAATAAATAGAGGCCCGCGGACTGTATCGAGCAGGTGCTTGGGCGCTTCGGAGTCGCCATGTATCGAATTGAAGTTCTCCACCGAATATCGACATAAAGTGTTTCGCGATAACGGAAAAGTCCGGAACTTTTGCGCCGAGAGCACCTTCTCTGCCTTGCTCGCTATTTGTAGTGCTGTTTCGACTTGTTTGATCGCCAAGACACCAATTTGTTTGACCGTGAATCCACCAATCACACCGGAAGCGTCATGGAATTCTGGTCTGTGATAAAACAATATCTTATAAATAGCAGAAAATTTTATCATTTCCACAAGATAATAAGTATTCGGTGGCTCCAGCCATCACCCTCAACCGCTGCACTACCCAGTAGCGTCAAAATCGACCTCTTCACCCTGGCCACTTCTGGTGGCACGTTCTTTCGCGATGGCCGCCATCTTCAAAACCGCCTTACTATCAGCGAACTCGATGACCCTGTTTATCTTCGTAGCATCTCCAGTAAGATAGAAAATCCAAGAAAATTCCAGATGTAGAGTCTCGCCATGATGGTAGATCATGTCCCCACTGCTTTCAACTGCCGCGCGCCGGGCCTCAACGTCGATCGTCAAGTGCTTTGACTCGGTATTGTGAACGCCGCCAAGAGAAAGATCGTCGGCGTAGAGCTTTTCGTAGATATCATTGGGCATTAGAAACTCTTCCGGGAGGCCGAGCGCCTTGCACAGCGAAGCGGGAAGAAGTTGGCGAGTGCAGTCTGGAGTCACATCGCGGTTGATGACGGACGGATCCTTGGCTTTTCTCCCATCCTCGTAGCTCGCGAGGAAGCTATTCACCGTAGTTTCGATTTGCTTCCTAAGGTCTGAGTTGGCAGACATTGTGATTCAGTCAATGCACAAGCGGTGAAAAGGAGAATATGAAGTCAGAAAGGAGAGAGAGTCCGGCCGTTGCCCCTCAGATATATCATTTCTCCTTGCTCACATAAGCTGACGCCAATGGTGGTCAGATCAAAGTTGAATCCTACTTCAGCAACATATCCCAGCGCGCGCGGCTACTGTAACAAGAAGGAAAGGAAGACATCAGTCAAGAGAAAACGTCTTGACCTTCGCTATGGCCTTGATGATGGAGATATATTTCCCGGATATTTTGTCTTTGCACATGTTGTTCAAGGTCTCTAAGTGGCAAAACAAACTCTACCAATTTCGTTAGTGTTCTATCGACTGCCATTTCCTGTAATATGTATATTTAAAAGGAATGAAGTATTTAATGCTAGATGTTAGTACTCTGCAGCAAGGTGACTGTTGTTTAATTCATCCTTATAATCGTCAGATGCAGACTCCCGGGTAATTCGACTCTTGGGGACGCCACCCCCCTGTCAATGCTGAGTCATCGTAGCTGAACGCTTGGATTGAGCACTGATATATGCTCGAGCATCCTTTTCAGGAACATCTACTTTATTGTTAGTGAAACTGCATATTCATGTTGCAGACCACCGATAATCGTGAATCGGCGTTATTTCTTGTCATTATGTTCCACAAAAACAGTCCCATGACGCCAAAAATGTTAGCTTCGTCAAACCTACAAACCATCATCATCAATATTGATCTTGTCTGTGATGAGTTGACGATCTGGACATTTGGCTCTGTTGAGACCTCTTAACTTTTCTACGGTCGGAAAACTTGACAAACGACGTCTGCCTCATGGAACTGGAATTGAATGACCGAAAGATGATTCAGGTGCAGTTTCTTTGTTCAGTAGCAAATCTAGAGCGTCTGAAAGCATATGTTCTCTGATTCACAGAGTTTCTTCAGATATATAATAGTCGAAGGATTTCATCGAACTCAGATCCTTGACTTTATGCAACATATATGCACGTATAAGAACGGAAGAGACAGCCCAGCCAGACCAAATCTAAGTCTGCCAGGAGTCAAGTAGGTAATCACCAGCTAACACCAAGATAATGCACGTCATGGGCGCCTTCAACCCAAACAATGTTCCCATGTGGACGCACTATATCTCTAAGCATCTTATCATCACCAATGAGAGGTTTTTTGATAGCCTTGAATGGATATACGGGAAAAAGGCCGATGAGACACCAAACTACGGATGGGAAGATGAGGGAGACAAGATCAAGGTTACAGTCTTCACAGAAGAACCGAAGGATTTGAAGGAGATGTTGCAGACCATTGGACAGATTGAAAAAGATTGATTCTCCTCGGGATACGTTCTGTTGGTCGCAGTTGAACTACGAGTTGTGGTTCATTTGCCAGAGTCAGATTTAGCCGAGAAGGAAGTCTGGTAGGAATAGCACTGAATATGAATTTACCTCTGGTACGAGAAAAGCTTTCTCCATGAAGCGTTTTATTTGTAGTGAGAAACCAACTTCGGGGTCATGATAGTTACACTGTAGATACTGCAGCATAAAATTAGAGAAATTGAAGAGACTATTGCATACATGGAAGTCGTAATACGACCTTTCTGCTTGAATCCAGCCAACATCGCCCGGTATTCACCATCGAGGGATTTTCTCCGAGAAATCTGGTTGAAACCTCTTCATGTATGTAGTATCATCACGCTTCTTTAACCCACAGTCCAGGTACTGCTGATGAAGCTTTGCCAACCTCTCTCTATCAATCTCGACACCTAGACCTGGCACTGTAGGCACGACAACACCACCATCCTTCCACTTCAACGCGCCGTCAACAACAACATCTTCATCTCGGCGCTTCCAAGGCCAGTGAGTGTCGCAGGCATAATCCAGATTTGGTGTTGCGGAGGCAAGATGCGTCATGGCGGCGAGTGAGATGCCCAAGTGGCTGTTGGAGTGCATTGAGAGTCGCAGACCCCAAGTTGCGCAGATGGATGCTAGTGTTTGTGACTTTCGGAGACCTCCCCAGAAGTGATGATCTGATAGGACGACTTGCACGGCGTTTTGAAGAATTGATGGTGGGAGATGATCGAAAGCAACGACTGCCATGTTGGTGGCTAGGGGCATCGATGCCTCTTTCGCAACAGCAGCCATTCCCTCAATCTCCCCAGCTGGATCTTCCAAGTACTCAACAATACCATCAAGCTCCTTGGCAACCCACTTTGAAGTCTCAACAGTCCAAGCAGCGTTTGGATCAAGTCTCAGTGGTAGATCAGGAAAGGCTTCATGTAGAGCTTTGATCGCGGCGACTTCCTCTGAAGGAGGGAAAACACCTCCCTTGAGTTTGATGGCCTTGAAGCCATACTCGTCAATGATCTTCTTGGCTTGCTTCACCACTCCTTGAGGGTCTAGCGCAGGGCCGTATTCGTCATCTTCATCACCAGGGTGTCCGCCCCATTTGTAGAAGAGGTAGGCTGAGTATTGGACTTGGTCTCTCACACGTCCACCAAGAAGGTCGCTGACAGATATTCCAGCTAATTTCCCTTGTAAGTCAAGACATGCGACTTCAAAGGGTGAGAAGACTTTATCAGCGACTGAGGCGGTAGTCACCATGCCTCCCATGCCATCTCCGCCAGTATTGGTGTCTGTCTTGAGTGACTCAACACATTTTTGGTAGATGATGTTTGTGCTGTAGATGGAGAGGCCTTTGATCTTGTCCGCTGCTTTTTGCAAGCGGTTTAGATGTGCAGAATCTCCGTATGATTCACCAAGACCATATGAGTCTTCTGTGATGATCTCAATGATGCTGCGTAAAGCATATGGCTCATGTACACCCACGCTGTTCAGCAGGGGCATATCATGGAAGGCCACAGGGGTGATGACAATGTCTTTGATGATGCTTCGTTGAGCCATGATTGTGATTCAGTGTATATGCAGTGATTGTTGAGTCTACTGATTGGAACTGCATTGTTTGAGTGGTGGACTATTTATCCCGGGATTGTGCATGGTTGAGCTGTCATGTCATTGTTGTTTGCGGGGTCAACATCGTTTCCTTTGAGTAACCATCACGGGTATCATGCGTGATTACTTGGTGTATTGCTCCATGAGCTGTAATCATATCCGATTCATGAGGATAAATCACATCGGACATGTTTCCTTGAAAGATTGATGTGGCTGGTCATAGATCCACCACGGATAAGCTCTTTACTCAGTGCTTTTCCGCTAATTAGCGCTTCCATTGATCCCCCAGCAGATGGCGTTGGGCGTTGGGGGTGATATTTTCCGTACAATGAGACCATTAGAGATGATACCCCGCACTTGGCAACCATGGACACTCCGCTTTGGGTGTCGCCAAGCCTGGGGTTACACTGGTTTTCGTCTGGGGAAGCGTGGGGCACCCGCTTGAGCTAATCTCTACAATGGCCTCCTTCGCTTTTCCCAATCGTCGTCTCGACTATAATACCCAGCCTGCCTCAGCACTTCCAAGGCTCGGTCATTCAGCATCGCAACTCTTGAGATCCAAGTCCCAGAGTAGCTAAGTTCTGTCAGTAGCAACATCTCCATCATGGCTCCTCGAAGTTCAATCTCCAAGAGCGACATTGAGGTCGGCGACCATAAGCCAGATCACCTTGAAAACACCACCGAAGCCATCGAGATTGCCGGTTTTCGTGTCTTTGGCTTGAGACCTGAAGATGCCGACTTCTACAACAGCTATACAGAGGAGCAGAAGAAGAAGGTCTTCCGCAAGGTTGATGTCCGACTTGTGCCAATGCTTGCTCTTCTCTATCTTATATGTCACATTGACCGCGCGAATATTGGCAATGCGAAGATTGAGGGAATGGTAGAGGATTTGGGAATGACAGGTGTGTTGTTTCCTTTGTGTTCTGATAAAGAAATCTGTTAACATCTTGACCTTATCACAGGTGTTCAGTACAACACAATTCTGTCAATCTGTAAGTCACACCGACACTCGCCCTTTCCCTCACTGTAGGCTAACTTTTAATAAGTTTTCGTACCTTATGTCCTTCTTGAAGTCCCTAGCAACATTCTGCTGAAGAAGTTCAAGCGCCCGTCGGTCTACCTTGGTATGCTCTGTGTCTGTTGGGGTATCGTCATGACTTGCACTGGACTTGTTCAAAACTTCGGTGGTCTCATGGCTACTCGTGTTCTGCTTGGTATTTTTGAGTAAGTTCATATCTGTTGACTCTTAATATCGCCTTGCAGGGTGGGGCTAACATCGCAACTCAGGGCTGGTTTCTTCCCCGGTGCCATCTACCTGTGCAGGTAAGCTCAACAAGGAATGTCGACGCAACGAAGACTCTAACAGTTTCATAGTTACTGGTACCTTCCCAAGGATTTGTCTACGAGAGTATCTTATTTCTATTGCGCGAGTGCTTTATCTGGTGCCTTCTCTGGTCTCCTCGCAGCTGGTATCGCCGAGATGGACGGTGTTGGCGGTATGGAGGGCTGGAGATGGATTTTCCTTCTGGAAGGGATGGCTACAGTCGTTCTCGGTGTTGCCTGCTTCTTTTTCCTCATCGACACTCCCGCTCTATCTACACGATGGTTAAATCCTGAGGAGATTCGATTCCTCGAGCTCTCGATGTTCATCAAGCAAGGCGGTGGCTACTCTGGAGAAGACGAGAGAAAGGTGTCTTGGAAAGACTTGAAGATGGTGCTCACGAACTGGAGAGTCTATGTTCAGGCTTACTTCCTTCTGTGCCAGTCTGCTCTCTCTTACGGTACCAAGTTCACCCTGCCAAGCATCACCAAGGCGATGGGATTCAGCAACACGAACGCTCAGCTTACCTCAGCTCCTCCTTACGTCGCAGCTGCAATTTCTGCAATTGTATTCGCCAAGATCTCTGACCGATTCTTCTGGCGTATGCCCTTCGTCGCCATTCCCATGGTGATCGTCACAGTCGCATACTCGATCATGATTTCTCTCAACGGCCAACTCGAAGCGAAGAAGGGAGTTGCCTACTTTGCTGTTGTTCTTGCTGTTATTGGTATCTATCCCATTCAAGCCGCCGCTGCTTCGTGGAACGCCAACAACATCGCCCCCTCATCTCGACGAGCTATCGGCATCGCTCTCATGAACTGTGTCGGCAATGTCGGTGGTATTGTCGGTAGTTTTATGTATCTTGAGAAGGAGAAGCCCAAGTACTACACTGGATTCGGTTTGTCGCTTGCTTTCGGAGGTACTGGCCTGATTGTTGCTTTCCTCCTGGAGTGGAGTTACAAGATCGCCAACGCTCGCAAGGCCAAGATTGCTGAGGAAGCTAAGAGGAAGTACACTGAAGAGGAGCTGTTTGACATGGGAGACAGATCGCCACTGTTCAAGCATGTGCTCTAGACTTGGAACTGTTTGGATGGACTGTTAAGTGGATACGGAGTACTAGTGAGGATGGTTAGCGTCACTCACATTTTGTGAGCGTTTCAGAGCCAGTGGCGGAAAGCATAGTTGTATTATGATATTATGAAGAATACAAATGAGTGTTATACTCAGGTCAAGATAAGGAAGCCTCCCAAATGCCATACGCTTGCCATACTTAAACCGCATGGAACAGTGTCTTCCAACACCCTTAAACGCCAATGGCACAAACACCATTCTGACAGACACAAACGTCAGGAACAACACAAAGATTCAAGTTGTTATCGCAATCTGAAGGATTACCGCAGTTAACTTGATCAACACAGATACCCTGCTGGCAAGTAGCGCCAGCTGAACACCCAGCATTTGACTGGCAGTTGTCGGGGACGCAAGTGCCGGCATCGCAAATGGGCTTGGCCAAGCCGTAGATAGTCTCGCATGCAGGAGATGACTGCATCGCAGAAATAGTAAAGATGGGGGGAAATGCACTTTCAAATGTCCCAAAAGAGTTTTTATATTAGGGGAGTTATCGCCCAAAGATGTTGATTTGATTGAGGCAGTGGAATTCTTCACAGTTGAAACTGATGCGATTGAATCTGTGCTAATAAACAGGTTAGCGAGCTCGCTGCCCCTGTGAGCTGGCAGATCAAGGCGCTGAAGCCGCTGATGGTTTTCAGCTCGCACGCGCTAATGCCAGTAGCTCGAGCTTAGAAAAAAATGAAAATACAGAGTTGTCTCTCAAGATGAAATATTTGTCTTTAGTCAACCAATACTATTCTCATAAAATCATTCTGCCGTTTGGCGCTTAGAGTATGCGAAAATTGGTTGAAATACAAGAGTCATTGCCGCTTGCACGAGCACTTTTGGCACCTTGGCACCTGAAGGCACCTCAAAGGCACCCCAATTGGGCTTTGGCACCGTGACAAGCTAGGGCACCTCACAGGCACCTAGGCCACTGTGGCGTCACCCTGTGGGCACTATATCAGACTCCCACCAAACTAAACTACAGTACTTGAAAACCGTCACCGGTTTTGAGATAATGAGAGAACACGCGTATTGCTTGTCTTTTGCCGGTTTTATTGTATTAATATTTCATCGTACAATAAATATCTTATTTATCTCGCACATAGGCGCTTTAATGCACCGCCACGCCGTTCGATGTTCCATTCATGATTCCATTCGATACGCCATTCGTTACGCCGTTTGACTTGCCCTTCTCAGCCGGTAGCTTGAGCGTGGCCTCAAACTCCAACATTTCAGAAATTTGCGACTCAATACTCTTCTTCGCAGCATCTGTAGGCTCAACGTATGGCCTTCTGGGCTTCAGCTTCTCTGCAGCGCCCTTGATCCCAGCGGCCTTGGCTGTGCTCAGAGTTGCTGCATATTTGACCGATGCAATTCCAGCCTTGCAAGGCTGCTCAGCCAGCGCCGCCTTCTTGTGCAGAGCCATGGCTTCTTGGAACTTGCCCTCTTGGTAGAGGTTATAGATATGCACGATTGTCTTGGGGACAACGTTCGCGAAACCAGCAATAGTGCCGTGAGACCCAGCAGCCAGGCCGCCTATCAAGAAGTCGGATTGGCCACCGTAGATTGCAAATCGCTCCTCAGGAAGCTCTGCGGAAAGCCGCGTTATCTTTGCGACAGCTCCGCAGGTCAGCTTGACACCAACAATGTTGCTGTGTTTCTTTGCCAAAGCTGCAATGGTGGCAGAATCCAGGTCGATGCCGTTGCAAACGACGGGGAAGTTGTAAATGACGATAGGAAGTTGACTGTTCTTGGCAACGTCTTCAAAGAAGTTGTTGATGACCTCTGGTGTTGTCTGCTTCCCAAAGTAGGCCGGAGGAAGCAGCAGAACATAGTTAGCTCCGGCATCAGCTGCGTCGCCGATGAACTCCAAGACTTGCTTGGTTGAGTGTCCACCAACGCCAGCCATGATAGGGAATGATGGCCCGCATGCTTGACGTGCTGTCTGTAACAATGCTTTGCGCTCTTCTCGCGTTAACAGGAAGGTCTCGGCATTTGTTCCGAGCACGACCAGGCCTGCAAGACCGGTTTTGGAGAGATAGGAGTAGTATGCTGCTTGTGAATCGGTATCTAGTGTATCTGTTTCATGGTTGAAGAATGTGATCGCTGGTGCCCAGACGCCGCTTGGTGGAGCTCTATAGAAGGACATGATGACTACCGAATCGATTTCACGAAAGGAGATTGAGTGTTGTGTATTGTTGAAGGGAGACGTAAACTAGAATGGTGCTTTTGGAAGATTCTAAGTACTTAAAGCCTCGGGACTGTGGCTCAGATGGGCATTTGCCTCAATATCTTTCTTCCGTTTTGCTCTGGCCTCTGGGCGGCCATGATATGAATCCGTGGTCTCCACTCGCTCACGGGCGAGAGACACAGGTTTCACAGGTTCTCATTCGCCACGTCGCCTGCCTGCGGAGTCTTGAATAAGTGCAATGGTCAGCGGATCATGCCGGTTTATCCAGATCAGACGCTGGATAATCAGCAACGGGAATGCGACATGCATATGCTACGCCGTCTCGAGTCATGGGGTATGGGAACTATCGCGGAAAAGCTAACTACGAGGTGGTTGGGCATGTCTTTTTCCGACAAGCGAGAGTGAGCATTGCCGATCCCCCGCAAGGCGTTGGGCGAATGCAACGCTACTCTCACTGCACTTGACTCGTTCTGGGCCTGGTTCTACGACGAAAAATACCCGAACCCGAGTATTCGAATTGCCGAGAAAAGCATGAGTATGCGGGTGGAAAGGCGTAGGATACGTGACGGCTCTAGATTAGGTTCAATGCATGCAGAGATAAGGTTGTCGGTCAACCTGCATGGTCTTACGACCGAAGATGTCTAACGACGAACGGCTGGTTTTATCCCCAGATCCGACTGGCCACTTGGAAGATGTCAGTGACTACTTCAGTTTTCGAGAACGACGAGTGAAGCAACAGAGAGTAACGGTCTGGGCAGCCAGTCTTCAGTACTCCTCTTATGCTTGATGCAATACTTGGCAATTGTCAAAAACAATTGAAGATCCTTGCACGAGCCTTGAACAACGCCAACTGCCAAAAGAATCACTTGCGAATTTATACCTTGAGAATATCTATTTGCGTTGGTGTCTTGGTTTATTTATGATACGTAGCTCCTAGCTCTTTCTGTGCATAATCGTAGCCGCAGCCTGGTGGTTAGGGAATATCAAGGTATCAGCAATGACTACATTCTCCCTTCTGCCAGCAGCAAATACAATCGCTTCAGCAATATCATCTGGTGTCAAAGGCTCACAACCACTATCACTCATTAGCTCATGGTTCTTCAACGATCTGGATAGGTGCAAACTTACGCATAGACTGCATCGGCCTTTTCCTTGTTCCCGTAAAACCTGACGACCGAGAACTCGGTCTCGACTTGGCCAGGATCGATTCTGATGACTCTGATGCGTTTTGAAATAAGCTCCTTACGCAGACTCTCAGTGAATGAGTGGATGGCAGCCTTGGTCGCACAATAAATGCTACCGCCAACGTAAGGCTCACGACCTGCGATAGAGCCAATGTTGATGATGTCACCGGCTCCCTCACCGTTGTTGCGCTTCAGCATCATGGGGAGGATAGCTTGTGTCATGTTGATCAAGCCTGTGACGTTGGTAGCGAACATGACGTTGATGTCTTCCTCCTTGATCTCAGGAGCTTTATCGACACCTTTTACAAGACCGCTGCAAGGAAGAGTCAGTCATTCGCTTCTTCAATCTGTATTTCAGAGAGACTTACGCATTATTCACCAAGACATCAATCTCGCTAAACTCTGCGGGCAATTTGCTCACGAAAGACCGCACCTCATCAGGCTTGCTGACGTCTAGCTGGACAGGGTGCACTTTGACACCATCGCCAACTTCCTTGACGATATCTTCGGCGATTTGACGAAGACTGTCAATTCGTCGTGCTGTCAAAACCAACTTGAGGTTCTTGGGGCTGGTGCGGGCGAACTCAAAGGCTGTGGCCTTTCCGATGCCGGAGGATGCTCCGGTGATGAGAATTGTCTTGCCTTCGAGGCGCTTTGAGACAGCTGATGCCATTTTGGGAATTGTGCTGTGTTGAGAATGTATTGATAAACAATGGCAAAGACAATTCGATTTTTGCTAACTCTGAATGACAAGTACCTCTGACAGCTTCGACAAGTTGAATTTATTCGACTCAGGGAATGGTAAGGATGAGCGTGGAAGCTAACGCGAGGTACCCCTCATCCGCTCCAACCAGGATCTCCATCGGATTTGTCACCGGGCATGATGCCTCGGGAATGCGAGCGATGAGGGAGGGCCTAAAACGTCAGACCTTGACATAGGTTGTCAAAATAAACCTAGCAAAAGATACCCTAAACTTGTACAAAGTTGCCTAAGTCTCATATCAAGTTACCTAAATCTTTCTGTCATTTAGGGTCAGGCCTTGTCTTTTCTTTCCTCCGGGACACACGTGACATAGATTGCGGGGTTCTCATGAGGACAATTATCCATGTCTCATCCCCGGATTCGCTTTTCCGTCCGATCTTGTCCAGTTTCATACTCTCTTTTCCGTTCAGTACAGCCTCAGTCAGTTTCACCGCATACACAGAATTACCTCTAGACGAGTGGGTAGACGTGGCTCCAATGACTTCATCCATACTTCCAACACCATCAGAAGATACCAGCAGCATACATGTAGCGAAGAAGCGGAAAAAGAACGCTGAGAGGGTCAGAGTAACCAGGGCGTGCGATGGATGCAAGAAGTAACGCAACCCTAGGCAATTCTTCGCATAGATCGACTGTAAGCTAATCTGTATAGACGGAAGATCAAATGTAATGGCATGCAGCCGTGCAAGTTTTGTACCCGGACAAGGGTATCGTGCACTTTTGACTCGGCTTATGCCAGAGGTCGTTTGCCGGTAATACCGTCAGCGGATGAGGCGGGGGATGAGAGCATAACTGTGTTGGCTCAAGATACAATGCCTCGGAGTGAGGAACCCAGCCCTACCGATTTGACGCAGCAGTACATGGCAAATACAACCAGCCAGAGTGTAGAGTTGCAGAACTATGGCATTTCATCTCATCTCATGGAGCAGAGCGGCACAGGCTCGGGCTCGCGGGCTGTAACGTCGGTGCAGCAGTCCCCTGAGCCGTCTCAGGAGGATCTTCAGGGCCACTACATCGGTCCGGCCTCGGGCGTGTCATTCCTTCTCAGGGTTCAGAAGCGAATGCATCAAGCCATCTCCTTCTCTGGGCCAGGAAGCATCTTCACTTTTGGCGATGCCCCTCTCCAAAACCCTGACTATGATCCAAACTTTTGTATGATGCTTCCCAAAGAGGATGCTCAGCGCTTGGTGGATCGTTACTTCGACTTTGCCATGCCAACATACCGTTTTCTCCACCGACCCACGATTCAAGAATGGTTCTCAGAGTTTTATGAGACCTTGGGGACTATGCGTGACCCAAATAATTCTGCCGCAAAAGTAGCTTTGCTCTTCATGATCTTGGCTCATGCTAGAGTATACATGCCTGAGAACGACAGACCAGGACCATCAGACCTCAGGTAGGGTACCCGTCTTTGACAGGCCTTATGGCTTATGCTGATGCATGATACAGCTCACGGTATTACTTGGCAGCTGAGCATCAACTCTCGAAAGAGAGTGGCTCAATACGACTTACCAGCGTCCAGGCTCGTCTTCTACAGTGCTACTACCTCGGAACTCAGTCCCGAGTCAACCACTGCTGGAGTCAGTTTGGCATTGTGACAAACCTAGCGCTTGCTATCGGGCTCAATCGAAATAAACGACCTGGTATCATAAGCGGGTTGAACCATATCGAAGTCGAAAGTCGCCGGAGAACCTTTTGGTGCGCTTACACTCTTGATGCATATCTCAGTGTATCTCTAGGTAGACCACGCAATTTTCACGATGACGATATCGACACAGAGCTTCCAGCTTGTGTTGACGATAGTGACATAACTAAAGACCACATAAACCTTGCTGGGTCAACGAAAGGCTACTCGGTTATGCTTGCTCCACTTGGACATATGAAGTAATGTCTCGTCTCAATTTAATCTGTAAGAAGCATACTGACTAATTCCCTAGGCTCGCTCGTATCATAGGCCAGATCCTACGTGGCCTTTACTCAGTCAAGCCTATCTCGATCTCCCGACGCTTAGAGGAAACACAACTCGTCTCAAAAGCCCTCACAGACTGGCGAGCCGAGTTCTCCCAGTTTCTCGATGCCGATTACTTCA
Source organism: Fusarium denticulatum (assembly GCA_013396175.1). Lineage (NCBI taxonomy): Eukaryota > Fungi > Ascomycota > Sordariomycetes > Hypocreales > Nectriaceae > Fusarium > Fusarium denticulatum. Next base: position 158,219 of record JAAOAK010000023.1, on the reverse strand, counting down.
GTACATCGTTTCTCGTTCCCATTGTGCAACGACAACGCAACGTTCTGAATCTGACCTACTGGCATGCTATAATACTCACACATCGGCAAGCTGTCCTCAACAACTTTGCAAGGATATCACGTCAGAACAGAAGGGGCAGTGAGAACGATGCTGCAACTCAAGAAAGTGTGCAAAGATGTCTTGAAGCTGCCATTCAAACAGTCGGTCTGATCGATGAGATGACCGACAACGGACAAATGTTCAGAGCATTCTGGGTACGTACAATCAATTCCAGGATATCTAGCTCTTCACCCAAAAGCAAGACCTCAAACAACAATGAGGGCAATGAGTATATTGCCCCTGTGTGTCTATTAGTGTTCTTTACCTTTGTGCCTCGGCGCTGGAGCTTCTGTTAACCTCTCAACCTTCTCAAAGTACAATCAATTCTTCTTCCAATATCTCAACTAACTAATACTATTAGGTTACGGCATATTTTGCCTTCACTGCGGCCATGGTTCTATATATCTATGTGATACAGAAATGGGCGTCACCTCCCGAGACTTATAGCGAATACTTTACAGCTGCGGCTCGATGCCAATCACACATGTCTACCATGGTTGAGAAGGGCTCCTTGTCAGAACGATACTGTTTCCTGTTGGAAGAATTACGGGTTGAGGCCTTGCGCCAGGTAAATCGGATGCATCCAAACGTATTCCTGGAGGGTCCCGCGCAAGACAACGCTTTCCAGTCCAATGTCATACCGATGGATACGCCGAGTGACAAGACTTCTTATACGGATTTAATGGGGGAAAACGGCGGATTGGACTTCAATGGCATTTCTGCCGTTGACTTTTCGGGTTGGAATCAATTCGCTTCGATGGTTTCCTCGGGGTTGGGTAATTTAGATGCCTTCCTTGATGATGAGGTCTTTCGGCTCTAGGTAGCCCGAGGTAAGATTTAGGTAATTTAGTATAAAGCTGAGGTAAATTAGTATACCTAAGGTTAGTTAAACTATATTAAGATCTGGATACCCTTTGCTAAGTTTATTTTGACACCCTCTTGTTCCTTCAGTTTGTTGCCCCATAGGCGTAATTGCACGTCAGTGAGCGCCGGAGGAATCCACCAGCATCTGTCCGCCTCTTTTTGCTGAAGCTACCATGACTACCACAGTTAATCGTGGGTTCACTGGCAGCAGAAATAAGGGAGGCATCCAGCTCCGAGCAACCAAGTAGCGACAGAATACAATATCTAGTCTTATGGCTGTGAAGCCATGGAGATCAAAAACTAAGTACTTCCAAGCAGAACTTCGGAGGGCGCCATGGCACAAGCCAAAGACACCCTTTCCTACGACGACTACATCAAAGGTCAAAGGTCGCCAAATCGAGACTCAGGGAGCACAAACGATAATGTACGGATGATGGAATTGTAACACCTGCCAAGCCTGAGAAGTTGATGAACTTTGACGAGTGAAGGAAGGAAGGATAGCTGCATTGGCCTCCCTCCAAATGGAACAGATCACTCTGCCTAATGGCACTTATCTTGCTTATTTGCAGAGTCTGCTTCATGGTTAAATATCGCCTCACGGTACCTTTATAACTCGGAGTGGTAAATCAGAAGCAACCACCATGAGCGGCGTAATATATCCGTATCTCACATACTTACCACAAATTCACCAGCTATAAAACATAGATCACCTGGAAAGCACGCCTTGTAAACCTTTTCGCTTCGTCCCGTGGTAGTATCCTGGGAAAGAGTTTAGGAATTCTCTTACGAATCTGTACTAATTTCATATTCTCTTCTTAAGAAAACAAGCCTTCCCTAGAGTTACACGCTGGCTATTGACATGGAACAGAGTCTTCCCGTCAGAAATACCTTTCGTACGCCTTCGCAGACTCTAAAACCATCTGGTCAAAGGGGATCCAACCTTGTCCTGTTGCTTCAACGGCCTTAGTAGCATCGACCTTGAAACCACCATTGGGAATACTGTAGTCTTGCAGGTATCCCTTTCCCGGTTCGCCCTTTCCAATGATTCCCTGTCTATCGGGATAAGCCTTTCGCAACAAGTCGCGATAAGCCTGGATGTTTCCAAAGTTGCCATTACCTCCAGCGATGTACCGCTGCCCATCGGCCACTCCTTTCTTATCGACGGCAAATACCATGAGTCGTGCAACATCGCGCACGTCAACATGTGTTCCATTGCCAGGTCCTGCAGACGACATGTTCTCCCCGTTCATTATACGATAAGGAACGATGGCGGTCTCACTCAACTTCTCTGGGTCCTCAGGCAGAATGAGTGGCGGTCCAGCCACCCAGACCGGGTTGACAGCTGTCATTGTAAAGCCGATACGGTCTTTGTTCTTTTGTCGAAACTCCCAGAATGCACGCTCCGCTTTGACCTTGCTAGCGACGTAGATTTGGTGGCCTGTCACTTCAGAACCGGCCTTCGCGATCGCATCCTCAATTTGGTCATTCCAGTCTTCTTCCGTGTAACCTTTCTCTGGGTATTTGGGCTTGCAGCCTCTGACAGCCACGATAGAAGACACATACACGAACGACTTAACTGCAGGCTCTTTGGCAGCGGACTCTAAAATCCCGAGAGTCCCTTGCAGCGAGGAGCCGATGACGTAGTCGATATTGGTGTTGCTGAAGTCGACTGGCGCTGCGACGTGAGCTATCGCCGTAGTATTTTTTACAGCCTCGTCAAAGGCTCCCCTGGCCATGAGATCGGGAACTAAGATTCTCGTGAGTTGACCAGAGGAAGCATATGAGGAGAGTGCTGAGAGGAGGCTCGAGGCTGAGGATTGACTTCGTACTGCAGCACGGACAGAATAGTTGGCGGCAAGGAAAGCTTCAACGGTGCGTGCGCCGATGAAGCCATTTGCACCCGTGACAAGAACGAGACCTTTTGTCGGGGACATGTTGAGTATGAATAGTTTCGTGATCGTTGGAAGGATCTGTGGAAGAAAACAAAGATGAGTCGATTCTGAATACTGTCTGTCTTTTTGAGTCAAAATGTTCGACCCTTATCTTAGTGAACTTTTAGTCTAGCGACATGGCCCCGGGTTTAGAAATTATCTGCGATGTTTGGTGTAAACCGCCTGGAGATTAGTGTTATCGCCGATTCTTAGATGCTGCCACAGTGACTTTTCAGAGGCCTAGCCACTAATCTGGAGAACATATGTCGATCGTGGATCCACTTGTAGGGCAGAGCTGCCGCGTACATGGATGGCCCGAAAGAATGATAGCTATCTCCGAGCCAGTGACATTGCTCAAAATGCTCGCATCGTTTGATGAGTTGGTGCTTCGAGTGGAGAGCTCGGAGGGAGAGTTGGACAGTTTTACCATTGTTTTAGTGGAAAGGAAAGCTGACGCGGTAGGAGGGCATTCAGCGGCTGGCGCCCCACTGCCTTGGAGGGCTCATTTACTACAGCTTTGTGCGACAGACAACATCAACAACCGCACAATCGCACAATTGCACACCCCAAAATCAGACCAAGAATGAGTTTTTCGGCAATATGCTGGTCTGGACTTCGAGAAAACCTGTCCAGCGTTGCCTACTGTAGGCAGCAATGGATGATCCGATTCAAGGCTGACAGACTCAGCCCCAGCTCAGCCCCCGCTATTTGGCATTTCAATGAGATATGAACCGCCAAATCGCCAACAAACAAACGGACAAACAGACACAGGCAACAAACATGCCGTCACCTCAAGACGACCCTGAACTTTCGCCCCGCGAGTCCCGCATCATCGGCGCGCTGCTGGGTGTCCATGCCGGCGATTCGCTGGGCGCAACGCTCGAGTTCAAGACTCACACGGATATCGCCCGTGAATATCCTCTCGGTCTCCGTGACATCGTGGGTGGAGGCCCATTTCGATGGTCGCAGGGCCATGCAACAGACGACACTGATATGACTCGCGGCGTCCTCCTTGCATATCACGACTACAAGGCCGGCGACGACATCGCGCAGCTCGCTGGCGACTACTTCATCAGTTGGCTTCACGGCGACTGGCCAGACAGACGTCCTGGAAGTCGGCCTGAGGATATTGGAGGGGCCACCGCTACTGGGCTCAGGCGCTATAAGCAGACGCAAGACCCTGACCGCGCCGGAGCTGGGCAGGGCAGTGCCGGCAACGGAAGCTTGATGCGCTGCATCCCGACCGGCTTGTTTCAACGCGATTCCCAGAAGTTGGTCGAGGAAAGCATTCGTATCAGCAAGATCACCCACGACGACAAGAGATGCACGGTCGCGTGCGCGGCCTACAACACGATTGTTTCAAAGCTCATCGACCAAGTCGCACCCCATGACGCCATTGAGGCAGGTCTCAATGTCGCAGAAACTCTTGAAGGAGGATCTGGTGCAGTATACAAAGCGATTGAACTCGGCAAATCTCTCAACATAGCAATAATGGCTCAGAAAGGACCTGCACCTGAACTTGCAGGCAGGTGCAGCGGGTACGTCCTCGAGTCATTGAGTCTCGCGATTGCAGCGGTACTTGATACTCGCAGCCTGGAGGATGTTGTCGTGGATGTTGTTCGCATTGGCTGGGATACAGACACAAACGGGGCGATCGCAGGAGGAATACTGGGAGCTAGAGATGGAGCATCAGCTATCCCTCACCACTGGAAATCAGTCTTGCAATTCGGGCGTGAGTTTGAGAATACGGCGTTGAGTATTTTCGAGAAGAATGCAGCCTAAAAGCCCAGTCCTTTCGAGGGCATTGGTTGCCAGGAGCGTCCAGCCCTGTGCAGCGGCAACAGACATTAGACGGTTGAGGCGTTGTGAATAAATTGATGTCATTTCTGAGATGAAATATGATCACGGAAGCGTACAATGCATTGGTCATGGCCTTGGATGATCGACATCTGAGAATATTCTGCGCTTGAGTGGCAGGAGGACTGGAAGCCCTGAACAGGCAAGCCTTATCGCCCGGCAGTCTCATATCACAATATTTCCATGTCGTCACCTTCACAGTAGCTCCATGACCCCATCGAGTGATAACAAGGATTGACACTATGGGTGTACGCAGCTGGTAGTAGCCTCGGGAATGTTAGCGATCTCGGGGAGCAGGAAAACATCCCTTAATATAAGGTACTGAATTAAACTTAGTAAAGAGTACCCTAAACTTACATTAGAGCTGCTTAAATATCTTTCATTACTTAGGATATTGGTCTTATGCTTTCGTGCCTCCCCTAGCTAGCCTAATATGTTGCGAGTACTTAAGTTCTTGTTTGTAGGTCCCCGAGCCCAGAATTGTCTGGTATTGTAGTTCTGTCTCTAGGTTTTCCAAAAGGTCAACATCCTGGTAACTCAAGACCATATAACGTCACATCCACGAGCATTCTGGCTCTTGGTCGTCGCATATTACTGCATTGCCACTATCTTCTCTTCAATAAAGCTCAAAAATGGCTTTCAGCTGTTGCCCCGGTCAGTGCCGAGCTTCCGAACCTGGTATAGCTTCAGGCGAGTTCATACGCAGGCCAAATATATCAGCTCTTTACAACTCTTGGCATAAGTCCAGGGCGGCACGGCAACATGCATACCTGCGAAAGAGGTGATGGGGATTGTAAAGGCGGTAAAGCATGTGCTCCGGTATCATCTGATGTTTTTCAACTCATCACGTCGACATCTGGACTCTCCTGACTGGCATTGAGGTCTCTGCCTCAGCAATGATAGATTCGCACGAAACATATGTTCTTCATCATGTTTATCAGGCTACACTATCCAGTATTGAGCTCTATCTCGCGAGGACCTTTTCTAGACCACCTGGCTTTGAGCGGTATTCGATGCTCGGCTCTCCCGGGAACGAGCCGCGGTAAAATGGTGCCGGCTATTGACTCGCAGCATTCTAATGGCACAGCAGTCTTTCTTATTAGGGTTCTTCCTGTAGCGATCCGCTGTCACTTTCTTACACAGCGCCGTCGCATCAAAGCGTTCCAGGGGTCCAGAGTACCATATAATGCTCTACCTCTCGGATGCTGAAGGCCCCGTAACAGTTTCTGCGCTTGATGATTCTTGGCAATTCCTATTCTGGCCACATATACGGGAAGCATCAACTTCCCGTGTCATAACGATTGGTTCGCTTACCTGCTGGACCGCAAAGCTACCTCATTATTTAAGGCGGCGGTTTCTGTTCTTGGTCTGAATATCAAAGCACCTTAAACCCTCACGGACTCGCTCCTCTGCTGTACATTCTGTGCCACAAGAAAACATGACATCCTTGTCCTATCACTGTACATAGTTGGGGGCCTTGACTTGTTGTGGAAAAGTGACAGTTGTTGTCATGCTTGTGTAGGCTTAATGTCCCGTGTTATGTTGGATTTGACTTCGAGTCAACAATGCTTGCGGTCTTGAGAAATGTATAAAAAGGTTCCCAAGGACTTCAGCTACAAAACTACAGCAAGCTCAAGCATCTCACAGTTTCAAGCACCTGATTCTCTATATCACAGCCTTTGCCCAAGTGACTACTTCAACCCAATTGCAATACTTATAGTCAATATACTCTTCTCCATCCTCGTCCCGGCACTTCTCTCCTCGTCGGCCCTTGGGCTCACCGTACCCCAGGCCGAGGATTCGAAGCTCATAAAGCGCTTCGACGTCCCTGGAGGCTCTGTGGAGGAGGGTTTCACTATGCCTGAGGATACCCCAGACGGATTTTATCGTGTTCATATCGACGACGATGGGGTAGCCCATCATACCAAGGTTGATATGAACCTTGAGTCGACAGGCGAAGGCGCCGACACCTCATCGGCCTTGGACAAGCGCCAAAGCTGGAGAGTCACCTGTGAGGGCTCCTCACTTGACCGCAACGATGCCGACCTCACGGTCAAGCTGTTGAGGGACGGGCGGCAGTGGTCACATTGTCCAGCCTCGTGATCACTACTACGTTATCTCGGGTAGGGTTGCCAGTTACTTTTGTAACAACACCTCCGGACGCGCCACCTGCAGCGCAACGATTGTTCGCCAGCAGATCCAGGAAAGTGTGAGCAGCCGATGCGGAACTTTCAGGGCAGGCGGGCTCGCTGGGACAATTCTAATGGTCATGTCAGCGTGGGACACCAGAACGTAAACAGTCAAAACTCTTTCTGCGGCCGCAATCACTGAAAGGGGAGGAGGACGAGATTGACCAACGCCGCCTGTTCCGATGCCGCTGACCTCATGAGGTGGCATAGGGAATAGCTTTAACAGAGACATTATGAGGGATAATTGTCTATCAATCTGACATGAGAGCTTTCCCATTGGCCAATTTCAGTACACGACCGAGGTTCCAGTGGGTGGTGTCAGCCAAATGGTGATTGCCGGTTGCAATATTAAACACTTAGGGAGTATCAAACACCTGCCATTCATTTTCTCGATAAAGAGGAGCATCAGGCAGAAATATTCTGAAGTAAGCGACGTTCTTGCAGGTAGATTGAATGATAATGTGTCTCTCCGGCATATTGCAGTTGTCAGCTAGTGCCAGTGCCAGTGCCAGCCAGTGATATACTTGGCCAATTCATTATCCCTAATTTACTCTATTGTAGGTTTACTATGATTCTGGATCGTTTTTGTTGTTCTGCTGTTTTTATTCCACCGTTATCCCAACCCAAAATCTTCACACCTCAGAGTAGAGACCGTCGTGCATATCGTCAACAACAAGCCGAAAGGCGATAGCCTTGTGTTCATGACGTCGGCCCCTGAGGTTGAGAGGACCTGTGATAAGCCCCGAATCCAGATGCCAGCAATAACGGTCCCGCCAATGTACTCATCCCTCTCGAAATATGTACAGGACAGGGTAATTGGTGGTTCTGCCGGTCAGAGGTGCATCGACCGACCAATGTTGCCGAGACAAGCTTTACAATTCCCGGAATTGTTTACGTCTTTGGTATGTCCTATGTCGTTCAGGTTATCCTTACTCTCATACAGAAAATGTCGGTCAATACTGTGGTGTAGATTGCGGGCTTCATAAGCAAGCACGTTTCATTCAACCCTCGGGTCATCATGACTACTCTCAAGACGGCCCCCATCTCGAAAGCCTCTTCGCGACAGCGAGCTGAACGTGCCGGACGAACCGAATCCGGGTAATGTTATCGAATCTATACCAAATAGTGCCACGACCGTGGAATGAGTCCAAACGCCCCACCGAGTATTCACCTGAACCAGGTGTCAGATGAAATCCTTCTTCTCAAGTCATTGGGCTACCAAGGCATCCCCAACTTCGATTGGCTTGACCTAACTCACCCCGAGGCATATCTCCGGGCGATTGGCGATCTGAGAGACACGTGAGTATATCGTCATGCGACTATGTCGGTCCCCAATGAGTGCTAATTATGGGGAAAGGGACTATATCAATGGTCGCTGTGATATCACTCATTTCAGTAGACAAGCGGCAATGCTTCCAACTCACTGCGCCTGGTACAATTGCTTTCGTAAAGCACATGAGCTTGGTTGCCTCGGCCAATTCATTACCGTCGCCGCCCTTATGAGTACGCAAGATGACAACTTGACCAGACCTTACCAAGTACGGTATGCGGCGGACGTGGTGAAGATGGCATTTTCTCACCCAGAGTCAGACATTCTGGGACACATGAATGCCTTGTCGTGTTACTGGCAGATGTCCAAAGATCTGTCCGAGGATGAGCTTCTTGGCTGGTGCAACGAATACTTTGTCAACCACAGAGTGGCAACTGGGGTTCTGGCTATCCGTCGTCAGCTACTCCAACATATCGAACGTGAGTTCTTGGCCAACAGCGAACCATTGATCATGTTAGAGACAGACGAGAATTTTAGCGAAAGCATCCGCAAAAGTCTTCTTGCTGGGTTCTTCACCAAGGCTGCAATGTTCGATTCTCCCGACGACAAAGTACAAAACTGTGCAGGACAACCATCCCTTTGGCATCGATCCTCATAGCGGCCTTGTTGGTTACAATCACCAATGGGTTATATGCCTCAAGATGCACAACGCTGGCATCCAATACCTGCAGTTGGTCACAACTGTTGAGCCAGAGTGGCCTATTGTATGTGCTTGGTCTGTTCACTCGAATATCTGCTATTTCATTGTAGGAGTATTCATTTTTCGCCGATGACCGACTCCCGAAGAAGTTTGGCGGCGAACTCAGGAACCCTGCCGTGAAAAGGGCTCTCGATGAAGCCCTTTCCAGGGTCCAACAATCATCACAACGGGTCTAACGACTAACATACTGTTTGAGCGCCCGCCGGGACCTTACGGTATCCCCAAGGCCTTGTGACGCCCATGATTCAGAACTGGGCCTTTCACCAAACTCCCTAAGAAACCTGAATCACGAAATCCATCCTTGGGCAATACAAACTTGAGAGTGTTGGTCTTCTCCTGTACGGCACGCTTATTTTGGTCACAACTGGGTATATCGCCTCACGGAATCCGTCAGGAACATGGAGAGCTCTTCACAAGATGAATAGTTCGCAAGACTTACGCCTACCTGTTATAGATAGTCTCACGGCGACCCTTTTATGAGTACCGTTATTTCGTCCAACAACTGCCGATGATGCATCACTGCGGAGGCACCAGAATGATGGCTGACACCTTCACGTGGTGTTCTGGGTTAGTAGCTGGTGTTTTTTGAAGCTAAGATCAGCCGTAACAAAGAGGACGAGGTATCTGGTGGATGGCGCTTTGGCCTAAGGGATAGTGGCTTAACTTCCTTAGCCATTGATGCTCAATCGAATTGTTCTTTTTTGAGATTTCGGTAGTCTCATCACAGTGGATAGACAGTCTATATATATCTATGGTGGCCTCATATCTCTACAGTATCATGAATCCTGCGATGTACCGCCGAAAGAAATTACAACTGCTTGCGAGTCTTCTTGAAGAATCTTGATGTGTCCCCGCAAGGCAGCTCAAATGGAAGTGCATCAGCGCACATAGCGGCCGCGCAGCTGTAATATCCCAAGAGGCCGGAGACAAAGCCGAAGACACCGGCAGCCTTCATAAGGCTCTTTGCAACCTCGACCTTTCCGTCAGCATGGGCAAAGTTGGAGGCCGCGTCGAGGGTGAAGCAGAAGAAGATAGTGGTGAAAATGCCAAAGGAGACCAGATTACTGAAATTTGTCAGCTTTGTGGAGAACAAAGAATGTCAGGACTCTTACATGGGAGCTGATCCAAGCATGAAAAATAATGTCAATACTGCCCAAACTACAAAAGGGTTAGCTGCCGAATCAACATGATCGTCAATGGAGACCTACTCAGAACGTAGAATCCCAACGCGTTGTGATACTCGGGTGTCGGTCCGCCATAAGAGTCAAGGACGCCAAGTGATGGGCACAGTATGACGCCGTAACCACCATAGAAAACAGCTAGACAATTGATTAGCCTCGGATGACCGCTTCTACATCGAGAATTATTTCAGTCACTCACCATAGGCGCTCAACGCAGAGTAGCCGGAGGTGTTACCGCGAGCCATCTCCCACTGAGCAGAGACAAACATGCAAAGGCCAGCGGCGAAGCAAAGGTTGCCAATGAAGATCGTCTGGGTCTCGACTCCACGGAAGCCCATCATGGACAAAGACAGAGTGAGAAGCGTAGTGGCGAAGGTACCCATGGCTAAAGGGGACTGTCCAGTTGCGTTAGTTGCAGTCTGGGTAGGAGATAAGGTAGGCGACGTACAGGATTGCCGATGCATTGGCCCAAACCCGGAGCCGAGGGGCTGGGTGAGTGAGACCGGATCTCTTCAATACTTTTGGTGGCCATGATTGTCCTGTACAGCTTTTCGAGAAATCTCCGGCTATCAAATCTTATCAAGTTATTCTAAAAATAACAGTGAGCCTCAAGACTTGGCATTGAGACCTTTTATAGACACCCTGATTTCTCCCTGCAGCTTGAAGAATTTTCTCCTCTTCCCTTCTCTCGTCCCGCGTCTCAACATTTAGGTAATAGTTAACCCATGACTACTACCGCATTAATTTCCATATGCAGTGGCGTCAAAGTGCAGGAGTTAAAACTCAGACTTTTTTCGACTGTGGAGGAAACCGTTAGCTAATAGGTGTGCAGCCGGCCCGGACTAGCGTCCCGAATCTCCCCGGATCATGGAGCAGTTTGCGGGGTTGGTGTTTTCATGGGGTAATAGGGTATCACGGGACGTCAAAAAGAATGGAAGATGATGAAAAGCAAAGACAGCGGTGAAAGATAAGATTAGGGCTATGCCGCGACTAGCCAGTAATTGGCGAGTGACATTGGAGAATCGAGATCATGTCTTGGTTACAAGGTATTGAACTTACTCTCCCTTATAAACCAGCAGACGAGACAGTAGGGGCAGAAAGCAACAAATTTACTACAAAAGAGCTTCAATAATCTTTGCCTAAGTGTACAGCCTCTATAAAGCCTATCTTGGTCTGCATGAGTCCATCGATCCCCAAAGAAATTGCCCATGCACCATGTCATCCAACTATGCTTCATCAAATGTCCATAGGACATCAAACAAAGCGATACTTCATATATGGAATAACAGCTTTAATGAACTGAACTTTTTGCGGACCAAACTCACAAGCTTGAACCTCATCGTAGGCCATAGTTGCTGAGAAGCCCCCGATAGTCCGTGAATATGTCTTCTCTTTCTTGCACGGCACAGGCATTTTAGCCTCGATCCAGCGGCTGTAAGAGACACCACCAGACGAAAACTCAAGTCTCTTCTTCCGAAGAGGTAGCTGAACAAGGATGTCTTCTACTGCTTTGTTGGCCTTGATGAGATTGTCAAGGGGGCCTTTCAGATCATTCCTAAAGCTCTTCTGGATGCTAATAAGACCATCACGGACTTTGCGGCCAGATGCCGTCTTGGAAAGCTCGGAGTTCTTGGCCCAATTGACAGACAGGATCTGACTGATGGACGTGGCAGCAGTCTTTGCGGCGCCTGCATGGTTGCTGATGAGGTTGAAAGTCCCAGTGAGCTTCTTCAAGTCGTCTGCTGCCTGGGGAAAATATTCAGTCACCCTGAAGGCCTTGATCACGTCTCTCAAAGAGTTGATGTGATATTCATTCATCAACTTCAGATAGTACGCCTCATCTGCTGGAGTTGTGGTGTACTTGATGGCATTCTGTGTAATCTGCTTCATCTTGGGGATGTTTGCAAGCGACTTCTCTGCAGCACTAGGAACACCTTGCAGACTCTTGACTGTTGCAATCGTGCTTGCATCTATAGATAGTTAGTCAATGTTCCATGCCTTGATACTATATGTCTTACACTTCTTGAACGCATTGGCTGGCGTCGATCCTTTACAGGCATTGTTTTTGCAGACGTTGGCCTTGACTGAGTTGACTTTGGCGGAAACAGTCTTGAGACGCGCTTGAACTTGCTTCGAATAGGTCTGAACATCTGTCGTCTTCTTCTTGAGAGCGTCGAACAAGGAAATCCATTTGTTGAGCATTCCGACGAAATCGCTTTCAGTGATGCTGTATGAGTTTTGAACGTAGCTGGCAAAGAATTGACGAACTTTGGGACCGTCACACGTTCCGGTATAACAGGACATGACTGCTTTAGCGAGCTTCTTGTACGTTGCTACGTCGATCTGGAACTTTTTTAGTGGTTGTACAATGACAACAATGTGTCAATGGACCGTCATACCTCAGGAGCTCGAATGATAGTCCAACCATTTGTTGCTGCAAGCTGGTTCCTAACCACCGATGCTCTGTCCGTCACTACGTTGTATCCACTGTCGGAAAGACACTTTGAACGGTCAGAGAATGACGTATATGGCACGATCAAGTTGACATACTGTTTCCTCCCTGGATATCACATCAAGGTATCCCTGCGTTAAGTGCGCATTGATCTGACCATCGTAGTTGGGTTTAGCATTCGAACTAGTGCCCCAGTAAATGGCATTTGAGAGACAAGAGCAATACGTTTCGGCGTTATTCACAAAGTCGGGACTGCCAAGTGCCTCGTCGACAGCGGTGCAGATATCCACTTCTTTAGGCACAATTTCTGTATCAATCTGATTACCGCTGTTATCTATATGACCCATGTTAGTTGGGAAAAGAGTTGGAAGTTGCGTTATCTTACCATAAATGGCTTTCGGGTAGTCCGGATACAAAACAGTGCTACTACATCCGATGATTCCCGAAACATCATTGCAGGCTTCATCGATGTGCTTCTGCTCAGCAGTATCGGTTTGCGACAGAAGGGCACCGAGGAATATGGAAAACGAAAAGGCCTTCATTGCAAATCCTTTTCGAGTGAGGGCTGAGAAATGGATGATGATTTATCTGATGAATGGAGGATATACAACTATATTAAATACTCAAAACTGGCTATCGTTCGCATGAGATATTGTACTCGTGGCTAGATGCCAAGGACCCAGAACATCGTTGCAGCCAGCCACTTGCAGCCCAGGTTAGTCTGCCCTTCGAGGGCTTTCAGCTCTTTAGCCTCGATTCTATCGTGTGAGTCCTTCCAAGCGGAACTAGCCATGCCACGCATCAGCAGCTCGTTTCTGGCTGCCGGATGAAGCATGGTACGGTCCCAAGACAAAGACGATCAATGGTAGGGCTGAATTTGACGAGCGTTGGTCAGTCGCAAATGGCTTAGCAGCATGCCTTCCCCTGTGAGGCTGAAAGGCTTAATTTTATGGTTATTGAACGCCATGAATTTAGCGAAACAATTCCACGTTCATTCGTGCGTCTCACGCCACCAATAGTCTGGCCTCGACAACCGGACCGGCCTTGGCAGGCTGATTGCAGATCCCCATAGCTAACCAAGTGTCTCTTCTCTATGGGTGTTTGCGTTGTTCTGTTCTCAGGCAAGCCTCATCAGTTGCTTGGTATGGGCGAGGCAGACGTTGGTGGAGGTGTCTCAAGCCACGACCTTCATGTACCTGGAGGGCATTCAACGCAAAAAACAAAAAATGCCTTGCCGCTTCACTCTGGACCTTGATACTCAACCATGAGTCAAACTGCTGGGAATGTCCTCAACACCAAACCGGGGCAAAATTACATATCGCTCGACGGCCATGAGGCAAAAAATGTGGTTCCGCCCGGGATCGAACCGGGGACCTTCTCGGTGTTAACGAGATGCCATAACCAACTAGACCACGGAACCAAGTCAATTGGATGATAGTTGGAGTTGCAATCAGGAAATATATTCTCCGTGGTCGCTTATTGTTTTCTCAGCCAGCTTGCAATCACGATGGCGCTCACGATGAAGGAGAAAGCTTGCAGTCCTTGCAATTCATCTTTCTTGCATATATGTGTAGGCATGTTTCTTCTTCTTGGCTAAAGGGACTTTTTAGAGACTGTCTTTATACATGTATCTCCAGGCTGGGGGCTGTCAGAAATGCATCCCGGGTAATTACAGGACGAGCAGGAGTTCATGATGCAAAACAGTTTATTCTTTCTATACTATAATACATATTTACTTAACTAATGGAATGATAAATCGATGGTAAGGCTGATATGAACTCTAATTGCGTATGATGATAAAAGCTTTTCCAGATCGCTCCTCATCTTCGTGGTTCATAGCCCGGACCAGAATCCCCGAATACTTGTCGTCGAATTCCTTTGAACCTCTTTTTTAGGCCATATACTTCTGGTGCTCTCCAACATCTCCGTCCACTCATTGATCAACTTATCTCTTCCACCACGACCTGCAAAATGTAGTAGGAAGTCCCCTCGTCTCGCATGATAGTCCTTCAAGTCATCCTCATCCGCCTTCTCAACGAAGTCTGTGGGCGACCCTTTAGGATAAGTGTTGAACCACTCTTGAGGGACAACTCGAACGTTGGGTTTGAACTTTGGTTCGTTCATTATGATCTCCATTGCACTTTGCTCCGTGAATGGAAGCGAGACGTTTGGTCTGTAGTATCGAAATGCAGCGATGTCGCTGAACAGCTCGATTGCCCATTGGTTGACCCGAACGAAGAAAACGCCGTTGTTAAGGCCGTTCCAGTCATTAGTCACCAAGAGATGTATGTCATCGGGATTCGTCTCGTCTCTTCGTTCGGATTCTGAAGTGTCTGTGTCTTCGGTTTCGCCAGGCTCATCAGCGTCGCGAGACGAGAGAAAGCTCGACAAAGGGCGACACTGATCGAGGATGAGGGTATCGCGGTCCACCCAGAACAGCCATTCCAAGCGCTCTTGAGCAGGTTTCACCATCTCTTTCAGGAGGAGAGACAGGATGAAGGCAGGTTTGTTCCAGAGTGAATCAACCACTGGAGTACACATTACCTCCAGGTCGTTGCCGTGGATCATGCTATGCAGTACATGTGTACCCAGTGCCTTCTGGTAGTGTCCCTGAACTGAGCCAAAATGTGCAGTGACTCTTCCGATTCGTACGTCTGAGGATGGGTAAGGAGGCATATGTTGACATGCATTCCGTATCGTCTTTGCCTCTAGTAGAAGGGAGGAGTTCAGCGAGGGTAAACATTGGCTTCCGCCATGGGGGTGAACAAGAGAAACAGGATCCTGTCTGGTGCCATAAATAAAAGATCTTGGCCAGCTCCAGTCGCCGTAGAATGTGTAGGCTTGGTAGCAAAGTAGGACGCCAAAGAGAACAATGACTGCTTTTAGAGCAACGGCGGCTGTTGACCATGGTATTCTCTTGAGCTGAAGCATGATGATTGTTGATAACTTGATTTGCCATTCTGGTTCGTCAGCAAGATCCGACTACTTATATTGATGGAGATGTGGTTCTAGGAAACTCGAGGACCTCAGAAAGGGCCACCAGATTTAGCCATTGAGAAATCTTCAGTGTGAAGCCATGACGATAGCCTTGGATCTGTCGTAACAAATCCAAAAGATACCTAGTTCCAATCCTATTTCCAAGCATATCTTTAAGCTACAGGGATTGCCACTTGGGGAAACCCTCCGCACTTCATTACGCCGGTCCATCATGGGATGAAGTGAAGTTCCATGTTAGTGCAGATGGCCAATCGCCATCGGGCGCCTCAATACCGCTGTGACATAACCGTGGTGGCTGTGATGTTGGCTAGCCCTGCAGCACGGATATCGAGGACTAGCGCGGGGATAAATTAAGACAAGACTGTCACTTCAAACACGCATTAGTACAGATTCGGCAAGTAGTCTCTTGACACGAGCTAGAACCCTCGGGAATACGAAATATCCAGCATCAAAGAGGAAAAGTCGCTAAAGAGCATTTCGCTTCTCGGCTGAGTCGGCGACGTGAAACAGCGGCCCATGGTGGGTCGAGTTACGGCAGTACCAATGAGCTTACGGGCTACGGTGACCCGCGGGCATGGGGGCTGCAGCAAACGCTTGGACGAGTCAACTATCACGAGCTAGCACAGCCCTATCCATACTGGTGATGTTATAAGTCCATTCAGGCTCCCCGATATGTAGCTCTGGTTAGCCCTCTCGTAACAAATGGATCACCATGGCCACCATACAACCTCAAGATCAACCACGGAAGAAGCGAACCAGGGCCAAGGTTCCCAAGGTCAGAACAGGTTGCAAGACTTGGTAAGTTTCTGAGACCTCGGGTCGGCACAAGAAACTCCGGCTGATTTTTAATCTAGCAAGTCAGTCACTCGGATAAGAGCGAATGGCACGAGCCGTGGGACTAATCTAGTGTTGCAGACGTCGCCACTTGAAATGCGACGAAGCAAAGCCGTCCTGTCTTCGTTGCTTGAGAGACAAATGGACATGCGATGGCTATTCGCAGAGTAGTCCCGAGCCGCCTTACATCAGTGGTACTTCCTCCTTTGAGCTGCCTTTGCATCCGAAGTCAGATGAAATGAGCAGTGGGCCCAGTACATTACGCCCAGCTTTGACGGACGGACTCATGATCAGCCCAGCTGATAATGCTCTGTATTACCATACCAGGGAGTGGGTGATTCCGGACCTTGAGATGATTGATGGCTCAAGAGAGTTCTGGCACGACATCATACTGCCACTATCCTACTCAAACACTGCCATCAAACACGCGCTGTGTGCACTGGGGGCTTCCCATCAGCGATTCCTTGCGTCATACCCGGGGAACCTGACCAACTTGAACCATTCTATCGACTACGACTATCAAGCGAATCTCAAATACAGCGAAGCTATCGCCTTAATACGCCCAGTCATGGCAGAGAATTCTGCCTCCAACATACAAACCGCATTACTATGCTGTACGATATTTATATGCATCGAGAACTTACACCGTCGTTATGCTGACTCGGTCCGCCATCTTCGCGCCGGTCATCAGCTTCTAGAATCACTACGCGCCATTCGATCACCGGAGACATCGTCGAGTGGAATGGGCTGTCAGCCAGGAGACACCGGATTGTTAAAAACATTAGCTGCAATGTTCTCCTCTCTCGGAAAGAGTGTCGGCGCATTCACAGGAGATACCTCCTTCTCCAACATCACTCAGTGCACCCAAGAGATAGATATGGGTAATCCCAAAACGCCTTTCTTAACCATCACAGAAGCTGAAGATTCCCTATCAGCCTTGAATACCTTCTTCGACGACTGCCTATTTGGCAACAACACTCTACCCGACGTTGATCAAACAATTGGCTGCAAGAGTCTTGCGCAATCAGCCACCGAGTCCTTCATCCATGCCCTCGATCTAATAAAACCCCTCTTCCTTTCATGGAGTTCAAAGATGCAAGTATTTGTCATGTCGGTCCAGATAACTCCATTTGGAACCCTGGAGAAACGCCGCTTGGCTGTGCTGTCGCTGTATCAGACAACATGGTCAGCGTTTCTCAATGCAGACCCTCACAACACAGGGTTTGCGAAAAGTGACTACGACAGAATACTCAGCAAGATTGAGCAGATTATTACGCTGGAAAACTCTCAAACCCGGCCAATGTTTGCCTTTGACGGCCATCTAGTTCGTGAGCTTTCTACAATCTGCGCTTCATGTACAGACGCCGAAATCCGGAACAGATCGATCACGATATTGCGGTCTATGAATCGACGTGAAGGAGTTTGGGATAGTTGGGAGGTAGCAAATATCTACGAGAAAGTCTTTGAAGGATTAGAACGTGGTACTTTGTCATTTGACGACCTGCCATGGGGTTTAACACAGTTATTAAAAGAGTTATCTAATTGAAGCATAATATATCTCAAGAATACGCGACAGGGTGAAGTTTTTGCTTCCTTGAATCCCGTGATGACATCCATTTATCCCATGTCGACAAGGTCGGACCTTGCTGCTGTCCATCAAACCAAGTCGTCGCGATTCCACAGCCACTAAGCCCTCTGAGACAGCATACATCTGTTAGCGAGCCCCGATACTGCCCTGTTATTAGTACCGAAGCCCTGATATTCAACATAGGAAATATCATCATACAGGAACTAGCTTATGGGCAGCTTGGAAGGGGCTGAGACTGGTTCTCATGTTTGCAGGGTCCATTCGTGTCAAGGAATGAGGCCAGAAAGCTTTCGGATTTATCTTCAATCTGGCTTACTTCGCGAATCCTTCTCTCAAGCCGTCTCGTGTCGATGCCAGGCGGAGAGCAAGAGATGGGTCGAGGAGAGTTACGTTGCTAAGATAGCTTCTGTAGCCGAGGCTAGTTCTCCTTCACCGTCCTGTTCACCTTCCAAGATTTCATCCTATTAAACTTCCTCTTTACATGCTAGAGGAAGATCAGGTCGCGCATTAGGTTTGAGTTTCCATACTTCGAAAAAAAGTCTAATTTGTGTCTCGACAATTGCATACCCCGCGGCCGCTACCACGAACCAGGCCCCCAGCAGAGGGATAGCAATAGGAGAGAACATGATGATGCCCAATAGAAATGGCCTGGTGTCAACCGGATAGTACGACTGGACAAGCGACACAGATAGTCGCCATATGGTTTTAAGGACATCCAAGCCATGGAATAGTTCGCCTGGGATTGGCAAGGCGCAAAACAAGAGGGCGAGAAATTGGCGAAGGCGCGAGGTGATCTGGTCTTTGAGGTTGATGCCAGAGGCTGGCTTCGGCGGAGCCGCGCTGGTTTCGGTGTCTTCTTGTCCTTCGTTTTTCCTGGAGAGTAAGAAGAGTTGCTGTTCTGACCAGAAGAGAAAGAATATATTGAGGATAGTTAAGACCCAGAAGAGGTCGCTCTGGAGGTACTCGTACCACGGAGACTCATTAGAGGTGACGATTTCGGTACTCATTCTGGGTGTTGATGGTGGCTGTGAAGACGCGAACTGAATTTTCTGGGATAAAATGAATGAAGAGGTATTGTTTCTCTCGAAGGGTCTGTTTATATAGCTGATGGCCACATCTATACTTCACATTTAAAACCTTCTTCTTTTTAGGTTCCGTGTGGTGCTTAGAAGTTCTCGCCATAGGCCTCGTGACCTGCAAATGACATTCTTCACTGGCATCCATGATAAGATGGCGTTATTGGCTCATCAGTGATCATTGTTTCTTGTATGTAGTGGTTTGGAACTTGAGTTTCACCATACCGGCGAATAAGGTCGTTGAAATACTACACTATCACTCGCGATCCGGTGCTAATCGTCTAAGTTTTGAGCTAGATGTGTTGTTTGTATTTGAGGCTTGTGACCAAGAGGTTAAATCAGCCCAGAGAACTTAGTCCAGTTCACATCTGTCTATCATGCCAATATAGAGCCAATCATTTCAGAGGATGCTTGAGTACCAACTTTCCAAAAGTGCTCATGTTCTTAACGTTATACACCTCCTTGATGGCATCCTCTCCAGATCCTTCAAAGACCCGCACAGGCGTTGGCACATACCCGCCTGGGGCGCCATAATTCTCGACAGCCCAGTGAAAGCCCCTCCAATGTCGATCAGCAGCAGCCATGTCCTTGAGCCAGGTCATCTTTTGGCCCCCAGGCAACTCGAATTCGACATCGAAATGGCGAGCCGCCATGATCCCTTTATACTCTGGATCACCGCCCACCATCACTGAAGCCAGAACAGTTCTATCGTGTTGAGGAATCGCTTTCTTGAGTAGGGCTTGTGACTCGGGAGATCCACGCGCGTCAAGGGCCCAAATTGCTCCCCTGGTCGATTGAAGGGCTGATTTGACCTTTTCGGTTACATTTGTATCGTTGTAGTCGAAGGTCTGCGTTGCACCCAGCGTCTTCAGATATTCGTGTCGCTTAGATGAGGCAACGGCTATGATGGAAGAGACTCGTGCTGCCCGGGCAAACTGAATAGCAGCCATGCCAACACTGGGTGGCAGAGGAAGGCCGATGTCGTTGAAAAGGCCAGTGGCCGCTGTCAGCCCTATGCACTGTTAGTCAAGGGGGTGCTCTCGCTTGGCACAGCCACAGCATTACCAACGGTAGAAAGACCAGCAGCGGCTTGGGGCGGTAAGTTCTCAGGAGCCTTCCAGGCCCATGATGCAGGAATTGTCATAAATTCTTGGTGCGTTCCCCAACGCAATGGCGGGTTTTGGCCCCCAGAAAGTACTCCAGCCACAATGTCGCCTGCTTCGAAGGACATGGCGGCAAGGGTCTTAGACTCGAGAACCTCGCCACAGAATTCTGATCCAATGACGAAGTTCTTCACGCCGAAGAAGTCGATGATTTTGGTATCGGCGGGATTGACGCCTGAGTACAGAACCTTGATAAGGAGTTCTCCTTCTTGGGGCTCGGGAAAAGGAACATGGCGAATGACAAGCTTGCCGTTCTCATCGGCATATAACGCTCTGCTGGTAGCTGGTGTAGTGTTCATGATGTCTGAGAATATTTTGTAGAAAGATGATGCTTGCTACAAGCTGATGGAATTATAGCATGAATGATTCAATGAAAGTCTCGTCAAGATCTTTTTATAAAGTCTATCGCGTAGATCTATGCCATGATTGAACTCCGCAACATGTCCGCATTTCGCAATACCAACTCCGCCGGCTATTATACAATGTTATGTTTCATTCGCAGCTTTTGATAGACTCATGCCACATTGGACCTGTAGCAGTACGTACCTCTGGACCTTGTTACATTGAACCCGACACGCTGCGGCCATTGCCATGAATAAAGTTGCTGGGTATAAGGTTGAACTTTAGGCTTGTAAGACTGACCATTCGGATCAAGGACTACGAGTCCGAAATTTCGTTCCCTACCTTAGTTGCTTTACAATAGTTGTTGTGAAAGAAGGACGGGCCCTTATTGCGCTCTCGGGCTCCGCTGGCTCCAGGTTCCATAGATTTCCTCCGCTAGCGCTCCGCTGGAACATGCCGCTAAAACCGGGTGATCTGTACGCCTACAAGCACTGAAACAGACAGGTTCAGCGGTCGGCGGTCGCTGGTCGCTTGCTGTGCATGTTACAGCAAAGTCTTTGGCCGAGTTATACCCGGCACAATTAATTCTGGTGCCTGAATCAGTTGATCCTTTTCGGTCGCCGTTCTTTGTTGACATTAAATCGTAGCCTAGCAGGCAACGACCAAACGGCAACCTCTTAATAATGACTTCGGCCTCAACGCAGCAAACATACGTAACACAGCCTCATAAAACACCCCCATCTCTTATATTCTTTCAAAATGACGCGTAATCTTTATATCCCCCTCGAGATCGTCCTTCAGGTCCTTGAAACGTCCATCCCGCGCGGTGAACCCAATCGGATTATTGACCTTGCAACCCCCGAAGTTCAGCAGCTCGTTACCTGGACAAGGGTATGTCGCGCGACGTATGAGCCCGCGACAAGGTTTTTACGGCAGCACTGTGTGCATCTTGACTCGATACCTCGACTTCATAAATTTTCGCGCTGCCTAAACTACTCCAAGACTCTGGAAGCGGAAGCAGGCGGCCATGAATCTCTCCCCAAAACCATCCCACTTTCTGCAGTGTCATCCATCTATCTCGGACTCAGCCTCGAAGAAATCCAGTCTATACGAGCCAGCGCCCTTGTCCGGGATATCTTTCTGGAGCTCGGTGGCTCCGTTCGCCGACTGATCGTTGACCTGCCGTTTCGCAGAATCGCTATGCAACATAGCATTGATGCGCATATTGACCAAGTCTTCTCTCGGGGCTTACAGGCGTTGGTCAACCTTGAAGAATTCGTCACCTTAGGCGGCCTACCCTCATTAGAGTTCTGGAGGAGTGAGCTCAACGTCAGCCAAATTTGGCCTAAGCTACGAAAAGTCGCTGGGTTCAGCATCAACCTGAGTGACGAAGGACTTTGGTACAATGTTGCACTACACCGAAACATTGAGCATCTGGTTATCACAAGACCTTATTTACTTCGTGTTCAGACTTGGAACATCAAGCAGTCTATTGGCAGCGAACTGTGGAACCCCGAGTTTGGAGGTGACTCGACCTATGCTCGGCCCTTGAAGATTGTCGTCGTCAATCATGAGTTCAGCTCACCCATAATTGACACGGAGAACGGAAATATTCACGACCCAGCTGGGCTTCTTGATGTCTCGTCTGTTGAAATACCAATGCACGCGAAACGGGTCGATTATGTCTGCCGTGAGTGGCTGATCAAGGCTGCGAAAGAAGATACAATTTGGGGGTATTGAAGTGTGATGGCGTGCCTAGGATATTATAACTAGAAATATGTTCATCAATACCGGGGGCTTGTATGACCACGATGTCGATTAGTTGCCAGCTAAGTGGCGCGAGGTGCAGTAGCAGTGAATATAAAGGATGAGAGACTGTTTGTTTTGGTTCAGAATGGGGCGTAGTAACCTTCCCAAAAGAGATACTGGCAGCTTTATCTTGACCATAGTGTCGTTATATGTTGGCTATGAAGTTGAGCGTAGGAAGATGGGCAACTGGTGATAAGCTGACTCTGTCTTCCAAATATCGACGTTGAGCCGGACCGCCTGGTTTAGTGTACGCTCTTTTAATACTAAGAGCGCACAGCATACATCGGGCCAGGCAAAGATCATATGCAGCTGGCCTGCGGGTAGAACCTAGAGATCTACTTCGATCGAAGGGCAAGACACATACACGAGGCGGGTCACTTGTCTGCAATGGCTCGGGCAATGACCATCAGCGGAAAGGTCTGATGTAGAGGGAAAGGCTTACCTCAACACTGCTGGAGATCAAGCAAGAGATTGAGGCTAATACTTATGCTCAAGGCCAACTCTAGCCTTGACTTTTGCCACTATACTTGTGTTGGGGAGGTAGGTAAAGTCTGGGGAAACCTATCGAGGGGATGACTTCGACCCCAATGACCACGCCACTGCTGGTGAGGCCTGGGATGCCCAGGGAGGTGGTGATAATGGCGGCCTTTGAGGGGGAAGCTCACGATAACTTGAATTTTGAGGCGAGCTCTGACTTCGACATCACGACAATGTTACTTCTGACGACGTCAGGGGAGAAGAAACTAGCCAGGATGCTTGGGGAGAAACCCAACGCTCTGGCCAGCCAGCTTCCAACCCTCCGTTCAGTACACCATAAATTCCAAGAATCAGACGGAAGACATCAACCCGAGGCAGCTTCGCATACAGTTTCCAACGCGAATCCCTAGGTCTCATCAGCCCAAGCTCGCAGCTGTGGTAAGGTTCAGAGCGATGGTACTTCGACCTCACGACAATGTTAGTGCTGGCAATGCCAAGGGGGGGTGGCTGGCTGGGATACTTGGGAAGAAGCTCACAGTCGGGATTTGGTTGAGAGGTCAAAAGGATCTTCATCTTGCCTTGGAAACATTGCCAGGAGAAACCTGCGCGCGCTCCAGTCACTTTACCCGGCAATCTACTAGATGCATCTCACTGGTAACCAAGCTTGCGCTCATAAGGCTCCACCAATATGTCGCCTTTCCGATATCGTTAATCTAGAATATGTAAAAGAAAAGCATCTGGTCCTAGGGAATGTTCAATCTGCTTGCAATGCTAGATTGACTATACCTCCGTGGCTACGGCGGTAGTGGCACTCATGGATACGATGCATCACAGGGCAAGAGGACCAAGCGGAAAAGCTCCCCGCTTCCTTAATTCATCGACCTACCCTACAAAATAGTATCAATGAGCGTTCTTAGTTCTTAACCCATATGAAACAGCTTACTATATACGGAGTATACTGATCAGAAAGACCATAGATTAAATAATAGTCTTTTTGTATTTTAGTATATTGTATAAAATATGCCGGCTTCTGCCTGTCGCAGTTTGCCTTTCCCGATCCATCATTGGTAATCTCAATGGCGATAAATGTTATACTCACATTACAAGCTTGCTGCGTAGATTTTGGACAAAAATTAAGAGTTCTCTTAAGAAATACCTAGGCAATGCTTCGATGCGCGAATCTGGGTGCTGCAGCGATCTAGCTCCTCATTTGAGCGCCCACTATCAACGAAACAGGTCGCGTGGCCCAATGGCAAGGCGTCTGACTACGAATCAGAAGATTCTGGGTTCGATCCCCAGCGTGATCATCCTGACAACGAGTGTGGCATTTCATAACAAGCTTACCTGACCACGAATAAATGAATTGGAAACTTGATATGAGAGGTCACAGGCAACCAACCCTTTTGCCATAGCAGATAGTGCTCCTATTGCTTTTGCCGGCCATTCACCCTCCACGAGTTTGTGCATTATTTATTTATTGTTAATTGTGTTTCTTGAACAGTTCTTCTGTCTACTTCTTCCGCAAAAGCTTGACCTTCATCTTCTTCAGACGTCGACTCTCAAACGCCTTGGTGACCCTCCAATTGCTGACAATCATGATGAAGACAAAGAAAAATATGAAGAGCGCTCCAATGAGCGGCACAATTAATGTGAACACCGTTAACCCGTAACTCACATCTTGGAACGCCTGATTCTCGACCAGCCGATCAACACCCAACCCGACCTGCATCGCCGTGAGCGCGATCACGACATAACCGAGAATACCAGCAAGCACCGAAAAATTGTCCCGAATGAGATCGCCGTAGACTGTATGCGACGCGACTCGTGAGTAGCCGCGCAGCAAATATCCTTTGCGAAGCGCGTAGACCTTGTTCAACCTGCTCAGCCGCAGCTCTCCGTACCAGTAGCGCGGATTGACGCGATCGTAGCGGTGGTTCTCGAGAACCTGAGCTGTCAGTGCCTTCCAGCCCTCCCATGTCACTTCCTCGGGCAATAACCCATGCTCCTTTGCGATGCGAAAGTCGCTTTTGTATGCGATGAGTGCAGCGTAGGAGAAGAGAAATCCTCGTGCCGAGGCATCAATATTGCCTTCCGTCACGTCGAGATGGGCTGTGTCGCTAATGTTGCTGACCCAGAAATCGGGATCAAGCAGATAAGCCGGTATAGGCTTGAGAAAAATGCGGTTTCTCCACCAGATCATGTGCAGCTCAGAGAGCTCGCTGATAACTATCTCTCGTGAGATGAGCCGTTGGTGATGAAGTGGCCGGGGCGGCATTGGGCGACCGCAAGCCCAGAGCCATTCTTGCACGTCATTGAGGCGCGAGACAGATAGTTCCCGCTCTAGGAAGTTGGGGTCCGATGTAGGAACGACGATGTCATCGTTGAAGCGATTGCTGGCAGGGAGGAGGCTATTAAACTCATCCTTGGACTCCAAACCATCGCTAACGAAGTCCTTCTGTAGAATGCGGACCGTAAATGGCGGCGGCGGACTAGCCATAATGAGATATTAGATTCAACGACACGGCGTAAGATTTAAGTTTCTCAAGGAGCATAAATAGAGAACCAATTCCCCGACGATGGCGAGTCTTGGAAAACTCGCGTAAACAGAGAAAACAGTGGAAATTAAAGCTGACAGACCCTTGCTTGGTAATGGTCATAAGGCTGGTAGGCAACCCCTGCTCTCAAGGCCGACAGCACCATCCATGATTGGGCTGTAAGCGGCATTCTCCATTCACTTGATCACACGGTCCGCTCTGTGCCCACTGATTTCACCTCGGGAAAAGGGGACAGGCCGCTGCGCCGTGCTGACGGTCCAATTTCTTTAATTAGGCACACCCTGCATCTCAGCCCGAAGGAGCAACCAGACCGGGCAGTGGCACCATGCACGATCGATGAGACACTAACGAGGTATCGCTTGTCTAAGTGCTTACTCTGGAGAATGAATGTTAAGCGCATAACGCCGAGTCAAAAGCTCAGCAGATGCTGACATACATAGACCCCCAGTAAGCCAAGATGTGGGGGCCAAGAATGAAACGGGAGCTGTAGTGGCCACTACCTACTCCTCCGTAAGACGAAAATTAGGAGGCGTGAGCGTCGTCAGACCAACAACAACAACGAACATCGAGTACTGTTTTTGATCAAATTGGCCAATATGTCACTTCGTCGAACAGCAACGCGACGCGGCGGCCCTCCTGGGGTTGCTCCTAAACAGAAGAAGGGCTACGAGAATGTCGAGCAGGGAATTAAGCAGCTCTATCCAGAGCCGGACTCAACTAGAAAGACCGATATGGAGTAAGCATCAACACAAATCATGATGACTGAAGCGATTGACTCACCAACATGATAATAGTATTGTCTTTGTGCCTGGTCTGGGAGCTCATCCTTTGCTGAGCTTCAAATCGACTACGAGCGATTTTAATTGGGCCAGTGAGGAGGGCATAGCTCGCGACTTTCCAAACGCTAGAATCCTTCTGTATCACAGTGAATCCTCATGGACTGGTTCTATCAAGGTGAAGCAGTTTCTCGGTAACCTGGCCCAGACTCTACTTGAAGGGTTGAAGATGAGTAGAGAGGTATGTTTCTGCGTCTTTCGACTCAACTCAAAGAGTTTGGCCTGACAAGCATTCTAGAACATGGCCATCCCTCGTCCAATCACATTTATTGGTCACAGTATGGGAGGACTCGTCATTGCCAAGGTACGATTCATCGTTTTGACGTTGTCTATTTGTTCTGATCATGCCAGGCTATCTGTATCGCTGCAACGAGACAAGACCTCTTCCCAAACATGTTCGAAGATATAGCCGGTTGCGCGTTCTTTGGAACACCATTTAAGGGCGCTGAAGCAGCTTCTTTGGCATGTATGCTTTCCTCAGTTGGAGAAAAACTTGGTCATGCAACAGCTTCCAAACTCCTCGAGCTTATGAGGCCAGACGATGAAAGCCTGGCTGAGCTTCGAAAGGAGTTCGTGAGACTAGTAATCAAGACAACGCCCAAGATCGAGCTGTGTGGTTTCTATGAAGAGCACCCTACGACGATTAAGGATCTCTCTGGTATGCCTCAGTTCTTATCGGCGCTGAGCATTCCGATGCCCAAGAAGTATGCAGAGTTTGTGACCAGAGACTCCTCCATCTTGGATGGTGTGATGGAGACGATGGGTTTGGCTGCGAATCATCGAGACTTGGTCAAGTTTGATAGCTCCAAGGATGAACGCTACACACTAGTCCGAGGGCCCTTGAAACGACTTATCAACGGATCACATTTGCGAGTCAAGAATCGACACAATGCAACAAGACGCACCGATCCAGCCACTATAAACCTTGCTTTACGGACTCTAGAAGGTGCACCAGTCCAAAGTAAGAGGGAAAGCATCGCCCAGAACACAACAACATCGCCATGGTTCTCGAAAGAGCCAGAGTTTCTGGGCTGGTTGGCCAAGCCCAACGAGGGCGAAGACAATTCGATTGTCAAGAAAGAGGATTGTCTCTGGGTCCGTGGCCGTGATGGCCGCGGCAAAACAAGCGCTGCATTATCAGCTATCGAAAAGATTGAGGAGTTGACAAAGGACGAGGAGGTTTTTGAAGAGGAGATTACCGACGAACCGTACACAGGCTCATCACGAAACTATCTTTCTTACTTCTTCTGCGACAAGACGCCCGATTATGGAACAGCTGAGAGCTTGTTGAAAGCTCTCATCCGCCAACTTTTGGAACGGCAGGGGCTTCTAGCGACGCATGCCAAGTTTCTTCTCAAGAAGAAAGGTCGAGAAACACAGCCTCTTTTGACTGTGGAGAACTTATGGCAGGTCCTTCAAGATATCCTCGCTGACGATGTATTTATTGGGGCGCGGGTATACTTTGTCATCAACAACATCGAAACACTCTCTCCAGATGCCGTGTCTACAAACACTCTCTTAACCCTGCTCAGCTCGGAGGTTGAGCATGATGGTACTGGACGACGCCCACTGGTTCGATGGATGATCACAAGTGGCCAATCTTGGGATATTGATCGGGCTTTGAAGAGGGATACCGTCCGACTAGTTGATCTTGAAGACGCGAAATATGGAGACCAAGTCCAGCTCGAGCTTCGCAGGCATGCACAGAACAAGGTGTTGGAACTAATCGAGCACAAGAAGTATAGCAGAGCTCTTGCATACTTTGCTAGCAGTGTTATTGGTAAGCGGGCTCAAAACACGCAGTGGATTGACATCACATGCGATCATCTTGAGGAGCTTCCTCAGCATCAGAACGACCTTCAAGTCCGTCGTCTTCTCGAAGTCATCCCACAGGAATTGGAAGCTCTGCTCAGTTCTGCATGGCAACAAGTGTTTGACAACAATCGAGGTAAGGCAGGGGAGATCAAGGAAATGCTTCGTGTCTTGGTCCTCACTTATCAAGATCCAACTGAGGCTGAGCTTGGTCTCCTTGCTGGGCTCGATTCTTCACCAGAGGAAGTTTCAGAGCTACATGATCTGATTCAGAAGTGTAGACCCCTGATTGTACTGAAGGAAAATGGTCTCCAAGAGAAGACGGTGTGCTTCACTGAACCAGTGGTCAAGAGCCATCTTCTTGAGCATGCACACGCGCTGCTTGGTCTCACCAGCGAGGATATCAAGCTGCAACATGGTATCCTGGGTTTCCGAGCATTCAGTCATATCCTAGAGATCTTTGACTTTCCGCTTTCCGACATTCCTCAGCAAATAGACGGGGCGGCGGGTGAGATTGTTGGTGCTATAGAAGGCAGCCCAGACGACGCAGAGAGTGTTGCCTCTGGAGAAGAAGTAAGCGACCAAGAAATCACCGAGAGAGAGGATGGAGAGGAATCCGAAAATGAGTCTAATCATGACGACGAATCTCAAAACGACAACGTCTCTGTCGCTTCGGAGGAGTCAAGTGATGGGGAAGATGAAGAAGATGAAGCAGATGAGGTGGATGAAGACCTTGAAGCTCCATATCTCAAAGACATAGCCCTTGCCTATGCTGTTACACATTGGCTACCTCACGCCAGCCAAGCGACTGCTGATCTCGCAGAAGCACTAAGCTTGGAAGAAAAGTTCTGGCAGGCGGATTCAATTATCCGACGCCGTTGGCTGACTGAACACAACCGACTTACCGGCTCCTTTGCCTATTACGCTCGGGAGAAGCTGACTGGACTTCATGTTGCTGCTACAATCGGATTTAGAGATCTAGTTGCGGCTTTGATGGATCACGGTTTCGATAAGGACAAGGCCGCGATGGATTCAGACTATAATACGCCGGTAAGTGATAGCATTCCTCGGAGACAAGAAAAGATGAGACTCTGAACCGTAACGTGTATGAACTGACATTGTGTAGCTACATTACGCAGCCGCTTTTGGGCATGATGACATCGCTGAGGAGCTTCTTGATAGAGGCGCCAACATCGATGAAGGCATCAAGGGCAATCTTATAACTCCTTTGCATAGAGCAGCAGCCGAAGGAAACGTCAAGGTTATGAGTAAGCTTCTGCAACGGGGAGCGAACCCGAATGCTAGCTGTGGTGCTTACGGGGGTGTAATCTGTGCGGC
Source organism: Fusarium denticulatum (assembly GCA_013396175.1). Classification (NCBI taxonomy): domain Eukaryota; kingdom Fungi; phylum Ascomycota; class Sordariomycetes; order Hypocreales; family Nectriaceae; genus Fusarium; species Fusarium denticulatum. The sequence continues at coordinate 128,789 of JAAOAK010000023.1, read as the reverse complement.
TATTCAGTCTGGAAACACTGAAGCCGTGAAGCTTTTGGTAACCCATAATGTTTCGCTCGTCACTCAGGATGAAGACGATGAGGACAAAAAGACTGAGGGCGAGAATGGCGAGGGAGAGGCGAACAACGAGGAAACTAAGGACAACGATGGAGACGAGGAGAGTGACAAGGACGAAGGTTCAGAGTCGGGCTCAGATTCCGACTCTGACTCCGATGAAGACGAAGAGGAGGAGGTTATCACATCACCCTTGGCTCTAGCAGCTATGAGAGCTGACCTTGCAGTGTTCGAGTTTCTCATCAAGGAATATTCCGACAAACTACCTGCCGAAGAGTTCGGTATCGCCCTGGTCAAAGCAGCAGAATACGGTCGATTCGAAGCTTTCTCACGGCTATTCCATGACTTTGAGCACAATCAGCAGTTCAAACAGGACGCCCTCGATGGAGCATCTTTCGGGGACCACTGGGCTATCGTCTCGTTGATCCTGGATCACTGCCCCGGCTTGAACTGTGACAAAACCTTCCTGCAAACCGCGCAGGGAGAAGACGGCGATGATGAGATTCGTATCTTAGGAGCTATGTGGGAGTATTCACAGGGCAATATCTCACCTGAGGCGCTGGATGAGTCCCTGTATGAAGCTACGGACTTTGAGAATCAGAGGACGGTGGAGTTGTTGTTAAGGTACGGAGCTAACGCGAATGCAACTGGCGAACTGTAAGTCTTGGTTGAGATACCCGAGAGGTACAACGAGCTAACTGTGACTTACAGATACGGAAATGCCTTGACAGCAGCGGCTTTTGATGGCACCATCGAGATAGTCAAGCTACTTCTCGATGCTGGCGCCGACATCAACTCCGCTGATGGATGGGCTCTCCAAACTGCTGCGGACCAAGGCCATGTTGATGTTGTCAACCTTCTCCTGGAGCGGGGAGCCAACGTCAACGCAACCACGGCCAACCCCAACATGCCCAAGTGTACCGCATTGCAAGCGGCTGTTGAGTCTGGAAGAGGAGATATTGTCGATATCCTCCTCGAGCATGGCGCTGATCCTAACCTTGGAGGTGGCGAGTTCTCTCATCCCATCATCGCTGCGGCTAGCAAGGGTGAAGAAGCTATCTTCAAGAAGCTTCTGGAAGCCAAGGCTGATGTTACGGTTATCGGAGGAGAGTATAACTCGACTCCTCTGACATACACAGCGATATATCTACCTCGTGACCCGATTCGCCTGTTGTTGGACGCAGGTGCCGACATTAACCATGCGGATAACGAGGGAGACACGGCACTTATTCTCACAGCATGGAGCGGTGATCATGAGTCAGTTCAGTTCCTGCTTGATCGTGGCGCCGATGTCTTGGTCAGGAACAAGGCAGGTCTCAATGCACTGCAGAAGGCTCTTGAGGCGGGCAGAGAAGAATGTGTTAAGATCCTGACCAACCATATCTCAGAGATCATGGAAGCAATCAGGGTTGCGATGCTTTCTGGCGATGCTTCCATCACTGCAGTGATTCGAAGCGTGCAGAACCAGAAGCAGGAGCTCAACTACGATGATCCGAAGCCGGTGCACGAAGAGAGCAGACAAAGCTCTATCTACGAGCCAACATCGCCCGAGGTTCAAACTCACAGAGATGGCTCGTCTGTCAGTTTTGCTTCTGAGAAGATCTTGGTGGAGGATACCCCGAGTCACCATATCGCATCACCGATAACTCGACCATCAATCACTCCATCGGGTCCTTCATCCAGCTCTTTCGCAGACTTATACAGCCCTGCTCAGGATATCCTCGACTTCAGTCCAAACCCATTATACAAGCGCCAATCTGAGCTGATCACACCGACGAATGAACAGTCAAAGGGACCTATAAGAAGAAAACCAATCACGGGTGCTAAGCCTCCTATGTACAGACCGTACCAACCCGGCGGGGCTGGAGAGAATGTGCGACACTCGACTCCTCCTGGTTCGTTGGCGAACGCATTTCAGACGTATCAGCCGATGCAGCAACAGACTCCTCCGCCTGAGAATCTTCCTTCGTTTTCACCTCCGAAGACTTATGCACCGCCGAGCCAGTCTTCGCCTGATCCTGGTTTTGTGCCCTATGCGCCGCCTGGACCTGCGAACTACGCACAGCAGAGTCAAGAGCCGGTGAGAAAGTCGTCCCGGTCGTCGTTTATGGGCATGAAGGTTCCATGGGCAGATGGTCGGTTTAGCTAGGACATAAACGATGGGGGATTAAATTTGGGGGATAGATGTATCATTAATCGCTAGGAATTGTAGTAAACCTTTATTGCTATTGCGTTGTCATCACGTCGGTTGCGCATATTGGGTGTAAGCGTTTGTGGCGATACGACACTAACATCAACACGTGTCTTTCACACTGAAGTCTGCTAGTCAAATATCTTTCGTTGTCTGGAGCCGAACAAGGCTCGTGCGATGAGCTCTTTTGGCATTCCTAACATCCCTAATAGTTTAAAAATGTGGAGGACGAGAATTATCGTATCAAGGAAGGTGATTCCGCAGTTGCAGGAGAGAGCTTTGTCCGTGGAATCGAATTTGAATGCTCCGGGAACCGAGTGAGCGAAGACGCCAAGATTGGTGAGTGAAACGTCGGACTTTGGAATGTCCGAGGTGCGCAATCTGCAATGGCTCGAAGGATTCAAGTCGATTTATCGCGTGAGTCACAATTAATACGAAAAGAGATTATAGGATTGATATCTTGATGATTCAAAGTGACTCACCTGCCGAAATAGCCATAATGATGCTGCAGAAGAGAGCCGGTAGCCGTGTTATCCATCTCTTATCGTGGATCTTATCGTCCGCTCAGCGCGACAAAGACGGTGACAGTGACGCAGGCTGCCATCGAATAGCGAGAATTAGTGATGGACTATGTCGGATAATGGATAAATGAAATAAAAATCCAATTTTATTTCAGTTTATTCCCCCATCAAACGGGACCAACTCAATCAGTCAGTAACAACATGAGCCCAGAATTGTTTGTCGTCATTGAAGCTTTTGTCATCTTGTTCGATTTGTAACATCAGTTGATCCGAAATTGGTTAGCGGCCGTTAGCTTAGAAATTGGTCTGACTGTTGCAGCTGCTGTCAAACCCATCCTCCACCAAAATCCAGGTCTGCTTATGCGCACGGCATCATTGTCCGAGAGGATTACAAAGGTCTTGCTGACAGGCGCAGCAAGAGACCGAACACCGAGCACGCAATGGAAGATACAGAATAGTCATGTCACAGATAGATATACAAAAAGATGAATATCTGGTGGTCATGTTAAATAGAAGCAGTCTTGCCCTCAGTTTGAGTTCAATAAACAATCGTCAATCACTCCCAAACAGCCAAGATCATCTCTTGAACTATCTAAAACGCCAAAATTTCAGTCATATAAGCAAATTATATTACAAAGAGTACTTCAGTAAAGATGCGACACTCTAAGAAGATGCAGGTTGCCGATGGCGATGGTGAGCCTCTTAATCAAGGGCCTTGGCTCCAGACTGTTAACAAATGCAGATCATTACACGCCCAGCAAAAAGTCGCAAACCTCAAGAAAAGGCAACGGATCTGGCAAGCAACTCCAGCAATTATACAGACTGTATGAAGATGCCAGGGACATTTATAACGAATCCGCCCTGGCCAAGACAATTGAAGACATGCTGCGAACAAAAAACCGACCACGCATCACCAAGATTGTTTCGCTAGGTCTGGGCAGCTTGTTGGACGCTAAGGACCAACAGCGACGCATCAAACAATTGGTCGTGCTGATGGCCATCGCATCTCATCTAACGTTATCAACTACCGATAAGAGCAAATTGAGAATTTACGCCCAAGACCCAACATTCACAGCTGCCGACGAGACCTTTCTCCAGAGCCTCGACATCTCCGTACTAAAAACACCATCAATTGCAAACTTGGGTGAGGCTGGGCGGATGATTGACGAGGAGACACTTGTCTACAGCCCATTCCTCACGCTTGAGACATACAAACTCCTCTTATCTTCTTCGCAATCCTCAGAAGGAACAGTCAGAGCACCAATATTGGTCAGCGACGACTTCAACGCGCTGAGATTGAAATGGGACAAGCGCACGTCGGAGCGAAAGGACGTGGAGGGGTTAATTCAGGGGGCACGCGAATATCGTCGGCGCGCGGTTAGTGGGGAGGGGTTCTGGACGCAGGCCGATCGGCCATTTCCCATGGCCCTGTACTGGCGGAACTCAGAACAACAACCCCGGGATGTGGGCGCCGCCCGAAACACGTCAAGATCGGAATCTCAATCTTCATCTCCCTTCTCGCGATTTGAGCATCGCGCGATCCCGATACATGCTTAAATCATGTCTAACGGGGGAAGTCGTCCAAGGGAGTCATGATTGGTGAGGTCTCAGATATCAGACACTTTCCTCCTCTCCCTCGCGTCTTGAGGAATTCCTGATACTGTACCAAGAATGCAAGGAGTTCAGATCGGGGCGAATAACCTGGATGCATTTCAGCCTTAAAATATGGTCTCATTAGCGATTGTCATAGCGTTAGAGTAGCGATGAATTTTTTTTTAGTCTCTGGTTAGACTCATTTGACATATTTCTGCTGCTTGATAAGGATCATCATGAGGACTCCGACGATTTTCTGTTCCTGCATGTGTTGCGAAGGCCGGTCGGGCACTAATGCCAATAGCTTGGGGAAGATGGCGCACCTGAAGATATGGGCCTGTGACAGAAGAAAAACGTCGGGCGCCTCGACTGAGTTAGACGTCCGATGTTGTAGAAGCGAGACGGCTTCTCAAGTTGATCATGGAGCTGGGCAAGTGATGCCAGAGATGTGCAACTGACGAGGTCAATAGACAGATCTGTCGAGGAAATCTGACGATTAACTGCGTTGAGAGCACCCTGAAATGCGTTGATGTAAACTTATGAAGGTGCTCTGCCAAATGCAAACGCGAAGCATCATGTTAAGGACGTTTGCGTTTGCTGGCTCGAGTTGACCGGGGCAAGGGAAGAATGTTGACCTCAATAGTCGCATCGCCAACTGATTAACTCCAGGTCGGGGCTGGCAACTTTATAGCAATCTCTCATGCTCCATCTTTCTAGCAACCATTCATCTTGTGCTCAGACTTAATCTTCAAGACTGGAGATTTGTTTCACGAGATCAAGAATCGTCTGCTTGGCAGACCCTGCGTCGCTGCCATCATGATCCTTTGGCGACAGCGATGTTCTGGCGCTGTAAAATTAAGCTTGTCTGTTAGACCACCGCCCGCTGTGTAGCGCTCGTCACGCTAAAACGGCGCTGAGTCCAACCCCTGATTTTAGTCTCTGGGGCTGAGACATCGCCCGACAGTAATTATTTCTAGGCGGGTTTGGGTCTGCGATAGCGCCATGCACAGGTGGAGTCGGTTTTCCTTCTGGTATTCTTTTTTTTTTCCTCCCTTGAATCGATAATTCAGCAGACCAAGATCTTGGCAAGCCACTTTGACCCTTTTTCCCTTATGAAATGGGCAGAGGTACCTGTTTGTGGCGATATGTCAGTGATTTTAACCAGTCCAATAATGTGTAGTTGGTGAGGGAATGGACTGCGTGCAAGGGAGGGTCTGGAAATTCCAGTGGCTTTTTTTTTTCTCCTTTTCTGCGCATCTAGCACCGTTGAACTCCCTGGTATATTATAGGCATGTCACAGCGGAACCCCTCAGCATTGCCCCTCGACGTCCTTCGTTCGATCATTCATTCATTCATTTAAACACTCTTTTGAAAGCGCAGGTCAACTTTTGGTCAGTTTTGTTACTGATTTGGATCAATCTGCTTCCTCTCTCTCAATATGACGGGCGCTCAAGATGGTGCTGGCTGGTTCCGCCAAATGTTCAGCAGCGGATACCAAGAATTGCCGACAACGAATGTCGTCAAGGATAAGACTGAGACCACTCAGATAATGCCGAGGAGGTTCTTGCGATTGTCAACCAGAGGTTTCTTGCTCGTGCTGGCGGCTATTCTTCTCATTCCCACGTTTTTGGCTCTTGCAGCTCTAGAGGTAAGCGACGGGCAATCACCGATGGGGTCCTAAATTGACTGACAATTGTAGGGCCGACAATACCTCTCCGATGGAACGGCCGACGTATTCGAGATGGGCGGCGAGACTCAAGATGCAAGCTCGCCTGTCGCTTCACCCGCTTCACCCGCTTCACCTGTCTCCCCCGTCTCGCCCGCTGGCATCCCCGTCATGGTCAACCCTCCCAAGAAGGGCGGCAACATCTTCAACCGCCGTCTCGTCATCCTCCTCCCAGCCAACGCTCCCGGTGTCAACGTCTGCAAGGCCATTGTTACAGCGGTTGCCCTTGGATATCCCGCCCCCGTCATCCTGAACTGGGGCAAGAGTGGCTCGCATCTCGCCAAGATCGCTGGTGTCCTCGATTATCTTGACTGGAGCTCTCGTCAAGGCAGTTCCAGCAAGGACCACTTGAACGAGGATGATCTTGTCATGGTCGCCGACAGCGCCGACTCTTGGTTCCAGCTCCCCCCAAGTGTACTCCTCTGGCGCTACCATGCTCTCAACGAAGAGGCCAACGCACGTCTTCGCGCTCAATGGCCACACAAGTCTGAGATGCCCATGAAGCAGACCATCATGGTGTCCGCCCAGAAGAGGTGCTGGCCTCGTGCCAAGTCCGGTTCCAACCTGCACTGCGATGCCCTCCCAGAGTCTCCTCTCCGTGAGGATCTCTACGGACCAGAGACAGACCAAGATCCCAACTTGCGCATGGTTGATGTCCGACCCAAGTACATCAACAGTGGTGCCTTCATTGGACCTGTCGGCGACATGCGAAAGTACTTCCGTCGTGCCCAAGAGCGTTACGAGCTTGGAAAGGCTGAGCAGGGCGATCACTTCTACAGTGACCAGGGCTTCTTTGGTGAGATCTGGGGAGAGCAAGAGATGTGGCGCACATGGCGACGCGAGCTCGGCGATGCCATTGATCCCTCTCACAATGTTTCCACCATGGTCCGCGATCAATTCGAGTTCCACGTTGGCCTCGACTACAACCAGACCATCTCCATCCCCACTGTCTTTGAAGAGGATGACGGCGATATCTTGACACTCAACAACCAGACATTTATCGCGGAGCGATCTCGAGAGCTCGAGATTGAGCCTGTTCGTCTGACTGCTGTCCCCGAGGAGATTGCCAATGCGACAAATCCTCTTGCGCGCATCCTCTCAGAAGAGGACCGACGCACATTGAACTGGGGCGACATGACTTTGTACGCCGACTTCTTCACCACCGCCATCCCCATCAACATCCATCACAACGCCCACATCAACAACCTCAAGACCCGAAGAGTCTTGTGGTGGGACCGCATGTGGTTCTTCCCTTACCTCCGCCAGCTTGTCAACGCGCAGCTCACTCAGCGCCGACAACAGCCTCTGGGCAGGGTCGAGATCCCCGAAGGCCGGGCTATCTACTGGGGTCTTGAGGCATACCGAACTATCAGGCGGTTCATGCCTGCCCAGCGTGGTATGGTCAACACCGACTTTGATACCGTTTGCACGTCAAGTTGGGCCAAGAAGGAGAAGCAGAATTGGTGGGATGTTGTGTTCCAAGATGAACAGGGACCATTGGTACTCAAAGCGTGATTTTAGGCCTTTACATGGGTTATTTAGTGTATATTAAATGTTTAGAAAGGGTTAATCATGGCAATTCTTGGGTTTGAGCGATACTTAAGTGTTTTATTTACCATTCAGTGATTAATTGGTCATGATGCTTCATCAACAACTCCGCCGTGCTGTCAAATTATTACCGTGTACAACCCTTGATGATGTTGCCATTGATGTAAATGACAAGTGGCAGATCGCTTTCCAAATTACATACTCAAGCCACCACTTTTGCTCAAACATACTCATGCTCTGTCGTCGCCTCCTAGACGTCGACTGGACTGTCCTGCCCTGGGTTCGCTTCCTCGTAGTGCATCATCTTGACAAGCCTGAAGTAGCCAGCAGCAAGAGCACCACCAAGAAGAGGTCCGACCCAGTAGAGCCAGTGATAACCGGGAAAGTCTCTGCCGCCGACAGCGCAGCCAAATGACCGTACAGGGTTCAACGATCCGCCCGTAACAAAGACACCTAGAATGCGACCGTCAACAACGTGCCAAGAAGTAATAACGAGGGAGGCTTCCTACCTGGAATGAGGGCCACAAAAACAGAGAGACCAATGCCAATTGGCGCGAGGAATGTATCGCGGGACTTCTCCGCCGCCAGCATCAAGACGACGAAGACCAACTGAGCTGTAAAGAACATCTCAAGAAAGACACCTTGTGCTATCGAAGTATTGGGACCGAGCGTGGTATTTGCCTGCGAGGCACTTCCGGGGAACATGGCTTCGACGAGACCACCTGCGCACATCGAAGCGATGAGCTGGGCTGGGAATAGGTACAGTGCTCGCATCCATGGCAATTGGCCAGCGAGACAGAGACCAAAGGTGACCTACGGACAGAGCTGTCAGCAAATCAAGCTTGTCAACGAGTAGAATAACTTACCGCAGGGTTGAACAATCCACCGCTGATTCGGTAGAAGGCCCAGACGTTGACCAAGAGGGAGAAACCGTATGCCATTGCGATCCAGATAATAGTGTTGTTGGCCAATGTGCCATTAGGCCCAGTGGCAGGCTCTTGAAGAACAGCGATAATGTTACCAGCATAGCCAAAGTACAAGAAGAAGAAGGTGCCGACGAATTCACCAGATGCCGCTACCATGTGAGTGCCGAATTGGCTGAGATGGGTTTTCTGCTGCTTGTGGTGGTGGTGGTGGCCATTGAAGCCATTCGCACCTTGAACTTCAGCAGCGTTTGCCATTTTCGTAACGTCGTGGATTTTCGCGCACGATGACTGGCTAATTTTCTTCGAGGCCTGGACCCTGAAAGGAAGAATTAAGCAGAAAGAAGAAATCTGGTGTGAGTGAAAAACAGGGAAACGCAAAAAGTATTTACGGGGATGGTGGAGGTAATGGTGCAAACCCGGGGAATGCTCAACGGCTGACGTAGTAACTACGGTCTACTCCCTTCTCATTACTTTTCAATTCTTTCATATTGGCGTGGCTGCAGGTATGACGCGCACAAAGCTGGCCTCTGTGAGACTGCTGCGCTGCGAAAGTGTCAAAATGACAACGTCAGGATTGCAACGGCACTGAGCAATTCCACTCCACAGCTGACATCAAGCCCGTCTGCTTGGCGCCAGTCGAGTCTCAGACTATTGAATTGGCAATGTCAACGGGGCTGATCATTACTACTTCTTTATTGGACAGACGCAGGACTAGCCGGACTTTACGCCCGGGAATGAAGATCACAAAGCCCAATGTAGAAAAGTGTGCAGCCAAGTCTGGCGTCGTACTAGACCGTTTGGATCAGGCCATCGGACGATCACTGTTCAATCTGTGTTTTTGCAAATATCACATCATATGCAGCGAGCCGCGTTTGTCGACCAGGGAATTGTTTATAAAGCCGAGCTTTGGTGCAACCTTTGATCGACCGCTTCTTGGCGTACATATCTTATCACGGCAATTGGGCTGTGTCCCCATTGTTGGTGTCGACAAGCTGACAAGTCCGTGCTGAGCTGGGCGATCTTGAGTTGCTATGACTCCAGCTGGATCACGATTTCGCGCTTGGGGATCATCAATACACTGACGTATACTAGCTGTGAGCTGAGGGAGGGTCTCTGCATTTGCATATCTGCTGATCAAGACGAAACTAGAACAGCCGCCAAGGAAACGAAGCGCTACCAAGCCTCAAGACGCCTCATCTCATGGCGATGCTGTGTTCTCAATGGAGTGGCAGACGATGACCGAATGTTCCTTGGAGAACCAAAACTCGATATTCCCTTCCATCTTCGAGCACTTCCAGTCATCGCCGCTGTGTGCATGGTCCGACTCACTTCCAATCTCGACGTGAACGCCCCGGACTATCGCCGGTGTAGGTTGAACATGACAGTAGCACAACCGCCGCGGCCTCAGATACGTTTTCGCATAATAATGCCCGAATCTACAGTCTCCCAAGGCTCTCTGGGCACCGTTGCTATAATCAAATATCATACCCTTGCATTCAAAGTTCTCGTCTTCGAGAACCTGAATGCCAGTCACGTCTCTTAATGGCGCCACGGAAAGATACATATGCTCGAACATTAGATGAAGCAGAGGATCCATATTCGGCCAGCGGTTGTTGAACGGCGGTAGGCTATCATGGTGCTCCCTCCGCGGATATGTCCCGAATACAGTAGCTGGTCCGACATCTGCAACATTGTGAATGAGCAGTTCCGGACTTGACTGGCTGAGAACGATATCTCTGTGCTGCCTCAGATGGCATGGGCCAACATACACATCCCCGGCTAGCTTTGTACGGATCTGTCTTCATCAGCACTGTGATTTCAATCACGAAAGGAACATGTTACCATGAAAAAGGGCTTCTGCGTTGTGGCCCCTCCCCCTTCAACCTTCAATCGCATGGCGATCGCGGTGATCTCTTCATCTCTCGGCATCGGTAGGTATATCCATACGATACTTTCCTGTCTTTTCGCTGGAAGGCGGTGGAATGTTTTGGTTGCATAAGGCCTCGTATTTGTATGCGCATGTATTGCGTACAGCTTACTAAATGAGAAGAAAAACGTGAGGCCGGTTACACTGCGTAAGTTGGTGGTCTTGAATTGCATGGACGGTGTCACACGGCCGTAAAAGTCGCAGTCGTCAATACCAGGAGGGTTGGGGGTATCCCAGATGTGAAACCCCAACAGAGATGCAGGTAGCTCAAGCCGCAACACATGGAACTAGATGTACTGGTCAGTTCATATCATTCCAATATCCGGAGCATCATCATCACCTTCAGTACGGCCACAACATCCTGGAAGCATGTCGCAGGCGCAATGACAAATGCCTCCCTGTCCGAACGACGTCCGGGTTCGTATGATGGTCCCGACAGCCTTTCTATCTTGCGGATCCCCCTGTGATCCAGAGTCAGGCGTACTATTGGCGGACAGTTACTTGATAACACAGCAGCATAATCTCCTCGTGTCCAAGATAGGATATCACACAAAGGTATTGAGGTAACTGGCGGAGCGGTATCGGGCTTTAAGCGGGACAATTCCCGAGCTGTGCTGAGAACGAGGATGCAGCGCCAGAACGTCGCCGAATCGCTGTATTCTTGAACCATTTGGATGAGCTCTGCTGGTAGAAGCTTCAATAATCGAATACCATAAGCTTCTGCTTTCTCGCGGACAATTTCGATGTCAAGTCCTGTTTCGCGATCCAGATGAAGCATGGGAGCGCGTTGCCAGAGGTTCCTCTTGCCAATTGTTAGCCACAATCTGTCGATCGCCTTGTCGATTTTGCAGTGTTCTTGGAACAGATTCAGGCATGTAGAATGCAGGCCTACCGCCTCGGTAGCATCTGTGCATCGCCTGCAGCTTGGTGCCCAGCAAATGAATCTGGCGCCAACCCTGATGCTCCGAGAGTCGGGGAATACCGCACGGTCTAGACAAATTCCCGATTCTGGTTCAAGATCGTTACCTAGTACTGCGGAGCTGGCTGTTAGCCGATGGAATAGCATGAGAAGGGTGTTGCCAAAACTAACAAGTCACAAAGCTCACCCCAACCAACAATATTTTGCTGCAGATACCGCATTGAGTACGAAGGCGATGATGCCCCAGGACTCCACCTACCAAGGAGCTCATGATGACATTGAATGAGGATGTATCACGAAGAGGGGAATATCTCGTGTTTGACGTGACCTCGGTTCGGATTATTGAGAAACCGACGTGCAGATGTCAGCAATCGGATGCTACGATGCATCGATGATTGGTTACACGGTATGAGATGGCTAGAGGCTAGAGCTTTGGAGAAAATGTATTTAGAAATTTGTTTAAAATGCGAACAGCGTGTTCACGAAGCTAAGGCAATCCAAGATATACCACCAGGATTGGGGTTATACAATGTCAGGTCAAATTCGCTAGTTGAGGAGACGACGACGGCGTCCCAAAGATGAAGGGCAATCAGAGATACAAACTAGAATTACGCTATTCGTCTTCCATATTATATGAATTGAACAATGAGAAGGTCCGTTGTCATGCTATACAGTGGAACGAGGTGAGTGTTGATAAAATAGAAAAGAGACTATAGCAGAGTACACATCTACTATTCAAGAGGTTAATAATAACCCCATAACCTCACACGCCCACGAAAGAAACGTCCATCAAGTTTAATACTCTAATTTGATTTACTGCAATACAACATAGTAGCTCATAACGTTACAAAACAGGCACTGGTTCGAACAATGTATACCTTACTGAATCGCGTGGCACTTCACAGACTGAGAATATGTTGATGAATGTGAGATTTCTCTAATCCGTATTTAGCTTTTGCAACTCAAACATGCGACACTGTGTTATGTTAAATTGGCTCGAAATTACCTACCCGTAATTGGCTTCTAGCTATCATGCTATCGAAAACTAATACTGATGTTCCATCGTGCAGCCTTGGCCTCTGAAGGCTGGATATCTGAAGGGGAAGCATTTTAGTACACAGAGTATGAGAAAGAATCGGTGAGGCCTATTCCCAGTATTTCTTCCTAGTAACATATGTTTGCTCCTGGAAAAGCGACAGGCCACATGGTTCTCGTATCTTCGCCTATCGCAGGAAAAGCAGGAAGCAGCCTCGACAAATATTTCCAAGCGGCACAGGCCGTATCCTCACCTATCATTCGAAGACTTGGCGGTAACCAACGGCAGAGTCTTCAATCCAAGGAAGACCGTATCTTCGCCTATCACCATCAGTTAGTAACGTCTCGGCAGTTGATATGTCTTGCAGTCGTAGAATAAATTCTTGCTAGGATGGACCCTGTGCTGTTGGCTTGTGCGACGTGAGATCTCGGGAAAAAACGTGGGATGGTATTTCCCGGATTATCTCCGGTAAGGCTGTCGTGGATTGCGAATATTAGTATGTTCTTCACCCTGCTGCCGATCTCTCACACGAAGCAGGCTGGTGTAGTCCTCGACCTTGTATACCGGTTTTCTGCAAATCTACAGACGCAGTATCTCAATGACATGTCTGAAAAGATTCAGCCTCGATACATGAGTAGTTTATGCTTTATTCAATAGTGCTTGAGTATTACAACGTTGCAGCGGCACAGCCCAGGTTGCAAAGACCGACGGGCGTTATCGTCGAACCATGGAAGCGACGTCGCCAGAACCGGGTAAGCTCTCATCCACAAACCCAAAACGTTTGTAAAGTCCGGCCCCAGACTTGCTTGCATCCACATACGCTGCAACTCCGTCCTTGTCTGCTAGATCACAGCCAAATTTCATAAGCATTGAGCCAGCTCCGCAGCGTTGATAGTCCGGATGCGTGACCAACGTATCGAGATCTAGATGAGTTGCGATTAGCAGATCCGGGGTACAGTTCAAGGTCCGAGTGACCCCTTACAGTAGTGCTTCTGGTCTCCCATAACGCGGAGTCTTTCCGCTTCCTCCTTGGCGATGAACTCGTCGCAGACTTGACCAGGCTGATCCTGAGTCCATGGTGGGTATCGTCGACCCCGCTCGCGGGGCATCGAAGTATCCCACTTGGCAAAAGCCGCGATGCGTGGACGGCCATTAGCAGCTTTAGAGTCTGGATCGACAACTTTGACGTAGCGTTGAAACGGTTTATGGATCAAGTCGTGAAGATTGCCTTCGGTCCACCAGTTGCGTACCGCCGGTGTATCAGGCCAGATGCGTCGGATTCCAGGATCGGTAAAAGCTGCGAACCATACCTCTGTGAGAACAGGTACATCTTCAAGGGTGACTTCTTCAAGTCTGAGGTCTTTTTGTGCAGTCATCTCGATACAAAATGGCGGTGAGTTGTTTGATGAAAGGAGTAGGATTCAGGATGCAGTTCTGTCTATCGGTGGAATTGCGTAAGCCTCTATTGGTTAACGAGCTGAGAGGGGGTTTTGATAAGCAAAGGGCAGTCCACGGCCCGGTTTTCACTCGTTACATTCACTTAAAACAAGGTATAGTACAATTAATGTCTGGTATAGTAGCCCCAATGTTTATTATTACCATTACCGTTCGCCTGTTGCTTGGTGGCGTTAATTCCATTCCGCCGCCACAATCTGAACTTGTTATAACTTAAATATTACCAGTATTATGACAATGACGATACCAGGGCTTTGAGGTTGTTGAGTGGCCCTATGTATGACTTAACAGGTGTGATCTGCCGTAACGTCTCATCCAGCAGGCTGGGCAGGTCGACTCCGAGGTCAATCATATACGCCTGCGATGTCTGGCGTTGAGCATATAAAGCTATCGTATATAGATACGCATTAACCATCAGCGTACTCGACAGGTTCCTGCCGGTCAAGAGGTCATTAAGAGGGAGCCAGAGCTTGTAGTCTCGCAGTAGTCGGATTCGCTCGAATTGTTTATCGGCGGGCGTCGACGGTTCCAGTTCGGTCAGGTCCTCCGCGAGGGCGATGATTAGCCGCAGCTGTCTCCAGGTGTCATCGTCCGGTTCCTGCTCTATCAAGAGAGCCTTGAATTTTTGCATCTCGACAATTATACGTTGCAGTCCGTTCGGCTTTCCGCATTCTGTCTTGAGCGTTGTGTGTAGATGGGCAGTTTGACGCCATGCTTTTGCTATCATATGATAAAATCCGGATTGGTGACCTAACCGATGGCATGTTTGCAAAATCTGATATTTGATGAGTCTTTTTGTACGCGATAGAAGGATAATACTCACCGCTGAGATCCCTTCTGCAATCTTTCTTCGGCTCGACCTGGCCATGTCAACACTTCAGTCTATCGCCTCAATGAGGCGCACTCACATATCTTCACAGAGCCATAGTAGTGCCATTGAGGCAACGAGGGCTCCGTCAGCATGCTCTGATCTAAAGTTGGACAGACATCTTCTGAGGTCCTGGATAGCTAGCATCTGGTATTGATACTCTTTTCGACGGGCATGTTGGCAGTGAGTAACTGACGCAACTTGGTATGCCGAAAGGGCGAGAACTCCATTCATTGCCAGCCGAGACGATGATATGATACGAAAAAAGCTAGAGAGTCGTCAACATAATGAGGTAAGAAACTGCTGAGCAGACTAACCTCGGTAAGTATGATGATATAACAGTGAGCTTACTCACTCCCATCGTCATAAGTCTATGTTGGTTACTTGCTGCTTGGTAAACGAAGCATAAGTCATCTTCGGAGTAAATGGTTGGTTGCAGGGTTATTCTGATACGATCATCCGGTATAGGCATTGACCCTGTCCTTCTCCACTGCCTTACCTCTGCCCTGGCCTTTGCCGACCATGGCCGACGAGGTTTAGAGGTTGAACAAGACGTTGATGGATTGTTTTCAGGTGAGGGCTGGAGTAGTAACTCTTCTTGTGACGGTGTATCGTGAAAGGAGCACTTGACCTTGTGCTTAGTGCAGTTCTGGCTTGGAGATCATGAGCTGATGATCGCTTTAGTATAGAGGCACGGTCCACCTACCACTGGGGATAGTTCTCATCGCAACGGATGTGACGGCGCTTACTGGACCAGACAAATACTGATTAGTATGTTCGACTAGTATCGAAAGTCTTTAAAATCCCACACACCACGTCAAGCAGCCCATGCGTGACTTTGTATGGCTGCATAAGGTCAGCTCGGTCAGTTTTAATGTTCGGGAGGGCGAAGAGAAGAAGCCTCAGAGTCGTACCTCCTACGGTTCCCATTCTTGGCTTGACTGAGCGACTTGGATGGCATGATTCAGGTGTAGAAAGGGTCACGGCGTGCAGAGCAGGCGTCCTTGCGAGGCTCTGCTCACAATCGGGCACCGGAGATAAAGATAAAGGCGGGGAATTAGACGCGTGGTAACAAAACGGCTCTATGCTTCTCTTTAAATACCCTCGCGCTAAGACGTTGGGGAATGACACAGATTGGGTCTAGCCCTGGCTCCCTGACTCCAAAGTGCTAAGTCTAGAACGGCGATACTATCGGAACGCCGCATATTACATACATGCACTATGAGAAGCCGTTGACGTATCGTCCAGGAATCGTCACTGCACGGCAAGGTAAAAGCAATACAATTTGGGTGAGGACGTGTCTTGGCCGCACGCAATGTCGCGGCAGTTATTATCAGCCAACACTATTACTGGTTAAGTAGTCATGGCGATCATGGCAGGGGGGTCCGGACGAATCGGATGAGGCGAGACCGTTGAAACCTTTTCCTGACCCTGTATTTAAAACGCCGTCGATCAGATACGGATACTGCAGAGTGACTCCTTGATCTTAGATTATCTTCCCGGGGAAGCTTGGTAGCGTTACGGTATCGGAGGCCCAAGACAGTGGGTCGAGTGATCCCCGATGGCTGTGACAGCGGTCCTAACTAAATGACAGATATCTTACAACGTAACATTGAAGATAACGGCTACCCCATGGTTAATGAGACAAGACACTTGCCCTTGCAAAATTGGCCGGGGATAGCAGTCGCGGCTTCAAAGCTGACACTCCCGGAAGCCTAAGCCATTGTTCTCATCTGCTTGAGGGCAAGCGTGGAACGCCTCGTAGGTTCCAATAGGTGCGGTTCATCCGGAGCCCTTGCTGTGGCGCACATCTCAGAGTTGATACATACACGATAACTCCAAGCCGCCAAAGACTCGTAATTTGGTAGCCAGTGCCCAGGGGCCGTACCCCAAGACCAGGTCTATGCTACAACAAGCCTAGGTTGCGACGCTTTGACGTTTTAAGGACCGGTACTAACCATAGAAGGCCGTAATTCCACCAATGTGATCCTGGACAAATGACATACATGCTTACTCAGGTAGCCATACGAGACATGCCAAGCTTGATTGGTCTTTGTTAGATAAGCAATGGCCAGAAACTTGAGTTGTTGCTCAGAGCTCCACTGAGAAACTCACACGCCCAAGAACAACCTTTCAGCCCAACCAACAATCCACTGAGTCTGAGTGGCTTGAACAATATCACTAGCCGAGCCAAGCACCAAGACACGACATGGTCTTCCCCGGAACCCTCAGCCGGGGCTGCAGCCGCTGCAGGAAGCGAAAGATCAAAGTTAGTTTCCTGGTCAATCAATCTGAATCTGACAGGTCAACGGTTCAGCTATCATAACGCCTAACTAACCTGATCCTACCAGTGCGATGGCAGACGCCCAGGATGTCGACGCTGCGAACTTTACAAGGCTCCATGCCCTGGCTATGATCGACCACTAGCGTTCCGCTTCCACGGAGAGCCTGGACATAGCCTCGTTCGTGATGAGCCCGGCAGCTCTTCCGCGCAGACTATGGGGCTCGGCTACGAAAAAGCAAGGTCCAGAGGCTCAGGGGTTTGTCGACAACCCCAACCCTCGTTCGAGGATGAGTCCATCTCGTATTTCCTGCACGAGTACTGCGTGTTGCCGGCGCCAGGCGTCATCAAGGGGCACCTCGACTTTCTAGAGGGCATGTACAGGAGCTCTAGTCGGTCATCGTGCATACACCCGGCCCTCCTTGCCGCAGCTCACATATCGCTTTCAAGACACTACAAGTCGTCAACGCTCTATGTCACCGCACGATACCACTATGGGACTGCTTTGAGGACTGTCAACAGAGATCTGTCTATATCTAAACGGCCCCTGAAAGATGAAACGTTGGCATCCCTGATGCTGCTGGGCATGATCGAGGTAGGTCATGTGCTGCAATGATCTGCAATTCGCTGACGAAGCTTCAAGGATATCGAATGCCAAGGTCAAACGACCAAGGCCGTGCACATGGCCGGCATTTCCAAGTTATTCGACGTAGTCGGGCACCGCGTGATAACAAATGTCGAAGAGTCGAACTTGCATTCGTGGATATTCACTCAAATGGTTTGTAGATCTTAACAGAACCCTTATAGCATGGATGCTGAGACGCAAAATAAGCAAATCCCCTCACTCATGGCCAAAGACGATATGGACTGTCTGGTCATTCCCGACTCACAGCTCGACACCTCAAACCCAGTGATCCGCTTAGCCCTGGTCGTCACTCGCATTGGACAGTTCTACAGGGCAGCTAGGCGAATCACGAGTGCAGATTCGGCATGGACACCGAATAAGCAACGGGAGTTCCTCGTTCCGGTCATCCAAGAAGCCTTGGCAATCGGCGCTGAGTTGGCCATGATTGAAAAGGCCATGCCTACACGATTACAACCTCAACAAACAGCGGACAAGCGACCCACCACGCCGAATAATGAGCCCTTGGTCAGCTTTCAATCGCGATGGACGGCGTGCACGTGGGTCTTCTTCAACATGTACCTCATATTGTTCTTCGGGAGGCTGCATGTATGTGCTGCAACCCTCCTACGGCTCGTGGACTCAAAGAGCAGTCCGCAGGTTCAGCTCGCTCAGACCACCGCCACCATCGCCGAAAAGCAAGTTGTTTCGATGACTCAGAGGCTCTGCAGTGTCTTGCCTTATCTAATGGGTGAAGTCAACGAGCAGGGTATCCCACTTCCCGTACCGCAACGTCAGAGCGTCATCATGTACCATCTGGTTTGGCCACTTGCTATCGCTATCTCAAGCCCGCATAGTAGTCCAGGACAAGTTAAAGAGTGCCAGGCCAGGCTCAACCTGATTCGAGATCTGTATGGCATCAGACTCGCTTCTTTTGCCCCTGATTTAGCCAAGGACCTGATGGCGTAAGTCTTATTGAGCGGGCGTATTTGCGATGAGGTTCCCAAACATGGAGAGGGTTCTTCCAAATGGGACTAGTGGCGCCCTGGTGGGAATGTTAGTGATTTTACGTTTCAGGTTGATGATACATAGAAGCTGAGCTAACGCCTCTGGTTGAGAATGGCATGTGGTCGGTCAAGTTGCACTACGAATTACTTAGATTCTAGATGAGTATGTACGATAGCTTCATGAACAACCTTTTTGCTGGTCACATCTGAGTCTAACGGCCTCCTTACTAGGGACAAGTAAGTCACAGCTGGGTCTGGTTTAGAAATGCGTACCTGTCCAAGAGCTGCCGCAGTGTCAGTTCCATGACATTCTGCAACAGAAAAGGGAAAGACTCGGGGTAAATGTAACTCGGGTTAACTGGAAGGGTCTTGGTTCATTACACTATGATACTGTACCTGACTGATCTGCTGCGGGGGTGTTTCCCGGATTCTCGCTTCTCGTTCATATCTCGTTCCTGAATTGGATTTGTTCCGGCTTACGCATCGATTGGTGTACCCGCACGGCAAGTAGTAGAAATAGCTGATATCTTCTGTGTTTCGCCGAAATATCTTCAAGAGGTAACGATAGCTACCGTGGTCGCGTAAATGAGTTCATAATAATTGGCCATTGATCTCGTCGTGTCGACCAGAAGCGGCATGCCTTGCGTGATTGCGTGATGCATCGGTCGATCACCGCCAAGGTACAGGGTAGTCTAGTTGGCCGAAGTGTCATGTAACGGTCAGGCCCGAAAGAGGCTAGACCGTTTAACTGACAACTCCACTTGATTGCTACCGCGTTAATAAACTTCCTCCTCTACTATCACTATCATCTAACTCGTCTCGGTTAACCATGCGAACCTCGCTCCGAAGATCTTGTAATGCTTGCGCGAAGGCGAAACACAGTTGCGATCTCGGAACTCCCAAATGTTCACGATGTCTCAAGAGAAAAGTCACGTGTATTTACGCAAACGTGCCTTTGTCTTCATCTTCGACAACATCATCGTCAAAACCGGAACAGCCGGCTCGGAGCAGGTCGATAGAGAAGTCTGAGGTGAACGCGTATTCGTTCAAGAGCCGAGATTTAGATTCGGCTTCTCAAGACTCATTGGAGCTATTCGCACCCGCTGGCAATTCTTTCGATCCGTTTGACTCATATCCAGCCACCAGACTTCCCAGATTTCACGTTCAACGATTGATACAGCACTGTAAAGCATTGTCTATCAAGTCTCAAGGTGTCCTAATATCTGACTCAAGAACTAGTTCTCTCCAATATCTCTTTTCAATATTACCCTCTGGATCTCAACATGTCCTCAAATCCATTCATCGTCTCTTGGTGGCCACTGGCCCTTGCAGATCCAGCATTGTTCCATGTTTCTATACAGACGGCGTCATTAGATGAAGAGAGGCGTGCCCAGAAGGGCTTCCCTATATCAGAGCTTCTGATGGTAGATTCCGTATCTCTAATACGGAAGAAGATTGGAAGTTCGTTGCTGGCGATTCAAGATGAGACATTGAACTCTGTTGTCACCTTGGCTGCCATAGAAGTGAGTAATTTCTCCGAGCTACCGATTATACCTCTCTTGATTGACCTATGAGTTTAGCATGGAAAGGGGAATATTGAAGCAAGTAGAGCGCATATAGACGGGGCCAAACGTATTGTTGGGATCCGAGGTGGACTTGATCAAGTGAAACAAGTAAGTCCATTGACCGCGAGGATGATTGCTTGGTGAGTCATATCTTCCTACCATCACAATATAATTGCTGAACTCGCTTCAAAGGGTATCGTTACTCGTCACAGGCTCTCCTCAATATGCAATACAGGACGACCTTGGAATTGGAGATGGAGTTGGACCAACACTGCAATGGCTTCTCGCATCATCCTTCCTTGAGATCCAAGACCCTGTTGTCGACGCTCTTCTCCTCGATCGCGAGATAGCAGATATTCTGACTCGCTTGCGCGGCATATTTCACCAACCGAACGCCTTGAGTTTAATAGGCACCGAACTTCACGATCTTACATGTTTCGTGGTTCACAAGCTTTTGCTCATTCCACCACAAACAGACTCGCCTCAATCGGAGTGTCTACGATGCGCCATAACACTCTACATGCTCATCATACATGGCACAACTTATTATACGCATACAGAGCTGGCCCACAGAATTATTCAGCGTCTCAAGAGCCAGCTCCAACCTTTAGCAGGCAAAACGGGCAGCGTCTTCGGCTCCTTGCAGATCTGGGTACTTTCAGTCACAATTGTCTCGGCTACGGACCCAACAGATATACAATGGCTCATATACGCAGCCAAAATTGCGGCAAATGCTATGGGTTTGCAGTCTTGGGACAATGTTGTTGTCCATTTACAGAATATTCTGTGGCTAGAGACAGAGCGCGCAGAAGTGTTCCGCCAACAGTGGGAAGCAATTCTGACATAAGGACGCACAAATACCAATTGCAATAATTACCACAAACTCCGGAAATCCTGAAAATGGACACAGAGAGGCTCCCGAAAAACATACGACATGTTGATTCGCGAATTGGCTACTGCGGCGCTGCAATTGCGTATTCGGTTTCATGATTTTCGATCGGAGACTAGTACTCTTTAGGATTAGTCTCCGTCAGTGTCAGGAAGCCAAGCGATGCTGCAGCGGCAATAAAGAAGCGAGGCATCAGGCTATAGCCGGGACCAACGACAACAAGCATATTTGACAGCAATAACATGGGGAAATAAATACACCAATGAAGGCTGAGATGCACTTTTTATGTTTTCAAATGGATTTGGAGATCCCTAGGTGGAGGGGGATGGAACTCAGTACGAGGCAAAGCGAGACGTCCTTTGCATGGCCTGATACAGTGATACCGATTCAGAGGGACTGGATTGCGACATGCTGAGCGTTGAGATATATTTGATATGATATTGATACACAGGCTGCCTTCTCCACCTTACAGATCGGAGTCTAGTACATATGCAGTAATCTTCAATCTGGCAACATCAGCCCATCGCATTTCGATGACCATACCGGGAGGCGCATCAAGTCAAACAGCCAGATCCTTTGTTTTATATGGATATCCCGTCCAATACCCGAGGCATGCTCAGGGAGCTCGTATTCTTGTTGTAAGATCCGATCAGTACTGGATGTTAAGTTCCTAGATAGCCCCTGTACTAGAGCCAGCCTGATTTGAGTCCTACCTTATAAGACCTCTAATCCCCCCGATATGTACCATTCTCAATACATAGGTTGGTTACTCCGTTGACTTTAGTTCCCAGAATGGCATCCATAGTCAGCCCCAGAGACGAGGCAGCAGTCAGTAACGCCAGCTTAACCTTGGAGGATGATATATCCAACAGGCATGGGCTGCTCTCAAGTTACCTCAATGGCTACAGCAACACTCAAATACTCCTCACCATCCTAGTTGTCCTGATTGCATACGATCAATGCATGTACCTTTGGCGTAAGGGCCCAATTGCCGGTCCAGCTTTCAAGATCCCTTTCATGGGCCCCTTCATCCGAGCACTCTATCCCAAGTTCGACCACTATCTTGCTCAATGGGCTAGCGGTCCTCTGAGTTGCGTTTCAGTGTTTCACAAGTAAGTCATAGCCCCATTCTTTGCGATAAAAACTGCTTATGTCATTCGCAAGGTTCGTTGTCCTCGCTTCCGACCGAGATATCGCACACAAAGTGTTCAAGTCCCCAACATACGCCAAACCATGTATCGTCCCCATGGCCGAGACGCTCCTGCGACCAAGCGCATGGGTCTTCCTCCAGGGCAAGGCGCATACTGAGTACCGCAAAGGACTCAACGGGCTCTTCGTCAACAAAGCTCTCAGCACTTACCTACCCGTCCAGGAGAAGGTATACGATGATTACTTCGGCCGGTTCGTAGCAGCAAGTGAGGCCAACAAGGGGAAGCCCATGGCATTCATGCGCCTCTTCCGAGAGATCAATTGTGCTCTCTCTTGTCGAACGTTCTTTGGAGATTACATATCTCAAGATGCTGTCGAGAAGATCGCTGACGACTTTTATGAGGTCACAGCCGCCCTTGAGCTCGTCAACGTACCTCTCTCTGTCTATGTTCCCTTCACGAAGTGCTGGAAGGGAAAACGTACAGCAGATGCCGTGCTGGCTGAGTTCGCAAAGTGCGCTGCGGCTTGTAAGGCCAATATGACTTCTGGTGCTGAGCCACGATGTATCGTTGATCAATGGGTTTTGCACATGATGGAGTCCAAGAAATACTACGATCGTATTGCTGCGGGAGAAGAGGGAGTTGAGAAACCACGAAACTTGATCCGTGAGTTTACAGACTATGAGATCGGGCAGACTATGTTCACCTTCTTGTTCGCTTCCCAAGATGCCTCTAGCAGCGCCACGACGTGGCTATTCCAGGTCCTCGCTCAACGCCCCGATGTTCTCGATCGCCTTCGAGAAGAGAATCTCGCCGTACGAAATGGCAACAGGGACCAACCATTCGAATTATCAATGCTCGAGTCCCTTCCCTACACCAACGCAGTCATCAAGGAGCTTCTTCGATATCGTCCTCCTGTCATTTTCGTCCCCTATGAGGCTACCAAATCCTTCCCCGTCACGCCCAAGTACACAGTATCCAAAGGCACTCTCATCGTCCCTACGTGCTATCCCGCGCTTCACGATCCCCAAGCCTATCCCAACCCTGAGACTTTTGACCCTGACCGATGGATCACGGGTGATGCCGAGTCCAAGACAAAGAATTGGCTTGTCTTTGGAGCTGGCCCTCACGATTGCCTGGCGCGCAGGTACGTTCCACTGACTATGGCTGCCATGATAGGCAAGGCTTCTCTGGAACTAGACTGGGTGCATCATGCAACCAGCCGTTCGGAAGAGATCAGAGTATTTGCTACATTATTTCCTGAGGTAAGTTCATTGCATGCTTTGTAACTTTGTAATATCAACATACACTGACTTCTGATGCTATCAGGACGAATGCCAGCTGGTCTTCACCAAAAGAGAGTAGATTGTTGCTGGTTACCGGGGCAAGGTGTTTGTGGAAATGGTAGAGTCCAGTTGGCAGTAGTTAGAGTATGTCGACCGTAGAATGGGCGAATGAGTTGCTCGAGAATGAGAGACTATTGTAAATTACGATGCATATTGTGTGACTGTGATGTTTTGATCTATTCAAGTCATGGCTAGATGCTCGCTAATACGAATGGAAGATAAAGCTATATACAAAATTTTAAAGGGCTCCGGCCATCTGGCCGATACGTCTTTAGAAAGGATGTTGGAATTGCACCCTATTATACATTACAGCTAGCCAACGCGTTGACTGCTGGCCACGAACTCAGGCAAAGACACTGTCAAGGAGGAAAGCAACCTCCTCCTTTCGGACGTTGTCGACAGCAGTGTAGCTGAGGTCAGTCTTGTTAACATCGAAGACAATGTTAAGAGGCTCTGCAAGCGTGTACTGAGGCCAGGTAACATGGCTGGGTGCAGTCTTGACGGTGTTGGGGGTCAAGTCGTGCATGAAAGAAACCCACATCTTGCTCATGAGGTCAGCAAGCTCAACGAAAGTCTCGGGCTTGCCTTCGAAGGGGCTGGGCTTGTAGCCAACACCCTTGACGTTGTTGAAGACGAAAGCAACCTCCTGGAAGTGGGTGGCTCCAATGATGGCGGGAAGGCCATTGACATAAACGTTCCAGAGGTAGGAGAAGACGGGAATGGAAGAGGCGGAGTAGACGTGGGCCAAGAGACGTCGTCCGGCGTGCTGCTGGAAGTCACCAGCGAAGGCGGCGGCACGCTTCCACTGGGAGCCATACTCGTTGGTAGGACGGCCAATGAAGGATGCGGGGATGCCCTCAGCAGGGATATCAGGGTACAGAGTAGTGGCAGTAGCGACCTGAGTCTGGCTGAGGCCGAGGCTGGAGAGCCAGGACTGGAACTGTTCGGTAGTGTTGATACCCTTCTTGGCGTAGGCAGTACCCTCGTCGAAGTTGTTACCCATGAGAAGAGGGACGTGAGCGAACTTGCCAGCCAGAAGGAGCTTAGAGGCCTGGGCGGTCATGAAGTCACCGTCGATAACAGCAGTGAGAGTAGGGGCAGTAACGTCAAGAGGGGTAGTGTTGTTGAAGATGTTGTTGAGGGTCTCCCAAGGAAGGCCACGAAGACACTCGAGGTTGTCCGAGGCAGAGTCGCATCCAGTCTTCTTGACAAGAGCATCATAGTACCCTTGCCAATCAGAAGCCTCATTGAACAGCGCAACAGGGCTACCAGACTCAAGAACAGCAGCACGGAAGAGGTTGTTGTGCTGACCCTCGTAAGCGACAAGCTGCATGCCCAGGGATCGAGCGCCAGCAGACTCTCCCCAGATAGTGACCTTGTCGGGGCTACCACCGAAGGCGGCGACGTTGTCCTGAAGCCATCTCATAGCCAGGCGCTGATCCTTGAAGCCCAAGTTG
This sequence comes from Fusarium denticulatum, assembly GCA_013396175.1. Taxonomy (NCBI): domain Eukaryota; kingdom Fungi; phylum Ascomycota; class Sordariomycetes; order Hypocreales; family Nectriaceae; genus Fusarium; species Fusarium denticulatum. Next base: position 103,710 of record JAAOAK010000023.1, on the reverse strand, counting down.
CCGGCATTCTCCTTCTGCATCTCTTCACTGAAGAGGAAACCCCATTGCGACACACGGTAGTTGATGGAGGCAGCGACAATGGGCTTACCCTCCTTGACGGACTGGTCAACGATGTAGCTCAGGTTGTACCTAGGGTCTCGGGAACCGCCGTTGACATAGCTCTGTCATATTGTTAGTCATAATATAGCTTTGGGTATATAAGACGGTAACTTACACCTCCATGAACCCAAAGACCAACGGGGAGCTCATCTCCGGCCTTGACACCAGAAGGTCGTACGATGTTAATGGTCAGGCAGTCCTCATTGACAGGGTTGCCGAGACTCTGGGTATCGGAGCCGTAACCAATGCACATCCATCCAAACTCAGTGGCATTTCGAGGTCCCTTCCAGGCCTTATCAAGAGACTTGGGTGAAGAGAAACGCAATGGGCCTACGGGAGGTTGGGCATAGGGCATGCCAAGGAACAGATCATGATCATACGTGGTGTCATGCTTGCCCTGGTAAGTTCCGTTGCAGACCTGAGCAGTAGGAACGCCTGGAGGGGAAACGTGGGGAGGGCCGGGAGCGGGAGCAGAGGGAGACGGAGGGGGAGGAGGATTGGGAGGTCCTCGAGGACCTGGAGGGCCAGGAGGTCCGGGAGGGTGATGATCACCAGGAACGCCAGGAACAGGAGGGGCAGGGTAATGGGGAAGGGCAGAAGCATAACCAGAGAAAGCCGCCAAGAGCAGGCTTAGTGTGTTTGAGGAATGCATCTTGTTGCGTTTTGACAAAGGGACAAGGTGCGTGGAGTGAGGATCGCGAGCTGAGCTTCTAGACAACGTCTGGAAGAAAAAATGAGGAAGCTCGTTTAAGAAACTTGCACCAGTGGCTTGCCATGTCGATCGTTGTCTTTAAGTTCAACGGACGTCGAGGCCTGGTGGGCCGTGAGAACGGAGCATTGTCCATACAAATGACATGGTCTACCATGTCATGACTTGAGTGAAATTACATTCTCGTGCCCCAGGGATTGTGCATCCGAAGAAGAGCCAGCACTCGCCTAAAAGAACTGCCACTTTGTTGCTCGGAAGGAATTATAGCGAGCACGCAGAATATCTCGCTGCCTGGGAGGAAATATGCTTTGGTAGGTCTGTCGATCCCTTCCATATCCTTTCTCCAACACCGACCAAGTGTGGCCGATCAGGTTCAGCTCCCCCACATGATGCTCCGATCTCGAGTCATTGACATCTCGAGTTGCAAATCTCCCCAAAAGGATTGCTCCATCAACCATCAAATAACTCTACTGACTACTGCAGTATTTCTCTATTATAACCACTCACTAGCATGAACTCGCTGGACCAACTGACCTAAAATCCCTGCGCCGGACGCCGGTATTCCCGGGCCTTTAGGTAAAGAAAAGCCGTTGGCACTTGGCAGAAGGTTTAGATTGCTTCTAGAGGCAAAGGGCCGCCAACATCGCAACCAGTCCCTAAATAGGCTTAGACGGCAGACTAGGAGACGCTCAAAACGCCCTAAAATGGCGGACGTAGCCCCCTAGAGGACAAAGCCGGTGGTGGACTGTCACTCGCTAACGAATTGTTGCGTGATTAAGGGACGGCCCCGAGAGACGGACACTGAATGGAGTCACTCTTGGTCAATTCGTGAAGAGCTTATGGGGATTATGCTCCATCATTATGGAGTGATACGGGGGATCCGGACAATCCCCCGCTCCATCTATGGATATTCGTAAAAGAAATCCATATTTTTACAGTCTTGGCTCCCTTCGGGTGCCTCAAAAACTCCCCTTGGTGAGATCGTTTGGCGGTTAGTGAGCAAGCTAGAGGGTCGAAGGATGCTCAACTTTTCTCTAGGTCTCACGATCGTGTGGATTGTAATGAACCTTTTAGTAGCTCCGGGATGCATGTCCGTTGACAGGTCACCGATCAATGCAATGATATGCGGTTCATTAAAATACTGGACTCGTTCCCACTCTGTAACCATGATTTCCGTCAAGGGACCGTAAATCATTGCTCCTCTAGGGTTACATCCGACATGGTTCTCATCGCCGAGCAGTGACAATTAATCGAGCTCGGGTCCTTTCGCTTGCTTTTTCTGACCTGTAAGATCTGCCAACACGGTTCATGCGAGGTTCGTCCCATGATTCTGGTTATTTTTCTCGAGAAAAGAAATGATCATCGTCGTTCCTTGGTACACACGTGGAATTACACCCGGATCAGCATGGACCCATGTCGCAGGTAAGTCAGTAAGCAGCCAACACGTCTCGTTTCACCAGGTTTATGAATAAGGTGAAAAGGCCTTGGATTAAATGCCCGTCTCTCTTGGCAGTGCGTTTGATCCTCGCATGCTATACCCGGTCGGCCGCGGGAAACTCGGCTCTTGATGACAGGCATTTGTTAGATCTGAGCTGGGAACGAATTTCTCTGACGTATCAGTGGACGGCAGAAGGGCACTCCTCCGAGCTTTCAGCCACCAACGCACCAAAATCACCAGTCTAGCGGCACTGGTCCGCTATTCCAAACTTAGCAATGACCACTGTAGCCATTCTCCTTGATCAACCCAGTAAAAGTCGGCTCCGACAAGGAGAAAAAGGGGCGCTGCAGAGGTTCCTGTTGCCACCATCTCTCTTCGCTGCAGCCCTACCCTGGTGGGTGCGCGATCAAAGCGCTGACCCAGCTGAACCCATCTGTTCGGCCGCTATGTCTGTCAATCCCTACTGAATCTGATGTTGATTGACCACGAGGGGACCTTTTGATCAAGGTTAATTCCAAGGGGGGCCGAGTGTCACTGCGACCTTGTATATAAAACCCCAGGGACCACTATTCCCAGGATCTCCGCTGTTCGCTGCCCGAAATCCGGATCGGCGTCTGGTTCTCCCACCATTGCTTGCCACGCATGTCTTGACGTCTCGTTTCCTTTTTTTATTTCCCTTGTCTTCCCGTTCTTTGAGCTTCACGATGGAGGATGAACGAGGAACCAGATTGCTGGTGTCAATATGGACTCTGTGCCTGCTGAGTCTCATCTTGCTGTTTCTACGTGTTTACTGCAAACTATGGAGAGGTAAAGGTTTATGGCATGATGATTGGTGCCTTATCGCTGCTTGGGTAAGTTGTCTGCAAATGCCTCTATTGATGCTGTCACTGACCAGTGGATGTCCTGAGTATAGGTGGCGCTCGCCATTTCCGTCTCCCTCAACACATATCTCGTATCTCTCGGCTTTGGACGACACGCAGCTACGATTAGCGACGAGAATCTCATAATAATAAACAAGACGACCATTGTGGGAGCTGCTTTCGGTATAATGGCCACGACAATCAGCAAGACATCTTTCGCCATCACGTTATATCGAATTGCCACCAACGCATGGATGAAATACTTCCTCATCTTTATTATCGTCACTATCAACATCTCGATGAACTTGGTTTGGATTTTCGGTTTCGCCAAATGCACGCCTCTCGAGAGGGTTTGGAATCACAAGGTGCCTGGAACTTGCTGGGACAAGTCAAAGCTTCTCACGTTCCAACTATTCGCTGCTTGTACGTCCTTGGATATCAACAACTATTGTGGTTGGCGACTTACATTTCTCAGATTACTCCGCGATTCTTGACTTTGTTCTTGCTTTACTACCTTGGGTCATCCTGATGCGCATGACCATGCGTCGACGAGAGCGACTCGGCGTTGCTGTCGCTATGAGTTTGGGTGCCATGTGAGTACAAAGTGTCATCAGCATGCAGTGTCAAGTTACTAACATACTCAAAGCGCTGGAATTACTGGTATAGTCAAGGCTGTGCTGGTCGTCAGCATGAAGAGTGAGGACATCACCTATGACCGTGTCGACCTCACGATTTGGACCTTGACTGAGCCTGCCGCTTCCATCATGGCTATCTGCATTCCAGTTCTGTATGTTGCAATCCCCTTTCCTCTGATGTAGCCGCCTTGCTAATTCAGACAGTCGTATGCTGTATCGAGAACTCAAGTCAAGTTCACGAAGCTACAACCGTAACAGGACCAATACAACGCCTCGCGACGTCGATACAAGGAACACAGCCGGGGCATCAAATGCTCGGCAGTCAAAGCGATATAACCCCAACTCACGATATGGTCGAAGTTCGGTCGTCATCATGTCAGGATGGCAAGAGTCGCAAGAGCATCTCCAGGACGATTCCGACGGAAGCCAAAGCCAAACTAAGATGTCCATGAGTTCTGGGGGCGTGATGAAGACTGAGGAGGTTAGAGTGCATCACGAGCGTTTGAGCACATTTAGCGATGAAAATTCGATAGAGCTTAGGGGCTTGCCGCCAACCCAAGGGAAACCTGGGCATCAAAATGCTGAAAGAGCCCCCTCGTTCTAGATTAGATTAATCACATACTGTTAATGACCTGTGTGGATGAATTCATGCTATACATTTCCATTTACATAATTGATATCAGCATCGTATATCTCATACCGTCCAATTTCAATTTCGGATCAGTACTGGGCCTGGTTAAGAATCCAGTATCTCAGCTCTCTAAAACGAAATGAGCGCCGGGCCGCGGCATTTGGGTTTTAACAACAGTTCCTGCAAGATGTAATATCCTCGTCTTTCTGAATTCTGGTGGAACTGGCGTCTTGAGCCCCTTTTATGCGCTCATTTCTTCGTCGTGTATTCCATATTGGTATATTTGCACATCATCTTGAGGCGAAGATTTAGACTTGAACTCCTGGCGGCTTTTTGATGTGAGAACTATTTTATTTTTATTTTTCTCTTCAATACCTCGGTACAGTGCTATACAAATGGAAGGGTTCATCAAGGACATAAGCTGCTAATAGTTCTCTTCAAGCATTGGCACAGTTACGAGGGAATCGAGGCTGTTCACTAGAAGCTCATACCTAGAACACTAAAGGTTTTGCGTCATCCCTTATGTAGGTCCTACCCAGTAGTCCTGGGATATTATGCTGGTGTTTTGTTTATGCAGTGTTTACGCTGGGCCTGTTTCTCGACATCATCCGTTACTTGCCAGTATGCGGTCTACGATCATACACGTGTCCTCTACATGCTATTCGAAGTAGTCAAAGAACTAATATTAGTCCCAATGATCTGCTCATGGACAATACCACCATTACCAACCTAGCAATAGATTCCAGCCTTGCCCCCTCTTTTGCATAAGTATACCAAGCCATCTATGAGTAATAGCACTCTATCCATACGTTGCCCAGACTTCAGGAATATTCTAAACCATTTAATATAAATTTTGTCATGCTATGTCAGAATGAGCCTCCACGCAATACCTTGGCAGCTATACATCGTGGTTTGAATCGATAGCAACACTTCGGCTCAAAGCATATTCTATGTAATCTCAAGCTTCAAAAAGAACAGTCGATGGTAAAATCGAACTTGTGACCTACAAAAAACGAAGAGTGGTGTAGGGAAGAGAGTTTTAGGATTTTAGGTTCGGACTTTAGAAGGTTTATAGGTTATAGGTAGATACCCCTACACCACTCTTCGCCGATGATATGTAGAGTTTTTTGGAACATAAAGGTAGGTGTCCTGGGTAGGTCACGTGAAAACTCGTTAATTTGGTGTAAGAGTAAACCTGGACTGGTCACATATTGGATTTTGCACAGTTGCTCTCTACTCATCCACCATTTACGTGTCGGCCACAGAGCAGCCAGATCCTACGTGAGAGAGAAATATCGCTGATCTCGTTGACTCCTCGGTGAAAGGATGCTTCTACCTTTATTCAAAAGAAAAAAGAAAGGAAAAAACTGTCGAGGTGTTTTTGAAAGGAGTATGACATGGAAAGTCGGCGAGAACACAGCGAGTGCCTTGCAGCTTTCCTTAACAACACTACTAGATTCTGCCTAAAAGAAGCTACTTACATTAGAGGCAACCAGTCAAATAGGCTCCTCATGGAGGGCCGTTGGTGCTTTAGTAAATAATGCATCAGGACCCCAGACCCGACAGAAAGGCATGGTCGGGTTTCAGCAATGGATGCCACATCTCAAGTAAGCTTTTTCCAGCTTCCATAAATAAACTTGGCATATCGCCGCCGCTTTTGCCGCTGTTCTGCACGCCATTGCCACCGAGTTCGGACAGTAATTCTTGCCAACAAGTTGCAGTGGTGTTCCCCAAGTCAGCCCATCCTTAGCGTTACATTGCATATGCAGACAGTCATTATGTTACATGCTGGCAATAAGCCATCGTTTCAGCCTGAAATGCCTATAATGATCAGAGTTTTAAGCGCCAACGGGAACTTTTTTTTAGCGCATGAAACACTACGATGCAAGTTTAGACTTGACGGGTTACCTCGTTCAGACAATCATATCAGGTGAACTACTTGAGAGCGGATCTTTTTGTTTGAATTCAATATGTTCATTGTATAAGGTAACTTTGTACGGGTCATAAATGTAGATACATGGACAACACAGCTCTGCTGCTTGTGAAAACGTGAACCGACTAGCGGCGACCAATGAATATCAGAGCCTGGGGCATGCCCTTTGACCAGCTCTTTGGTCCCAAGCTCGACCTGGGGAACTAGAAACCACTTGTCTGCACCATCTCGGAAGCGTCTTAGATAGATCGGACGGAAGGACCGGGAATGGGGTAGGAGGAGAAAGACTGGTAGAGGTTGAAGAGGATACCAGGGTCGGTAGGAGTGTAGAAGGTGGTGAAGTCGCCGCCACCGCTGATGGCCTGGCCGCCACTGCCAGTAACCTTGAGGTTGATGCACTGGGGGTAGGCCTGAGCACCGTTGGCCTGACCAGCAGAGTGAAGACCAATGATCTCGTGGCGTAGAACGTAGTTTCCGGCCTTGAGGTTCTTGGGGACGGTGAACTTCCATGAGAAGCCATCACGGATGAGATCATCAGAGGCCCAGTCACCGGGGTTGTTGCCAGACTTGAGACCCTTCTGAGCAACCTTGATCCATCGGAGGCTCTGCTTGTTGATGCTGGCAAAGTCACCGCTGACGGGAGCGAGGTACTCAGTGACGGGACCGTGGTGAGACTCGGGCCAGGTGTCCCATTTCAGGGTGACAACATCGCCAGCGGCGACAGTGACGGCGTTGGAGACGGGCTTAGCGCTCTTGTGGCAGATGATGTCGGCAGTCTTGAAGGCATCGGGTGAGACGAAGCCGTTGTCCTGGTTGCCAGCAGCCCAGCCGACAGCGTCAGAGGGAGCACCGTGGGGAATACCACCAGTGTACTCCTTGCCACCGGCAATGACCTTTGCGACGTGACCGTGGGCGTTGGCTCCGGCGAGGAGAGCAGCCACGACACCGAGAGAGAGGTTGCAGTGCATGTTTGCGGTTTAGAAACTGGTAAAGACAAGAAGGCTTGTTGGGCAAAGGTCGATTGGTGAGAAGTGAAGAGAAGCTTGCTGGAAGGCTGATTTGGAAATATCTTGACAAGACTCTCCCACGTTTATATAGCCTTCTGATCTATAACACCGACATGGAGCATCTATTCCTGTGAGTCTATACACAAAACAAGGTGACCCTTTTGGTCAACGGAGATAAAACTGGAACTAGACGGATTCGTGCCCTATCAAAAGGAGTATCAGCATCCGTGTTTCCCAAAGGGAGCTAGGATCGTCATCGACAGCCACATCAAGAGGGCCGATATTAAAGGAGGTAGTAGCCAAGCGTCTCGCCTTAAGAGCTGGCGTATCGCCTGGCATTATTTCGGTCGGCAGTGTAGCATCAGATCCATTGCGTCTTTTCGGCCATCGGACAGAAGAGCCGCCTGTCGATTCGCTGTGTCATGTTTCAGGAACAAAAAATGACCAAGAAAAATCGGAACATGAGCCCGATTATCCGCGTGTCTCGTTAAAGCAACGTCTTGGCGAGATCTTGCCTGAAACAGATTGGACGGGTACTGCGTCTCCATAGTCGCCTCAGATTTATTAGTGACAGTATGCGAAAACAATGGGCGAAACGCGTATTTAGAGTTTTATTCGTGGAAAACTAGTCTTTTAATTCGTCCTGTTTCACGGCGGGTTTTTCATCTATCAGAGGGAAACGTCCCGGTTTAATTCCTGTTGATCGCACGGCACTAATAAGGTAGCTTCCCGGAAGGTTGGTTAAGCATATAATGGCAATGCAATGCAGCATGCAATCATCACGATAACTATAGACAGGGGAATATCTGCGGCACGGCCGAGTTCAGATGACTTGCGATGAATACCAAGCCGGAGAGGTCGAGTGCTTATTACTGCATTGGGATGAGCAGGGAAACGGGAAGATGCGAACCGCTCGATCGCAATAGCCATGGATCAAGATGCCATCGTGGTATGAATCGTGTCACGGTGGAGATGGATGCAAGCTTTGACCAAGATGGACGAGTTTTCCCGTGACCCTGTTTCAAGAAACAAGGTTACGCGGCCCGGTGTTTGAATTCCCAAGCATTCTTTGCTTCTTCTCGCTTGGAAAGACGGGATGTCATGTCTTGGAAGTTGAAACGAGATAATCCAGTGATATGGTGGTGAATCGTCTGATGTAGACGGCTGCTGGCGTTTATGCATGTTTGGGTTTCAGGCTATTCAGCATGCTGATGTCTCTCGATCTACGACTTCGGATTTAACGTCGCTCACAGATTTCTAGGCCAAATCGGTTGTGACACAAACCGAGATGTTCACAGAGGTTTTCTGATGCACAGTAACAGTGAATGAACTGTTGTCGTTATGGGCTGCAGTTGCTGGTCTACCAAGCACATACGACCATAGGTAGTGGAAAATACGGGATCCCGTCTGCTCTCCCATAGTCAAGCCACTAACCGGCGGATTAGTAGTTGGGTCGGTGACGACCAGCGAATCCCCGCTGTTGTATGTCAAATTCTCTTTTTGCTGGTTGTGAAGAATATGTCTGGCCCTATGTTTTGTATGAAGAATTTTAGTAATCTGCGGTGCACGTGATGTGTCTGACTTTTATTGGCTGGGAATTACTAGGTAATTTCCGCATAACTCTTACTGTTAGGCTAAATCCCTTACCCTAAATATGCTCTTTAATGCTGTAAATGTGTACTGAGACAAAGCTTAAAGGATGAACGCAATATCTTATGTCGCTATGCTTTAACAATCTCAAAGCTAGATGTCTCTTTTTATTCAAATCGCGTCGCTATGTAAAAGGTACACTATGTTGTCAAATGTTCAACAGCGATGTGCCAAACATGTTATAACTAATTATTAATAACGACAAAATGAACTTAACACGTTAACCACGTAAAGTGGAATACCACACGAGCAAATAACGAAATGATTCACGCGTAGCAAGCTCCATCCGTTCCAAATATTAGTGTACGGACTACTTTGGAGCTCATGTCACATTGTTATTCGCATCAAAATTCACCATGGCTACATGCCGGATGACCAAGCGTGGACATCAGATGACTGCGAAACGAACAAAGCGCGACGAGTCCAAGCAACATGCACGTTTCAACGCGTTCTTACAACACATTCATTTACGATCTACACTCTTCTTCACTACTCAAGCAAGCCCGAGAAAGCAATGAAAAGGGAGGGAGCTCAACAAGTGCGCGTTCGCGTCACCTAGAGGCAGTGTAATACTAGGGACACTGTGGACGGGATCATATGCAAGCATAGAGGAAGCCGTCCGCTGGCCAAAAATAGGAATAATCACGATTGATGTCCTTAGACATCTTTCAGAGATTAAACTGAAAAGAACAGATACTACACTTGATCTAAGCCAAAAGGCAAAGAGAGCTAAGGAAAAAGGAAGAAGAGAAGCGCAGCTTGGGCGGGCTCGACAAGAAATTTATGCTAAAGACTGGGGGCGGTGAAAACAAAGGTTTGGCAGAATATGGTTCGTGACCTGAGGCATTTCCTGGTGGTTGAGCAATGAAAATGCGGTGGCTGGGAGAGAGAGTTCATTTCGCTTGGTCGAAGCGAAAGCATCACAGCATCATTGACCAGTCGTTGCCTGCCACAATTGGCAGAGTTTGAGGCAGTGCGAAAATACTTCTGGAGGGGTTGAAGATGCACAAATCGACTGCATCATTTGCCGCGCCTCTACGGGTCGCATCAGAAAGTTTCTACGCTGCTGAGCTTCGAAACTGGGACGGGGCACGTGGGTGAGCCTCGCAATATCACAGATCGTTTCTTCCGACGTCACATTCTCTGTCAAGGGTGTGTTCCCCATCAGACAGGCAGCATAGACCTGGGACGTAAGAGCCTCCTAGTACTGGTTTGCATACGGACTACTCAGTTGCCAGATGACCGCCTGCCTCAAGCACAAAAATGTCTGAGATGATCAAAATGCTCACAAACTAACCTGTAATCCGGGAAAAACAATTTCTTGACGTATATTCTCCTCCGTGCCTTGGCCGATCTCGATTCAAGGCATCACGGCTGAATGCAATATCGCGTCGCTTATTTTGTCGCATGCTGACATCAAATGAATGGAACGCTTGAAAGCGAGGGTATTATCCCCGGCTGACATTATCTACTCGAATGGACTAGTCTAACATTTCCATAAGTCGTTCATCGTAAGATCATTACATGAAGTCCGCCTCAATCGAACCCCAAATAATTATGCGCAGCCATCAGACTTGTAAACAAGAGCTGACGGATCCTCCTTCTGCAAATAATTCTGCTCAATCAGAAACTTGACATTGCCAGTTTCGCCAGTGAAGAACTGTGCTCCGAGACCGGGCTGGCCAAACCAAGGCGCGATAGGTCCTCCGACCACTGTAAGAGGCTTGATGACCCGGTAGACGTGGTAGTTGTACGGGAAGTCTGGGGTATCGGGGTTTGTGGCTAAGTTCGAAGGAGGGAGAGCTCTTTGCGAGTAGGGAGCAGAGGCAGCAGAGACGTATGATCCTGAAGTGCTGTTAAAATGTGCTGTTGGAATGAGGCGATTTGCGACGCGGCGCGACTTACCATATTCGCTTCCAAATCGATCTACGAGAGTTCCCACCTGGAGAACCATGCTGCCGTTGATGGCATTGCCATTCGCGTCAAGCTGGAAGCCGTTCTGCGGAGGGTACTTGTAGTTGCCCTTCTCGTCTGTCCATGTCTGGAGGAATTGAATTGGTGTAAGCCCACCGAAGCGGTTGTAGCTCTCGACGGTTGCGCTCAGCGGGAGCTTCTTTGGAAGCTTTGTAGGGCCGAGCCGAGCATCGCGGCAGATGTAATCTTTGGAGCTGGATCCACCGTCGCGAGTGCCGGAACAATCGCAGGCTGCTCTCTCAGCGACAATTGGGTTGGGCAGAGCTGAGACTGTGGAGAGGCACAGCAGCGAGGAGAGGAGAAAAGAGGGAAGCATCTTGGATCAACTTTGCTATCGCTTCAGGGAGTATGCGCTTGGAGATGAGCTGAGGCCCTCAACAACAGAGGACAGAGGCATCTTCTTATACATACGAGCCGTGTCTAAGCCGAGAGCGCATGTGAATCTATTGAAGTTGTGTCTCTGTTGACGAGCTGAGATCTGCATGATGACTCCGCTGTTACTCTGATGGCCTCAGACGGCGCATCCGAGCTGAGCACAATGTCTTACTCTCCCCTCCTTGGGTGCAAGGATACAGCGGGCTACTGCAGGAATGCCGGCAAATGACCTAGAATGGTAGTGAGTGATACAGATGCCCAGATTCACATGGCCTCAACAAAACCATTAGAATACGTAATTGCCTGGCCTTACTCTTGGGTAATTGAAAAGCATATGAAAGAAGCGGTCGCGATCAGATTGAGGGTCGAACCCTTGTGCCCAAGTAATTTGTGATGCTCGTTGAGACTTTTGCGTGTTGATGGAAGATCGAATCTCGCTGCCGTGTTTGTTCCAGACCTGGTGAGACAGCAACCTCCCCGCGATTTAGTGCGTTGCTAGCCTGTAAGCCCTGTGAATTAGTTGATTGCTCCCCCATGCATGGAACCTTTTAGCGGAACAACGACCATCACTTGTCGGTCCCTCAGCACAAGAAACAGCCATTCTTACAGGGATTCGACGGTCGTTTTTTGGTTGCCTGAGAGCTGACTTTCAGGTGGCTGGCTGATTGACCAAACGAGCACTGTGCATATCAGCTCAGACATGGCTTCACGCGCTACAGCGCATTTCGTCTTACGTAGTGCAGAACCCGTCTCCGACATTTTCTATAGCAACAACCCGCTTCATGAACGGGGCAATTGGTAACGCAGACGATCATGATGGCGGTCTGGAAATGATCAACATCGAGCTGAATTGGCTCTGTCTGTCCTATCTACTACGTACCTTCGCGGCCATCGCCTAGCCCTCAAGCCAAGCCAACAATCTTGAGCGCGTCCTTCCAAAGTCGAGCCTCGCGTTCTGGGTCGTATACATGTGGCGCATACCCTTTGCCGAAGTGAGGATCAATCTGCTTAGCCGGAGGCGCCTCCTGGCAATTCTCTAGATATTTCCCTCCAGTATTCTCCCACTGCTTGCCGATAGCCGCCCAGACTGTCGTCGCAGCTCCCTGTTCTGGGTTCTTCATCATCTTCTTAGCCGCGTCGCTAGTGGCGAGAGACTGAAGGACCTCTGGGGGAATATATCTTGCAAGCTCAGTCATGATGCCTCCGGGATGAACACTTGTCGCATGCAAACCCTGAGAACCGTATCGACGGTCTATCTCATTGGCGAGGTAGATATCAGCCGTCTTGGATTGACCATAGGAGAGCCATGGGTCATAGCCACCCTTCTGGAAGTTGTAGTTGTCGGTATCGTTGATACCGCCATGCTGGTGTGCTGATGAGGAAAGAACAACGACTCTAGAATTAAGTTCGGGAGTCACGGCTGCGAGCAAGGCTGGCTTGAGAAGCTCGAAGAACAAAAAGTGGGCGAGGTAGTTGACTCCGAACTGCATCTCATGACCATCCTTGGTGAGCTCAAGTTCTGGGACAGCCATGCAACCGGCATTCTCAACCAGAATGTTGATCTTGTCGGTTTTATCCAGGATGTTCTCGGCAGCAGTACGAACACTGTTCAATGAAGTCAGATCAAGCTCAATGAACTCCATTCGACTGGCATCAAAGAATTCTGCGCAGGCTTTCTTTGCCTTGTCCAGGTTTCTTGCAGTCAAGAACAATTTGGCGCCCGTTTCCGCAAGAGCTCTGGCAGTCTCGATACCAATACCAGAAGAAGTTCCGGTAATGACGATGACTTTGCCCTTGAGTTTGCCTTCGACGCCCTCGTCTTTGATAATCTGGAGGGCAGTAGGTCTGGCGTCGCCAGGACCCTGAGGGTCTTCATGTGCGGCAGCGTATCGAGACATTTTGCCTTGGAATATGAGATAGAGGTATTTGAGAGATGAATACTGTGATGTGCAGTGAGTTTGGAGGAGATCCGATTCCTCAAGTTCGTAGATAAAAGCATGACTTATATACTCGATTCAATCATCTCATATTCCAACAGCTTTCGATCTTGCGACTAAACTTACAGGACTTAAACTCCGCAGTGCCAATCAAACCACTCAGATTCACAAGTGATGCACGCACGACAATGACAAGGTTTGGCTTTCGACAACTGCCGCTTAATTCCGAACCCCTAGCTGCGATCATGATGCATCATGGGTGACAATTTCTACCTCATTGGGTTAGCGTCGGAGTTTGGGGGTTAGGCGGAGTTCAACCCTTTGTCAGCTGGCTGACATCTTTTTCCTTTATGAGACTGGCATATCCCAGTGTCATGGATGACTTCTTTTTCCTTCCTTGGTATCGCCGTTTTAATCGTTTCATCCCCACATTAAACTCTTGACAGTGCAATGGAGACTGCCAACAACGACCAGGAGCGCAAGGCCCGTAAGCGGGCGCAGAACCGGCTGAACCAGAGAGCACGGAGTATGAAACCTTATCTCCGCTGAGCTGCATTGATACTAACCGTCCTCATAGGGGAACGTTTGAGAAGAGAAAATGAGGAAAGTAATGGGCCGGGCAAACGCCCTTATCGAGTTGACCGCTGGAGGATCAGCACCGACACCAACAATGAAGAAGAACCGAAGACTGCTCCAACCAAGATTATGGAGTCGCCCAGAGAAGAAGAAGAGCTGCCCTCACAGCAAATTATCATATCAGACCAACCTAACTCCAACTTGGCTTTTATCATCCCAGTTGACCATCGCCTTCTTCACCTCATCAGCTACAATGTTTGCCGAGGCATGATGACCAACAAGAAAATGATGAGGCTATTTGCAGAGTTCATCATAGCATTTGACTTCCCGACACTAGAACCCCAATCAAAGACATACTGCGACATTGCAGTCGTTCGATCTATTGATCGAGAACATCTGCCCCTACCAACTCGCCTTGAGCCAACTCAGATCCAGATGACCTCGCCACATCCTTGCTGGATCGATATCTTCCCGTTCCCAGAACTGAGAGATAACCTTATTCGAAAGCAACTCATATATGATCACATACAGTTTCTGGAGGATTTGGTCGGTGATTACGTGCACATACTTCCTCCTGCGGTGCCGTCAACAAGGTGCATTGTACCGCAATTCACAAACCTAAAAGGAGGAAATCTCCCAAAGGAAAATGCTGGAATGATCTTATGGGGCGAGCCGCATCTCAGTGAGAGCTGGGAAATCACTCCCAGCTTCCTAGCAAAATGGTCATGGCTGATCGGAGAGTGCAAGGATCTCGTTCACGTTTCGAACAACTGGAGACAGAGTCGAGGGGACCAACCTCTGCGATCTGTCCGTGTTTCTTGAGTAGGAATCGGGTATAAAAAGAATGATATGAAAAAAGAAGAGCTTGATGAGACTGGGACTCGAACCCAGGAGGATTGCTCCACCAGGAATTGGTGTTAAGGTTGACCTTAACCTGGCGCCATAACCAACTCGGCCATCTCACCGATTTGCTTGATGACAAAGCATTTATCGGAGATTTTGACCAGCACACGATAGAATGCTCATGACGATCTTCTGTTGAATTACTCCTGATTATCTTTGAGAGAAATTGTTGAAATCGAGATAGCATTCAATCACTATCTGAGACTTTGCTCGTGAAGTCCGGAATTGATCATGGTGTAACCAGTCCCAACCTCGTAGCAATTTGACTACTTTCTATCTGCAGTACCATTTAAAACCCTCGGGGTCGTCTCCAAACTCTACTATTCAGAAGTTCTCAAAGAGATACCTCATTCCAGCCCAGATCTCCTCACCAGATTCAACGATCTGCTTTGGTGGAAGAACAAACCCATTGCCCCTCAGCCTCTGAGGCCGAAGCTCCATACCCCAAGCAAGCTCTGCTCCAGCAACATCATAGACCCAGTCACTGCTCCCACCCGAAGTCTGATAGATGGTCTGACAAGTTGGGCCATAGTAGAAATCCAAGTCGTTGACCTGTTTGATAGCGTCTGCAACGCCGCCAGCAAGATCCATCTGTTCGTTGATATCGGTGATGTTGGCGTCGCAAGTGTAGCCGTACGGAAGGAGAATCAACTGGCTGAAAGAGTGAAAGTCGATGTAAGACTTTATGCCATTCTTCTGAGCCACTGATTTGGTATGCTTGACAAGAGCTTTGTTTTCGGGAGTGTCGCCAGACTTCATGCCGCGATATGTCTCGTTGCAATTATCAGTGGAGGAACCGCCAGGGATATCCCACTCATGAGGCCAGTTCCGGTTAAGGTCAGTGCCGATGCATTTCTTGCCAGCTCGCTTCTGGCGGTTCTTTCGCCACAACCGGTCATCAGTTATAGTATAAACGAAGCCCGTGAAACAGTCAGCATCTGTGTTGCACGTTTCAAAGAGACGCTTGCGGACTCACCGTCAGGATTCGCGATCGGAATGATGTAGATGTCGTAGTTGTTGAGTGTATCTCGAACAAGGCGATCCTTATTCTGGTAACCTTGGACAAGCTTCCACGCCATGTACTCGACGGTCTGTGAGAAGGTTTAGAATACTACAAACTCCTGCTGGATTGGATATTTCTTACCATTCCGCTGATCCACTCGCGCGCGTGAGAGTTCGCATGCCAAACGATGGCAGGGTTCCTCCCCTTGTCGTCTTTGCCCCAGAGGTGAATACCTTGGATCTCTCTGTTCTGTACAGTTCTACCAGCTGTGAAGACCTCCGAGTTCTTGGAGAACGAGGCTTGCAAGTCGGAGAGAAACTGCAGGTGCTGCTCGAAGCTATGGTAGGATTTGAAGTAAGATTTATCGGGCAGCTTCGCCTTATCGCCGGGAAGTTTGGTGGTAGCTACCAACCATCAGTAAGATATACTGACAAGATCACTGGGTTAATTACCCTTGTAGAGCCCAAAGCTTCCCTCCTGGGCGATCTCGGCTCCCAAGTTGTCGCTGACAACGGCGGTTTTTAGGCCAAGACGTTTGAAGGCATCGAGTTTTCCAGGAGGAATGGCGACCTCAAAAACGTCGTGATTTTGCCCGCAGCTCAGCGAGACGTGATCAATGCCTTTGAGAAGGCTAGTGATATCTCTGTCGGACGGGCGAGCAGTGATGGAGAAGGCCTTCCAGCCATCATATGACACCTTGGCTGCAACAATGGGCAGCAGAAACCCCGCGTATATAGTACTGAACAGCATATCGAGGAAGTCTGCTGTTGGCGAAAGTCGCTGGAGATATGTTGAGTAATATGCTTCAGTTTGGGCGAGAAAGCTCCTATTGCCCTCCTTTATACTACTTAGAGACTCTGACAAACTTATACGAAAGCGGATGGAAATCCAGGATTATGATTCATGGGCCGTGAATCACCACGGCTTCCGAGCACTTGGCTGCCCTGGATGTTGGACGGGTCACAATTACCGACCGCATTATGTGGAGTGCCTACACTGATTCATGTGTTTTGACTGGAGGAAATAACAGTTGTCATGGATGTATGGCCGGTCATGCTATGAATAGCAGCTTGGTCTCACAACTATCAGATTTCGGCTTGATTGTTCTGTTGGTAGGTGCCTAGACAGGGGCATCGGACGAAAAGAACAATATCAAGGCCTGTTGGTTGTCCTGTTTCACTCTGCCCCTCATTGGATAGTAACACAACACGCTCGTCTTCTCCAGGAACCTATCACTTTATTCCGCACCACGGCCAACATGGTCCGCTCTTTGACCCCTCTCCCAATTCCTCTGTAGCACCTTGGCCATTCTGCCCCAGATGCGTCGCGGCATCTCGTGCCCAACATCCTCCCATAACACATACTCAACATCACCAGGTATCGCTTTCGCCAAAGCCTCTCCGTGAATCTCCCCAAAGATCTGATCCCTGCCTGCTTGCACAACCGTTGTCGGGCATTTGATCATCTTGAGCGTATCAACCCCTGGCCAGCCATCTTTTTCGTACGACGCGGCGCCGTGATTCGGAGCTTTGCTGTACAAGGTGCCACCTTTAATATCCCGTTCCACCAGACGTCTCACCGCCCTCTCCACCTCCTTTCTCTCTTCCGCATCAGGCTGCGTTGTGAGTGCGTCATAAACGGTCATTCCGTTTTTGATGGCCGTTTCCCTCTGATCTCCAAAGCCAGCCAGCATCGGTTGGAACCCGAGGTCAAGTCCTCCTTTGATTGGGAGCTCAGGACTCACACCGGGAGACGTGTACAGAAGCGACAGGCTTCTGACTTGCTGGGGCCTACGCGCAGCGACTGTGTAGGCGACTGGGCCTCCTTTACTCAGACCAACAATATGGAAGCCCTTTGAGGGATCGCTGAGGTTCAAGTGGTCTGCAAGTCCCTCAATGTCGCCTGCCATGTCTCCAATTGAGTATCCGCCCGGCACGGGAAACTCAGTTGACAGGCCCGTGTCTCTAGGATCGAAGCGGATCACGAAATATTTCTTGCCATCTTCCGAAGACTGAAACTTTTCGATCAGACCTTCTGCCCATACTATCATTGAATCCGCATTACCTGGCACAAGTATGACCGCAGGATCTGACGGGTCGCCAAAGGTTTGATAACAGATACGCAATCTGTTGGTGAGTTGGGCAAAAAGTTCTGGTGAGATGTCCATTTTGCGATGGAAATTTCGATAAAATATTTTACAAAATCTCTTGGCAAATATGGTGCTGTTACGAGAAGGGGAGCATCGCAGATGTTGGTTTAGGACAATGGTGGGGGCTGATGTCAGCACTAATGCAGGGAAATCCAGGGTGCCGAATGCTCCAGTATCCAGTCGTTACTGATTCCCAACTCCTAAGACCCTGATAACTGATATTTTCTTGAATCCCTATTGGTTCGTTCGCATGCCATTGCTCTTTCTGGGAGCGTGTTTGAGGATCCGGAGGCCCATTGATGTCTATGGAGATAAGTCATGTAACTTGAAGTAAATAGCTCATAATAGCCGCTATCATGTCGTTGGGGCGTTATCCTAGCTCAGGTTGTCATACAGCATATATGTGTCGAACTCTGAGTGGTATTTAATCACTACTGTATCAAAACCCTGTGATCCAGGACGACGCTGAAGTTATCTGCGATCATGTATAGCATCTATCACTCATACCGAATGTGGCATGCTTCAACTAGCTTAGTTAGCTGTCTTCATTGAACAATACGATAAATCTTAGATCTTCTCCCTGTTACAGAAAGGTTTGTTTGTGCCCACAAACATAAGTTCCGAGATAGAGACATCCAACTTGCTAATATCCTTTACGCTGTGGACTGAACGAACGACTCGGTATCGGACCCTGCCATCATCTGACTCTATTGAAAGCTTCGCTGAAGTTTGAGCAAACCCCCTCTTGGTTCCAGTGAAGTCTGATGGCATTGTTCATAATAGAACCACGACCTTTTAATCATATCTGAGGTTGCATTGAAAAGGCCAACGTCTCTGGAGTGTTTGCATATGGGCTGTGCGGTTATTGAAACAATATCTGTGACAGTTTCTGACTATGAGACTTACCAAAAGGCCCTGACTATGAATGCGAAAGCAAGTAATGCCTCCACTTGATTTCGCCAGATGACCTAGACCACTCTATGTTTAGTCACTGGGAACTTTTGACAACCGCTCACTCACTCCTTTGTTCTCTGAATTTCATCTTCTGTACATTGCCGGTCCTGGTCTAAACCGAGATCTAAGACCTAAGCGTATAGGCACGATATCAGCCTGGGCAGTACATCCAGCATACAGGATAAATCAGGCAGAATGTATCACTCATGACGCGCGTAGGGGTTGGGAAAAACGCCCTCGTAATGTTGCTTCATGATATAGCTTTCAGGAAAGACTGTATAAGAGAAGCACTTCTTGATGCAGGAGTCGATCTTTTCAAACTAGAAAGCTGATTGATAGAGGAAGCTTATGATATCTCAACGAGATATATCAAGCCAGCAGACTGGAAAATCTCAATTTACTTCAGAGAGTCATCATGCGAATGTATATATGACTGAGATATTAGTAACGGAACTTCGACCCCATTTCACATGGAAGTATCTCGGCAAGCTGTCCCCGGGAAGATGAAGGGAAGTGCAAACGCTTGCGATCGCAATGTGGACAACTGGCGAGTCTCTAGAAGGATGCAGACGACAATTCGCCAAGAATTTGTCACTTGTTTGGCCATTGGTACCAAGTCAGATTACCAAGATCCTAGGTGTCATGCTTATATATCATCTTCGGGGCGATTTACATAACAACTCCATTTGAGTACCACCATGATATCACCAATTCCCCTAAAGTCAAATCATAGGAAGTTATATAGAGAAGACATTCCGAGCTTCGGCGTTGTCCCCGCAGATTATCAAGCTAAGGTAGATTGGTAATCGGCGTTCCATGGGGATAGCGTTAAGCACCAAACTAACGTCTAAGCAGCCAATCAATGACGCATACTCGACATTCTAAGTTCCACTACCATGACGCCATTTAGCGGTATAAATGTTCTCAAGAGCTTCTCTACCTTGATGATATTCATCAAGCAAGTCTTATCATTACTCACAGAACCGTAGATTTACAACAACAGAAACCGACATCATGACTACCAAGGCTATCGTATTCGTCGAGAAGGGCAAGGCCACTATCCAGGAGGTGCCGAAGCCCAAGCTCCGAGACGATTATATCCTCGTAAAGGTCAATGCCGTTGGCTTGAACCCTACCGACTGGAAGCATATCGACTTTGGTCTCACTAAAGCTGGTTCTAGGATCGGATGTGACTACGCTGGCATCGTCGAGGAAGTTGGTCCCAAGGTCACCAAGTCTTTCAAGAAGGGCGATCGGATCAGTGGTGTAGTCCATGGAGCGTCAGTATTTGAGCATCGTTATGTTAAAATCATCTAACCATATCTAGTGATGCAACTCAGCTCGAGAACGGAGGCTTTGCCGAGTACGTCGTGGCAAAGGGAGACGTTCAAATCAAGACGCCCGATAATGTTACTGACGAGGAGGCTGCTACTCTCGGTATCTCTATTGCCACAGTAGTAAGTTTAATCTGGCGAGTAAAAAGCATAAATACTGATCACCGACGTAGGGCCAGGGCCTTTACAAGACTCTCGGATTGCCCCTTCCCATCGAGGGCAAGAAGAGCGATGAGTTTATTCTCATTTACGGCGGTAGCACTGCAACTGGCATTTATGGCATTCAGTTCGCCAAACTTTCGGGGCTGAGGGTTATTGCGACAGCTTCTCCTCACAACTTCGACTATCTCAAGTCCCTCGGAGCTGAGGCAGTCTTTGATTACAAGTCGCCCAACGTCGCCGAGGAAATTCGCAAATACACCAACAATACCCTCAAGCTCGCCTGGGACTGCACCGCCCAAGGCGTCGCCATTAGCGCTGGAGCTATCAGCACCGAGGGCGGCAAGTATGCCACTCTTCTGCCAGTCGACAAGCAACAATTACTCGAT
This sequence comes from Fusarium denticulatum, assembly GCA_013396175.1. NCBI lineage: Eukaryota > Fungi > Ascomycota > Sordariomycetes > Hypocreales > Nectriaceae > Fusarium > Fusarium denticulatum. Next base: position 82,995 of record JAAOAK010000023.1, on the reverse strand, counting down.
GTGAACCCCAAGGTCGATGGACCTTATGTCACGCTTATGTATTCCATCTTCGGGGAGCGATTCTTCAAAGGACAGGAAACACCTGCTCAGCCTGAAGAATTTGAGTTTGCGAAGAAGTTCTGGGAGATTAGCCGACAGCTGCTTGAGGAGGGTAAGCTAAAGGCCCCTCAGACGTTTGTCAACCGCGGGGGTAGTAGCTTTGAGGGTATCCTAAAGGGCTTGGATGAACTGAGAGCGAACAAGGTCTCTGGAGGAAAGTTAGTGTATACTCTCTGAGATATGCATTGAAAAGATAAAGGCATTAGACAGATGAGAAATCACCTGCGCCTTGCATAAACAAGATTAACAAGGCACTGTTTTTGTGTATTATAGCTGTAAACCTAAGCTTTATCTCAATTGCTTTAAGGTAATGCATAAACGAAGCGAAAATGCTAAAAAATCATCCAAAACTCTGTGCCTAAGTGATAAGCCAAGTCAAAAGAAAAACAACGATTTGTTGAGTGCAATTTGCTGAAAATGGCAAAAGTTGAAGAAATGCCTCCACACCGGATTGAACGATGGACCTTTGCATTACAAGTGCAACGCTCTACCACTGAGCTATAGAGGCGGTTCTATTTGATGATTAGCCTCATATCTTCTGGACCTATGTACACCATCTGCGCCGTAGGCTGCATTAGGGGCTTGTCATCAAATCTTGTTGCAGGAATTGCTCGTGTGCCCAATCTCCTATCACCAACAATCACATGCATGATGCAATAACCCTTGCAGTAATTGATCAGCAGCAATATCAATTGATCCCCGCTTACTCGTCAATCAATCTCTCCATAGATATCGACTTTCTTGATCAAGATTGGCTTGCCACTAACTCCACGACGGTGTCTCCTCTTCCCCAGCCATTCTGTGACCCTCCCCCATCCCCAAGGTGAAATCTCCTCCCTGCCTCCAAATACCTACTGGCCTTCGGGAATTGACAGGTGATAGAGCATATACGTATTCACCTGACATATCAGTGCTAGTGGGCGCTCTGACAGGCCCATCGGCAATTTTGAGCCGAGCAGAAGACGCGGTTGGCGCCACCGACGACCAAACTCGGCAATAAATCGACAACAGAGGATTCATGTGCATCATCAAAGTCAATTGGTCCAACGCGCCGAGTGCCGTCCGTTTCGGTTACCTCCGGTCACTCTCTCCTATGATGTTGGACTCTCGAGTCTCGTGTACGTAATGATTCGTTGGTGCAACATTACCAACTTCTCAAAACAACTTGGGTCAATCACTCGGTGCCCAGTTTTTGTCCCACAGACGCCAGACCTTATCTCCTTGACAAGAAGCCTTTGCTCCACCACGAGAATGCCCCCCGTTTTCTCTTAAATTCTAGAAATCCTGTGACACCGAGACAAATTCTCTTGTTTTGTTTTTGTCTGCTCCTTACCCGAGGCATCACCAATCTTTGGCGTTTTAGTCAGATCTGAACGTGACCGTGGCTTTGGCTCTCCCCTCTCTTATAACTGTGACTAGGCGTGCACTCTTCCCCACGACAACCAAAACCTTATCACCTGTGATCAATACATCCTTGCGCATCCACGATGCTAGGGTTCGGGAAGAAACGCGAGGGCGATGCCTCTGATGAATCCCCTCATAATGAAGTGCACACGCCTCAAGACGACATCCCTCAAAGGCCTTGGATGGAGACTGCCCTCCCAGTGTTTGCCTGCGGTGCTGGTCTTTTCTCGGATGGCTACATCAACAACGTGAGAACTGCTGTGAATATCCCATGCTTCATTTCTAACGTGAGCAGGTCATTGGTTCTGTCAACACCACCTTGAAACGACAATATGGAGATGTCTATGCCAACTCAAATGCCTTCAAATACGTCTCTGACATCGCCTTCGCCGGAACAGTGGTTGGCCAGCTCGTCTTTGGTTTTCTTGCTGATCATTGGTCGCGAACCAACACCCTCATGGTCTCAACTGTTATTCTCATTATTTTCACTGCTCTGGCAGCTGGATCTTACTGGCATGGACAGGCAGTCGGAATGTTCAACATGCTGACTGCTTGGCGATTCTTCGTCGGTATCGGTATCGGAGGTGAGATATGCGACTTTTGAATGCCTGAGTCTGGTACTGATGGTTTTTAGGTGAATATCCAGCTGGCAGTGTCGGATGCGCCGAGTCCAGCGGTCAGATGAAGAAAGGAACTAGAAACCGTTGGTTCATTCTCTTCACAAACTCAATGATCGATTTTGGCTTCGTCATTGGTGCTTTCGTCCCTTGTACGTTACAACTCAGCCCTAATCAGACTACAACTAACGTTCAAATAGACGTTGTTGCTGCCGCATGCCATAACGGCCATTACAGCACTATCTGGAGGACCAGTCTCGGCATTGGAGTTGTCTTCCCTCTAGTCCTGTTTGTCCTCCGACTTCGACTCAAGGAGCCCGAGGAGTTTGCCAAGGAGTCGATGAGACGCCAGACACCATACTCGCTGGTTCTGCGCTACTACTGGTTCCGTCTTCTCTGTGTCAGCCTGGTTTGGTTCCTCTACAACGTAAGTTTCCAAGGCACTACAATCTATCCTTTGCTAACGGGGCTAGTTCTCCTCTTACGCCTTTGGTATCTACTCCTCCTCGATTCTTGCCGGTATCTATGGTGATGGCGCAAACCTAACCACTGTCTTTGGCTGGAACACCGTCATCAACATGTTCTATCTGCCGGGTACTCTTATTGGTGCATTTGTCAGCGACTGGATTGGCCCTCGGTACACTCTCATTCTCGGTGTTACTCTCCAAGCCATCGTAGGCTTCATTATGGCCGGTGTTTACGACAAGATCTCCACCCAGATCGCGGCTTTTGCCGTCGTCTTCGGAATCTTCCAAGCCCTTGGTGAGCTCGGTCCCGGAAACAATATCGGTCTTCTTGCTGCAAAGACATGTGCTACTGGTGTCCGTGGCCGATACTACGGTATCGCTGCTGCCGTTGGCAAGATTGGTGCTTTCGTCGGTACCTATGTGTTTCCCTACATCCAGGCCGCTGGAGGAAACAAGACTGAGTCAGCCCAGTATCCTTTCTGGGTCTCTTCTAGTCTCTGCATCCTCTCAGCTCTCATTGTGTTCTTCTGTATCCCCCATGTTGGACAAGACACCATCACCGTTGAAGATCAAAAGTTCCGCGAATACCTTCAGGCCAATGGGTACGATACTACGCAGATGGGCTTCGACTCTGTTGGAATTGAGGGCGGAGAAGTGAATGTCACAAAAACAGATGAGAAGTGAAGACGTGGAATAATGTGACTGGATTTCGCGTGACCATGTGCGATGTTGGGACAACAAGCCATGAACATAATGAACTATTTCTAGCCACTTAGTGTTTATATTCGAAGATCCTCAGCGAAACTCCCGTTTCCACAATTATAGTACCAGTTGTCAGGCTCTAAATGACCAATAAAGCTTTCAGTCGCGATGGCAGGGGCGAATATATTACGAGAACTAATTCATGATAAATTACCAACTCTAGAGTACTTATGTGAACTGTTAATCCATATGACTAGCTTAAAGTCTTCCCTAAGCTTCCATAACACTTCTTCAACACGCCTATCAGGATCAATGATCTACTTTTGTAACAGCAAATAATAAAAACACCAGCTCGTGGCTGTACTGATTAAACGCAATGAGATACTTCAGCCAGTGTCCAGGCTTTCTTTCCAGGCTCGCAAAGTGATATCTCGTGATAATCACATCCATAATAAACAAATTAACTCCGAACACGGGCATTCTTGGCTGCTTGGGCCATCTGGCTCTTTCTCTTAGCTGGTTTGACTCGCTTGCCCCGATTCGCTTCAAAGACCTGTTCAATCTTGTCCTGTTTGTACTTCTCCTCCAGCATTGGGCAGCTCATCTTGATGTGATTGATAAGCGCTATTGGATCCAGAGTCGATTCCTTGCAAAAGGGGCATCGATACCTGTTTTCGTTGTTGAGAAAGTCGCAGGGGACAAGATCGGGTCTTTCTGTTCCAACTTGCTCCAGAAGTGCTTTGCGAACATTAGGAGAGAGCTCAGAAAGGAAGGGATCTAGGGCCGGATTGCGTCTCGGACCTTGATCGAGCTCATGGGACTGATACGACCGTGGCGTAGAGTTTGCTATCTGTGGGCTGCCTGCAAGTGCATACTGCTGGAGTTGGGGCTGATACGCGCTTTCGGAATGTCTTCGAAGGTGTCCTTGAGGACGATTAGGCTGGGCGTACTGGTGTGCAGAGGGTGCTGATGACTGGTAACCCGTGCCCGAATAGTTTGGCTGCATGGTGGGCAAGGGGGCGTGAAAAGGCATGGTTTGAGAGTAGCTCGAGTTTGGCCTTCGCGGTTCTGTTTGCCCTAGGACTGGTGACATCGTGGCCAGGGGAGGTCGCATGTTGCTTGCCGTGTGTGGTCTAGAGATCTCGGCCGCAGATAGACGCGGCGATTGCATAATAGGTGGCGTAGGCTGTTGATGTCCCGTATAGTGTCCTGACCGAGCCCCCACAGCGGTCTGCGGCGGCGAGATCATGTTAGGACCTGTGTGGGCTTCAGATCGAGGACGAGAGATGTTTGGTAATCGGATAGGTGGCAATTGATTTTCTGCTGTTGACGACTGTGGCGACAAGGTTCCAGTTGATGCATGACGCTGTGAAACATAACCATTGCCCTGCATCTGAGGGCTTCGATGGGGAAAATGGCCGAAAGGTTGGTGAGGCGACGGGGGCGGCTGCACTGGGACAGCATAGGGACGCCGTGGTGATGGAACAGGACGATGATTATGGTGGGAAATTTCCCCCGGAACTTGTCGGGGAGAGTACATGGGCTGCGACCCAGGATGCCCTTGGAAACTGGACTGAGGTCGCTGAACTTCTGCCGCCAGTTGATGGGGAGAAGGCATGGCCTGTGATCTAATATGCATTTGGGATGCAGAGCTGGGTCGCGATATAGATCCAGCAGCCAGACGAGGAGAAGGCATAGGCTGTGGTCCAACATGTCCCGAAGATCCAGGTCTCGATAGAGATGCCTGTTGTTGGGCTAATATTGTATTAGGGATATAGTGTCCTTCCAGAGGGACGTTCATGGGCGGTAAGCGGGGTGAGTTTTGGTGTGCCGGCGAAGCAGGTCGAGAAGCATATCTGGCAGGTGGCTGACCTGAGGGTACTTGTGCTGGTCTCTCTAGCTGAGTTGCTGGGGTATTCTCGGCCCCAGAAGGAGGCTGTTTTTGTGACGGCATGTCCTTGGGGGCTTCGCGCCTCTTCACTGGTGAAGCAGAGGGTCTAGGTGACGGTCTCTCCTGAGGCAGCGGGCGGCGCGCAGCTGGGGCTATAGGTCTGGCAACAGACATAACTGGCGGCGTTGGCGTTGCCTGTGCAGGTTCTGAATGTCTTTCCTGAGCTGCTGGCATCTGTGTAGGACTGGTTGCTGCTGCTTGCTGTCCAGTTATCATGGACTGTGACCGCGCTTGATCGACTGCTTGCCGGTTAAGTAAGACAATCTCAACTGTGGGCTTGGATGGTGCCTTGGGCTTTATCGCACGCGGAAGTTCCTTTGGTTGGGGAGCATTTCCCAAGGCCTGCGCAGACGCCTTGTGCTGAGCTGCATGAGGATGCCTCAAGACTTCAGAGCGATTCTGAGCTTGTTCTGGCAGCGGACCCTCTATTTGTGAGTGGCGGGGATGCGCCAAGACCTGCGATGTCGACCTTACGTTGTGTAGCTGTTTGCCGTTAGACACAGCAGGTCCAAGAGACATTGCTACTTGCGCTGCGGGTCCCATTTGTGCTGTTGGGGCATGGAACGGTTGCTCTGAAGTCGATGGTTGAGATAATGAAGATGTGCGGGATAATGTTGAGGGCCTGGCCGCTGGAGGCTGCGATGATGGCGGCGGTTGTGAAGTTGCTGTTGATTGAGATAGTGCAGGCCGACGCGCAAGAGCAGATGGTTGTGATGGTCCTAAACGTTGTGGTGTCGTCGATGCCCATGAGTTATCCAGCGGCCATGACGAGACTGGGTGCTGTAACCCCGAAGGCGGGCGTTGCGATGTTGGTGACCGTATTGCTGATGACTGAGAAGAAGGCGGAGGCTGCGACATCATTGGCAGCTGTAAAGGTGTCGAGGCAGACGGCGCTGTGGGTGAGAACGGTGTCGCTGGCGGCGACATTGCGGGCGGTCGAGATACAACAGGTGACATTGATAGCGACGACATTCGTGATTGCGCAGCGAGTGCGTTGCGAATCGGTGTCCCTGATCGAGCCCGTCTCGAAGCAGGTTGAATTTGCGGCCGTGACTCAACGACTTCGCTTGGAACACCCTCTGATAATGATGAAGCTCGACCCATTTCGGCGTATGAGAGGCGTGGCCGTGGAGTTTCATCGTTTGAAGATTCCGTAGCGACAGAAGAGCGCTGATGTTGACTGGCCTCCCGTGTTTCATGCTCAGAGTCAGTTTCCGTACGAGTAACACTAGTTGTCTCGGGCGTAGGCGAGGCAGACAAGCTTTGTTCCTGTTGCGTGTTGACAACGTCGTTTGCTGCCTGAGAAGAACCAACTGTCTCATGGGCAGGTGTAGGTGTCGGCCTTTGATCGAGTTCTCTCTGTTCAGACTGTGAGAACTGGAACTCGAGATCCTCGCCTGCAGTTAGGAGATCCGCTAAATCCACACTGGGTAAACGTTCTTCTCTTGCTTCGTGTGATGAGCTTTCCTCCTCTCGTTCCGCGGTGACTTCTTCCGGTTCCTTCGTGGAGGAGACGTTTTCGGCTGGATCTTCCTGAGTATCGAGAATAATCTCCTGATCTTCCCTATCAGACTGAGAGTCATTCTGCTGCAGAGGTTCTGGAGTTGAATCTTCTGGAGTTTCCATTACAATATCCTCGCTGTCCTCGGTTGCCTGTTGAGCAGCGCTCTCGGTAGGGCTTTTCTCTGAACTCATTGTGATATCTTCGTCTTCGACTATATCGGGCTGTACGGGTGACTCGGCGACTTTCTCAGGTTCTGGTCTAGTGTCCTGTGAATCTTCAACTTCCATCTGGACGCTCTGTGCTTCTTCAACTTCCATTTGGGTATCCTTCTGCACTTCTCCGGATTCCAGCGTGGCGTCATTCTGTACTTCAACAGATGCCAGTGTGGAGTCATTTTGTAATTCTTCAGGCTCCGGTAAAATATCCAGCACTTCTTCGGATTTCAATTCGGGGTCCTTCGATTCTTCGGTTTCCAGCTGGGCGCTCTGTGCTTCTTCAGGCTCTGGTTGAGTCTCCTGCTCTTCTTCGGGTGATCCTTCGGGGTCCTTCTGCGTTTCTTTAAGCTCTGGTAGAATGCCCTGCTCCTCCTCAGGTGCTCCTTCGGCGACCTTTAGGGTTTCGTCAGTCTGCCCAGTCACATCTGCGTCTTCAGCCTTGTCAGCCTCGCCAGCTTCCGGGGCTGTGTTAGGTGTAACGGCCTCGGCGTTCCGAGCAGGTTGGAAATCTGTCGAGGACTCTGCAACTGGTGATCGAGGAGCAAGATCCGACGTGGAGTCTACAGAAAGGCTATGTCAGAAACCCTAGCTCATACGCAGTTAGGTTACTTACTATCATCAGCCGAGTCTGGGATCTCATCATTTGGACCCAACCGTTTGGGCCGTTGTGCTGCCTCCCTCTGCTTGAGATATTCAAAAGCCTGATGGCTATGCTCAATCATCAACGCCTTCTCCTCATCCAAAGGTTGGATTTCGTCGAGAGGGATCCAAGCAACATGGCACAGGTCAGGAAAATCAAGTCCTTCGAAGAACATGAACGGAAAGTGCTGTTCCGAAGCGTCCTCCCCTCCATCTTCATAACCCTCTGCCCAGGAGAATGACTTGCTGGAGCTGTCGTACTCATAACAAGGCGGTATGTTGTTAAGTAACCCCAACGCCTCGAGGGATTCCTCTATCCCAACGGATTCGGGATCTTGCAAAGGGATAAGTAGACCACAATACCACTGTTTCGATTGGGACCAGTAGACGATGTAGACATCTCCAGGAACCAAGTCGCGAGGATTGATGGTGTTTCGAGACTTGCGACTTGACCTGCCCTTTTTCACGGCGTTACTGGAGTTTTTGCTCTTGCGCGATGTTTTGGGAGTAGGCGAATCAGTGACGCGAATAAAGTCTCGTGCTCCTCTTTGACCTTTTTGAAAGGCCTCGTTGGCGACTTTGTTGTTTTGAATGAGTTTTTCATCGTCGCAGCCAATAAGCTCATAACCAAAGTGCTGGACGACAGTCTCAAATGAAGGGTTCTCATGCTGGTGGGCTTGAGATAAATGCGCCAAACCTGACTGTAATGGATTGTCGTTAAAGTCGATGTCGTGATTCTCACATCGCAAGATGTAAAACCTGGGCGGGCGCACAGGATCCTCATGCTCGGGGACCCGGATAATGGTGTGCTTCTTGGCGGCGCGTTTGTTTTGGTAGACGGCATTGAAATGTATGGAATTTCTGTTGCCTTGAATGCGCGGTCGCTTGTGAGAAATGGCGGAGCTGGGGGCTCGCTTCCTCTTGCTACGCGTGTCGGACTGTGAAGGTTAGCAAAAGTGAGAGGATACGATGAGGGCGCGTAAGCACGCAAAGGCGATGGCTGGGCTGGGCTGGCGCTGGCTAAAGTGATGAGATGAGTCGGACGAACCTCAAAAACTCCATTACGATCTGGGGTGAGCACCGCCCCTCCCCTCTTCATTCGCATTCGCGGCCTGCGCGGTGTGTCCGGATCAGCATCAGCAGGCGAATCTCCAGGGAGACCTAGGGCCGAAGTGTCGACGCCCATGTTGCCGTTGAGGGGGAGGCCGAAATCCTTATAACAGTTCAAGATGTTGTTCATGAGAGAATTTGCTTTCATCTCGTCTTGGGAGCGGTACGCCACATGAGCATCCCTGCACGTGCGGTCCCAGTCCGTCTTAAGCGGTCTTAACTCTCTCGACAGAGCTACCAACGACTCTTGTTTTGCTTGGCGTTGGGCCTCGCTGTCCTCGTCATCCGAGTCGAGTCCCTCAAGCTCGAGATGCAGCTCGTCGATTTTTGCCTCCAGTTCTTGCAGTTGAAGAGGTTTGATCAGTATCGGCATGGGGGGCAAACTGGCTTTACTGGCCTCCACCAAGGCCTTAATCTGTTCATGAAAGGCCAATCCAGCTGATTGGGCCCGAGAGCCTGCCTCCATGGCTGGTAGCGTAGTGCGCTAAAAAGGAGAACTCTAAAAGGAAAAGTGGGTGGAAGGAACCAAGACACGCCAGAAATAATCTTAAAAAAAATAAAAAGGCCAACGCAGACTGAAAACATAAAAAACAGAAGATGTCAAAAAAGAAAAAAATATTGGGAGGACAATCGAGTGTTTTTTTTTTTTTTTTTTTTTTCTTTTTTGTAAGGAAAGAATCGCGAGAGAAATTATGTGTAACCGTCCATCATCACATTGAATGCATGCATCACAGTACCTACAAACAAACAGAACTGGCCCGTGAAAGCGGTAGAGTGCACTAGCGACGGTACACTAGGTACAGTACAGTCAGGGATTTAGTGCCTGGCAAACCTAAACAGAACCAGATTCTGGTCAAAAAGCAAACGTATTTGTCACGCAACCAATGGCAAACACCCCAAATGTTACACATTCGCTCTCTGACCCCGCACGATTTGCGCTGAGACATGAGTTTTAGGCGGCCTGATCAGACCAGACCGAGCGAGCGAGAGGCTGCTGGCTGTTGGTGTTGGTTCTCACTACGGACAGCATGGGTCTAGGTAATCTCCAGCTGTTTGCTGAGTGTCATCATGTCTTGGGGACCCCTGTAATTATCCCATGACCGCGTATACTCGCAAACCCAAAAGACACGGTCACTCTCTCATCATCTTCCTTTGTCCCCTCCTAGTCCCCTCTCATCTACTCCGTATCTACCCTTTTCGTTCCAGTGGCGTCACCTTAGTCTCAGCTCTAATAATTTGCGGAATGTAAGCCGGTGGCTGACAATTCGATCAATGGCCCACCATCCATCATCGCCCTTGCTTGGCACTCTAGCCCTTCGCTCCTATTCCTCCTACAGTACAGCCTCTCGTCTAGCCTGCTAGCCTCCCCTGTCCATGCACACTACAAGGATATACTAATCAATGCAATGAATGACCCACAATCGTGATGACTGTCACGTACAGTACATATGTGCCCGCACGCACGCCGTGGCGGTCGAATGATCGTCAGCTACCTGGTCCATTCAGCGCAACTAGTAGAGGTGAGGCTTGCATTCACTAACTCAGACTTGTCAGACTATCGTAACTGTCGTTATCGTCTCCAACACGAGAATCTCCGCCTCTTGACTATCCTTCAGCGACCCTAGTCCGATCCTCTCAAAGAGCTCGGGCTGTGTCGCTGACCGCCCCAGCACTAGCCACTCGTGATCTCTCTGCCCCTTATCCCCGAACGGAAATGCCCCAAGTCTCAGCACCCAACATCGAATCGCTGGATTACCCGTGGTGGCCTCGGTCAGGTGGTGCGTATCCCCAGAACTCCGCTTTCGGTTTAGTCGCTTCAGCTCCTCTGCAACATCGCGTCCCTTGTACTCACGGCTTCTTCTGCACACTGAGACTTCGCTGCCGTTTACAATTGTTGAGAGGCTCGTATCGGCGGAAAACCACAGAAGAGCCCGCCCCAATCGCACCGCGTACCAATCATACGGGCCCCGACTCTCGAGATACCCCATCGCCAACGGCCCGTTGATTATCATCTTGCTGCTGATGACTCTTCCAAGCGGCGCGTCAGGACCTGTTACTGCATTGACCTCCAGCACAGTTGCTGCCTTCTCATATGGCCATTTTCCGTTTCGAAAACACAGGTAATCGACCTCTCCCGTGATTGAAGCCCAACTAAAGCTCGGGGCGATGTAAGATGAGTTGGCAGCTTGAATCCTACTGGCTGATGGCCTCCGCCACAACAGATCCAGATCAATGTTATTAGTCCATAGACCAGCCACGTAATCTGACCCGATCTTCTTCTGGACTATAGCGGCTATAGCTGATATCGCTGGGAGCTTATCGCCGGCCTGCGTGAGGTTCCTCTTGGAGTAATTCTCAATAACTTTGTGCCAGAAATTGAAGGCTTCAGTATGTCGCGATATTTGACTCAACGGCGTTCCCCCAAATTCACGCTGGTGATTCAGTTTCGATCCGCATTCGCAGAATATTGCCTCTTTGCACGTCCATGCCATCTCCATCGCGGATATAGACAGTAGCCGGGTTGATAGGACCTTCTCCTGCAACGTCCAGCCTCGTTGAGTGAGAGGTTCCACGAGCGGCTGTTGATCCGTACTGTGAGATGGTCTCCACTTCCAATGAGCACCGGTTGCTTGCATGAGTCTTACTTTCAGTAAGATCGGAGGCCCCCTTTCGCTTCTCATTGATTCGCTGTAGATCGCGCACTGGTCCTGAGCCGCTCGAGGTGGTGGCTTGAGTTGAGGCCTTAAAAAGTGACTGGTCACAGACGTTGATGACGAGGCTGCAATGGTCAAGAAAGCGTTGGCGTATGTATCGGCCATCCTGGAGCATTCTCTTTCCCAGTCGGCTTCAGAGTCTTGGATGATGCAAAGTGCATCTATCCATAAATATCTTACCCCAAGCTCTCGAGTAAGTGCGATTGCGTCAGTATAAGCGGCTGGAAGTTCCTGGAGTGTAATCCCAGCCTTCATGTTTTCCAGGTTTTCGGTCAAGGCTTTGATGGATGGATTTCTACCCCAGCAGTAACTGAGTGCGACATATTTCTCAGGTTTGAGAACCTCTGATTCAACGAGACAAATTTTATCATCCCCAGCGCTCCCTATATCTAAAATTCGGGTTGGCAAAGTAGAATTGTCTTGCTTGCAGAGTTTATGGCCATTGATACAGTTATAGAAACAAGCGTTGACGAAGCTTAAGCCTTCGCGTGATAAATGGTCATCACAAATGTCTGGCAAAGGCTTGACTCGTTTCCAAGTCTCTCCTTGAGCTGTATATGTTAGTTAGTACGGGCCCATGGGTCTTTATACGCTTAGACAATTCATACCATAGTCAGTATAGAATTGCAAGAACATTTGCGAGCGCTCAGGATCGCCGAATATTATCTCTGGATTTCCATGTCCAATCGGAAGTCGAAGGTAAAGTTGAATTCCCATCTGATTCTCAATCCCCAATAAGCCTGAAGATGTGAGAGCCTTGACGATGAATGTGCAACAGTCACAACCTGAAATCGCCGCGCTCTCGAATTGTATGATGTCTCGAAGCACCAGTACTACGAGCTCTTTTGAGTCAACTCTGACATCATTATTGGAACCTGGTGCTACCAACTCTGGATCGAAATTGAAACAACAAGGGCAATGCTCGTGAGACATAACTAAAGGGCTTTGGTGGTCTTCCATGAGATAAATCAAGAATAATCAAGATGACGATTCGTCTCACCGATTCTCCACACGAACTACGAACATCTATCTTTTAGCACGTGATACCCACCAAGCAGAATGATACTCTTACTCAGCTAACGATGCAAAGAGTGAAACTTCTAATCTAGAAAAGCAATATCTACGCCGCTCATGACTCCCTTTTTTTGTTGATAATTATCGCTGAATACAAAACAACACCATGTCTAGCAGTCAGGAACACTGACTGGAATATTAATGTGAACGCTCGTAGCCAGTCCACTCAAACTCGTTTCCTTAAACTCGTTCCTCATTCCCTTAGCCGTCAGTCGCATCGCCCGGATAGCGTCGTCCAGCCTCACGCGCTGCGTGCCTGTTTCACTGCTAAGCGCCAGGTTGGCGCTGGAGATGGCCTTTGTCGCGCCCAGCGCGTTTCTCTCGATGCAGGGAGCTTGGACGAGTCCACCGATGGGATCACATGTCAGTCCCAGGTTGTGCTCGATGCCGATTTCTGCGGCCTGCTCGATTGTCTCAGGGCTGGCTCCCATGCAGGCAGCGAAAGCGCCAGCGGCCATGGAGCAGGCAACGCCGACCTCCGCCATGCATCCTCCTTCAGCGGCTGAGATGGTGGCACCTCGCTTGTAAAGCATACCGATTGCGGCAGCAGTGAGTAGGAAAGTGGGGATATCTCGCTCAGGATCGTCACTGATGAACTCCGTGGTGTACTTGAGAACAGCCGGGATAATGCCTGCGGCACCGTTGGTAGGCGCGGTGACGATTCGACCGCCGCCAGCGTTGGTTTCATTGACAGCAATGGCATAGACAGACAGGTAGTCCATGGTGGGGAATGTCGTCCGGCGTGAAGGAGCAGGAGCGATAGGGTGATCCAGAGAACCGTGAATCCGTGGCGGACCGCGCTTCCGAAGGCCGCCAGCCTTGAACTTCTCTGGCACTAACGGCGACGAAGCTGTAGCGAGGGCTTTCGGTGATGAGCCGGCGCCATCTTCGTTGATGTTGGAGTCAGGCGAAGAAAATTTGTGCTCGAGCTGAGCAGCTGAAGTATCAGCAGTCGAGGAGGGATACAAGCCTCGAGTCAACCGGCGATAGAGCGCCGGCGCTCGTCGATGCAGCTTGAGGGATCCAGGAAGCTTGGAGCCTGTTGGTGCCTGGACACTTTCCAGGATACTGGCATCCATGACTCCCCAAATCTTGAAGATCTTTCGATAAATATCCTCATCCGTATAACCTAGACTCTTCTCATTCTCATACACCAATTGCGCGATGGTGAGATTGTGTTTGCGACAGAGTGAAAGTAGACTAGCGGCATCTCGGAATGGATACCGCGGATGCGGCGATGAGCTGGTATCCTTGGTCTCGGATTTGACATCGGTAGAGAGGCCGGTGGGCTCAGGCGAATCTCCGAGGAGAGCTGTCGGGCCTTCATTGGCTTCTTCGAGGGCCTTGACTTCGGTGCCGGTTCGTCGATCTCCCGCGGCATCTGAGCGCCGGATTTCCTTGTAGTACATGTTCTCGGCCAAATCAGCCGGGTGAGCTGCCGTGTCCGAATCTCCGACTTCGAGTTGAGCGGGGGCGTTTGCGGAGAGGGTTTCTTGGGGTGCGATACTAAGAGCACCGTTGACAACGAAACCGCCGCCTACACTAAACATGTCGTTGGTGGCTAGGACGTAGCCTTCCTTGTCGTAGACAGTGAAGCGCATGCCGTTGCTGTGCTGGGGAAGCTTGCGACCCCATTCCCAGATGAATTCCTTCTCGTAGTCAAAATCAATCTCCTTTCCTTTGGATCCATCTGCGGCCAGCCCACGTGCTAGGAAGATCTTCTTGCTGGACTTGATCTCTTCGAAGCGGCTGGGCACGTAGCCTGTGTCGACTGTTTCGACATCGGCGCCTTCAAGACCAAGGAGTAGGGCTGAAGGAGTCATATGACCTTCACCCGTGAGAGCAAGACTGCCGTAGATGGCGACGCGGATCTTGTTGACTTTTTGAAGCAAATTGGCGTCGATCAAATCGTTGACAAAAATGTTACCAGCACGCATAGGCCCAACAGTATGAGAAGATGAAGGACCAATGCCGATAGAAAACAGATCGAAAGTGGAAATGACAGCATGTTCGTGATCCGCTTCGCTGTAAGATCCCGCATCTTCATCCTGCTCATCCTGAGTTCTTCGTAGTCGTGTTGTGCTGAAAAGTTGAGATGTCGGACGTCCCAACAAAGATGCTGATGGCGGTGTCGAGCGAGCGATAGGCCCCCTTACAACAGTAGCAAGGGACCGGGGAGATAGACATTGTCTCGACGCCCGAAGCAGCGAAAGCTGCCTTATCCCTACGCGACTCATTGCAGGTTCTGAAAAAGGTGAGAAAATGTTTCTTTCTTCCAAATGACGGATCTTGAAAAGTGTCTCCCTTTTTTGTGTTGGGTGTATTATTATATCGTAAGCCAAGAAACGTGGACCGCGCATTGCCAACAAGGTTATCCTCATTGGCCACGTCGCGTCGAGATGCTTATCTAGGAGCGGAATATCTTGTGCCCAGCGAATCATATTTAGCCGCGCTTATCTCCGGACTCGCTCCCGGCGGTGGGTCGGACGATATACCGGCAACCGGTCACGTGTCGGATATACGTACCAATCATATGCTACCCCAGACCGATGTCTTCCGGTCTGCTTCACCGAAGTCACACGCCTTCCAAAAACATCCGGGGTATTATTATCTAGTTGCATCAAAACACCATTAACATTACGTTATTTGTCGATATTGGGGATAGTTTGTACTCAAATTGGTGGATTGCGGGGTACAAAGTCATGGAAACTTTAGTCACAGCGCGTAGGGTATCTACCCTATTTATTTCAAGTCACAGAACGAACAAGGAAAATACAGATTACAAGGTCGTAAGGTTACGATGGCTCCAAAACTCGAATGGAGTATCACTAAAGTTTCCATCAAGGTTCTCAAGGTGAAGGAGTCATCAATGTCATGGACCATGGATATCACATGCTGTTTGGCATACACGTAAAACTCAGTCTCTGCGCGGACAAATAGCCGCGCTAACAAGACGTTACATTGTCAAACCTTGCTGAGATCCGATTGAGTGAAATAGACAGATGGTCAAGACTATGTTTTCCTAGCAAAATCAAAGATTTGCCGCGGATCTACAGCTTTCGTCTGTGTCAGAACATTCAATACCATGCCCCGAAGGTCATGCATTAGCATTCAATATTGTCATCTTGCTCATGTTGGAAACATAGCAAGCTTGTCCTAGGAACTAGTTAGATATATGTTCCAATCATATTAGTTTGACAATATACGCAAAACGCTTGACTGCTGGATTCTGACTAAAGACATCTCGCAGTACAGCATATATAGCCTAGAAGCAAGCAGCACCATGTCGTAAACTGCATCGAAGAAAAGATCGTAATGTCAACCAAATTCCAGTGACAACATGTTTACTCCACAGAGGCCAACTATATCTCAGGCTTGATTCCGACAAGTGTTTGCTTTCTGTAACGATTGTTCTTCGTGATTCCATAAACAACATGGCGACGTCACGAAATGCTTTCCTTCGCTTTCCAACCAAGAGTTCCAACTTTGGTAGGAACCTATAGAAAGGGGTCTAGTTGCTGTTTGCGCGCTTTGCTCATGGAAACAAGGTTGAAAATTCACGAGGCTGAATTAATGATATTTTAAGTGGCTTGAGATATAGTTTTGATTCTTGCCAGCATGGTACTATCTGCCAATCCTGGTCACTGACACATATTCTGCCGCCAATGTCGTATATAACTATGTGCACCTATGCATGAGGCCGAGATGTAAATGAGACCTAATACAAGACAGTTCGCTTGCTCCACTAACCAATTTGAAGAAAGCGAGTTCACCTTTTCCGAAGGAGCTCCAATTTGCTAGCTTGGTATATCTCTGGAACATGCAGTAGGTTTTGGCCGAAAATTAAACTACTATACTTGAACTTAAGACTAGGAACAGTCACTATACGTTTCACCGATTCACTAGGAATAATGGTCGAAAGAAACCCAATGAAATTCGCTATGACTGTAAAAAAAACAAATGCTACTACTCTATGAATCGTTTGACAGGCTCATGTTGTACTCCAACTCCCACTCAGCCGTGGAATCTCCTTTTCGTGGCACAAACTTCACTGTTAGGCCATCCTTGACAGCGAAGACACTATCGTTCTCTAGATATCCTGAGTCAGAATCAAAGATCTGAGTAACAACGGACTTGTGGCCCTCAGCAATGACCTGCAACATGTTAGACTAGATCCTTGGCCGCTTCTGGGGCTTTCAGTTGAACATACCATGAAGTGCAGATGGGCAGGGCGGAAAGGGTGGCGGTCGAGGAGGTGGAGAAGCTGACCAGCAGGGCCATCGTCGGGAACCTTGAGAAAGTGTCAAATTATAGATCCTCGGTATGTTAACAGGACAAGATTGCTTACGGGATAAGGAGTAGGTCGTAGGCAGTAGAAGGAGTATCGGCCCTGGTCGTCGGTAATAAACTTGCCACGGAGGTTATGCTCAACCTGCTTCTCATCCTGCTGCTCGTAGAGGCCTAGGAAGAATTAGACTCTGCAAGAAGGACTCTCGACCATATGGACTTACCGTTGGTGGATGCTTGCCAAACCTCGACAGAGGCATTGGGAATGGGCTTTCCAGTAGCCGCTGATGTCACGGTACCGTAGAGATAGGCGACAACACCATCGCTGGGGGTGTCAAAAGTAATTGTGGTGCCATTCTTACGAGTAGGGGTATCATGTCGCCAGAAAGGACCCAAGATAGCAGTCTCAGTAGCGGCCACGCCGTTCTTGGCTGCTTGACGATGTGTAATATCATCAACAAGACTGAAAACGATTAGTAATGGAATTAAAGGTCGTGAAAAGTGAATTACCTCTCGAGACCAATAACATCGCACATTAATTGACCCTCGTTTCTTTTGTCGTTGCTCATTTGTCCAGCCCAGTTGATCATCTTCACAGCAGACATCCACTCGTCGCAAGTGAGCTGTGTCTCGCGTGCAAAGTCGTGCATGTGCTGAATGAAAGATGTCATGACCTCCTTGAGACGAGGGTCAGTCTTGGGACCGAAAGAGTCGATGACTTGCTGTGTGAAAGCCTGGCCGAGACCCTCCTCCTTGGGAGCGCCGTTGGCATTTCCGCCTGTCGCTGATGGTGTCATTTTGACAGAGTTTTGTGGGGTATTGATGGAGTTGATGGGATGGAAGGAAGAGTGTTTGTGATGGTGGATTTGGCTTATGCTTGAGTGAATGAAAGAAGAGGCTTTCTAATAGGTCTTATGAAGTCCCTCTTATCACTGGAGGTTGTTTCAAAGATGGTGTCGAGCAGATGACTTGACCCCGCATAATTCACAGTCAGCATGGTTCGATCGGATATACAGACAGCGCCTCAACAAGGAGCGGCTAAGGACATCTCCCGAAAGGACATCGGGTGCGCGTTGTGAGCATCAGTGTCCCACGGGGCCAAGCGGCAATGTTGCAGCCATTTTGCGGGGTGAAGTCCCCGACCAATTAGGGGACTGATGATTGCGTTTAGCACTCTCGGCAGAGGCGAGAATGGTGCCACACGCTTTTCGGATGTCGGAGTAAAGTTGATCGGATGTACAGCTGAGGGGACACCCTGACTCCGATTCCGACGCCGCGGGATATGGAGCCAGAAATTTAGTGTGTCGTACGATGCTGCTAGTGCAAATAAGCCTAGTGTAGCCGCTGCAAGTCACCTGGAGTACGCCAAAGCCGTCGCAAATTCGCCATGACAGGAACGGAAGTGAAGAGCAGCATCAATTGTAACGACCTCTTGTCACGCGACAACACGCTTAGTATTCTATAGTGGAGAGAGAAGAGACAGATGGGGTTTGGATGATCTTTGCATGCATCAATTGGCTAGGTAAATGCTAAAACTTAATGAGATAAACTACTTTGACAGCTTGCGATCGGCCTCCTCGCCAAAGTCCCATGTTGGCTTGTCCGCCCCGTTAGGCCGACTCGCTCTCCTGAATCCAACTTCCAGACCCTCGATTTCCACAACAGGCGGTACGGCCTCCACCTCAGCCTTATAAGCATTAGAGTACCACTTCTCGACATATTTATCCCCAGTGAAGAGCTCAGGGAAGACCTGTCGCATCCTCAATAGCGCTGTTCCTGAGATCTGATCCACGCTATGCGCATGTCGCAGGGCGAGGAAATCAGGTCCAATATCCTTCCTCAATCTCTCCTTGACCTCCTCAGGATATTGTCCAACCTTGAAGAGAAGCAAGTCGTAGTGAAGAAGTGAAGCCTTTCCATGCCATGATCCACCACGGGTGGCGCGATGGTAGAGACCTAGCAAGGCTGTGATGGCACCAATGCATCCTGTACCGTAGTCCGAAATGGGGAAAGGAGGGACGACGGGTTCTGACAAGCCCATGAAGCGTCCCTGCTCCCACGCGATGCCACTGACCTATCAACCGGGTTAGTTCGACCTCACTTGTAGTTGTAGATCAAGGCACTTACACAATCGGCAATCTGTTGCCACCCAGGTCGTCCAGCCCACTCTCCCTCGTAGCCAAAGCAGTTCTCATTGACATACACAAAACCCTTTCCACGCTCCTTAGCAAGTTTTGTAAGTGCAGTAGCACCATATCCAAGCTTCTCTAGAGCGCCAGGTCGGTATCCATCGACAACAACATCAGCTTCGGCGAGAAGCTTCTCAAACTCAGCTCTTCCCTCAGGAGACTTCAGGTCTAGCTCTGCAGCGTGCTTGCCCATGTTGCCATCTACCTGGAAGAAAGGAACGTCACTCAGATTGGGACTTGTGATCTTGAGCACATCGGCTCCATACTCTCCGAGAATGCGGGTGACAATAGGTCCAGCAATGATACGGCAGAGCTCAAGAACTTTGATGCCTGATAATATCCTCTTTGGGTGCTCTGAGCTTGGTGTTAGGGTACACTTGGGTGTTTCGGCCTCAAGGTTGTCGACAGACCACGGCGGAAGTGCCATATTTGTCTTGCCCTGATCGTTTGTTAGACAAGTTCTTGTATCTAAGAGGTCTCACTCACATGTTGAGTTTTCACGAAATCCTCATGCTTCAACGCAGGAACTCCAGCCTGTCGACGAGCAGCATTCATGCTCTCAAGCTCGTCTATCGAGAACTGTTGAACAGCCGGCTCAATAGTAGCGACGATACTCTCATGTGTTTGCAAGTCTGGTCTGAAAGGCTCAAGGCCA
Source organism: Fusarium denticulatum (assembly GCA_013396175.1). Lineage (NCBI taxonomy): Eukaryota > Fungi > Ascomycota > Sordariomycetes > Hypocreales > Nectriaceae > Fusarium > Fusarium denticulatum. Next base: position 63,368 of record JAAOAK010000023.1, on the reverse strand, counting down.
ATCATCTTCAGAGTTGTTGAAGCCTCCAAAGATCCATGAATGTGATAATACTCTCCAGCATTCTTAGTCTCATACAAGTTGGCTGACATGCGGCGGTAAGGATTTGACTGAGCCTGCAGCAAATCCGTATCTTATGATTGTTAGTTCTTTGGCCTGAAAGCCAACAGTTGTGGTGTATAGACGTACCTTTGAGTAGAGCCTTGACGCCAGGATCAAGCTTTCCAAGACCACCAACCTTGGCCATATAAGCCTGGCAGAGGAAGGCTGTAGTCTTCTCCAAGTTGACATTGATCTTCTTCGATTGTGATTCACCATCAACGGTCTTTGCTAGCAGGCTGGCGACGGCACCCTCTACTGCCTTAAGTGCAGCAGTTGTCTCCGTCTCCTTGAACGGGATAGGAAAGTATGGCGCATCTCGAGCTGACGTAAACTCGATGTTGTCCTTGAGCTCCTTCACAGCCGCCGGAAAAGCAACCTCATCGAACTGACCGCAAAGATAGTCAAAGATCCTCTTGCTCTCCTCCACTGAGGAATAATCGTGCTGGTTAGTGCTACCCATTTTGACAGAAGAAGCTTATCGGTTAATTGGCTAAAAAGAGGCATCCACCCGAGGGCAACTACAAGAGGTGATTGTTAAGAGGGAGTCTTTATACAGTGACACAACTCGATTCGTTGAGTGGCGAAAATCGACGGCGGTTCGGACCAAAGCGATAACCCACTATATCTGGGAGATAACTGCCGATGATATATGGGGTTTTTGGCGATGCATGACCCATAATGCGCGAAAGATAAGTGTCATCAGTGGTTGAGTTTGTTGTGAAGACCCCATTTTTTAGTGGTGGAGATCGGCTGTGACCCTTGCCGATGGCTTCTCGACCGGCTTCCGACGCTGAATGTGAGCCGTAAAGACCCGCGCTAGAACATATTGAGGCATTTGAGAGAGACCTCGAGGATTGAAGATAGTATATCGACGACAGAGAATACTCCCACCGTATCAATCGCTGTCCGTCTATGGTTCAGTCTGCCAACATCTCTAATCGATATGCCGTTCATCAAAGCTCAGAACAAGACGCTGTTTTACGCCCAAGTGGACGCTGAAACAGCCTCAAAAGATGGCCCAGTGTTGGTATTCATCCACGGCCTTGGGTCATCTCATTCGTTTTATATACCCGTCATGAACCAGCTTGCGACTGCTGGATACTCATCAGTTGCATTGGATGTCTATGGTCAGTATTGTCTTTATTTTGTTTGCAGGAATTAAATACTGAAGATCAATAGGCAGTGGCCTTTCTGTCTTGTCAGAAGGGGTCGAAGATCCTACATTTGACACAATCGCGAGTGATGTCAAGGCTTTACTGGAAGGACTAAGCATTCGACCCGAGAATGCCGTCGCCGTTGGACATTCCATGGGCGGTATCATTGTGCCAAAGCTCGCCCTGAAGTGCAACCTTCGCGGGTCAGTTCTCATTGGTCCTGTGCTGCCAAAACCTGCAATGGCCGAGATCTTCAATACTCGCATAGAGACAGTCAAGAAAGGTAAGCCAATTGAATTGCAAGTACAAAGAGCATGATCCGGTATTAATATTGAGCTTAGAAGGAATGGAGCCAATGGCCAAGACGATTCCCTTCGCTGCGACAGGTTCCAAGGCTACTTTGACCCAAAAAGCTTTCATTCGAGCTCTGTTACTGTCGCAAAAGCCTGAGGGGTACATTGCCTTGTGTCGCGCGATTGCGCAAGCAGACTTGCCTGCCTACGCAAACATCGAAAGCCCTGTTCTTGTTCTGTCGGGCGAAGAGGACAAAACAAGCCCGATTCCGGATGCACAGAAAATACTAAACGAGTAAGTATTCACTTCACCGTAAGGTCAAGTAATTGAAGCAACCACCGCTGACTTTTGCTTTAGTTGGGGCTGTGACGACTCGTCGAAGAGCATGCATATTTTGCCTGGAGTTGGTCATTGGCACTGTATTGAGGCAGCAGATGAAGTCGGTTCTAAAATACAAGAGTTCCTATCCAAACTGGGTTAAGGGTTTGAGATGAGATATAGATTAATCAGTATCAAAAAGTATTCCTTCGCGACATCATCACCAGAGATTGCATTATGATTGTCTCTGTAACAATATGTCCAGACAAGACTACAGTACGTGTTTGGTCAGTACTGACTCAGTAGTGACCACGCAGGAATTCAGTGGTATTGACCCCTCAATGTGACCATCGGCTACAGGGATCTTTCCATCGGCAGTTCGGTAATAGTGAAAGGTGCGCCAATTTACGTCAGCGGGAATGTCACCAAATCTTACCCCATTCTCGTGGCCAAGTAACCAATAAAGACCTGGCCATATCCGACAGCTCGCGGCCCGCGGTTCACTCCCTCAGTTCCAGGGACCTCACACGACCTACCGACGACGAAATGCCTACCAGGAGGGTCCGAGACTCTGAGAGAAGGCGATGCGCCGAGGCCTGCGAGAGCTGCAAACGTCGCAAGCAGAGATGCGATGGCCGTAGACCCTGCGCCCGCTGCATCAAGCGAGGTCTCGGGCATGAGTGCCACGAGTCTCAATCTGCCTCAAACAATGGCGCAAGACGCATCCTCGCGTCATCCCTACCAAGTCCCGATCCCGATAGACTCAGTAATATCACCGAGCAGACCACTCCTGCTGGTAGTATAACCGTCGGTAACAGATCGGGTCTGACGTCGGTGGATGAGACGTATGTTGATGACGGGACCTCTTCTTCTCTACAACTGCTCTCGAATACACAACCTGAAAGACTTCCACGCATGTCGCGCCTTATTCAAGATACGAGGGGTGAATACATGTTTATTGGCGACTCTGCAACACTGTCGTTCCTGCAGAATATTAGGAGGATTGTGCGACGTAGCATAGGAGATTGTACCCTTGTTGATGACCCATTGCGACATGGTATCGTCGAAGCATCGCCTGAAACACGGCGAGGATGGATCCTGTCGAGTGCACAAAACCCACCGCCGCGGCAATCTGAGCAGGAACTTGATTATCTTGTGAAATGGTACATGCAATCAGCCAATTGCGTACTACTTCTCTTCGACCAAACAGAACTTGACCACGGCATAAGAAAGTGGATTGAAGATGGCCAAGATATCGCCGACCCTGCGAGTTCGGTATACTATCTGGTCTTTGCCATTGGTGCGCAAACAGGGCCAGAAGATAAAGATGACCTGGCTGAGACGTTCTTCAACTATGCCCGGTACTTGACAGTGGAAACACTGATAGAAGAGCCGGGCATTGTCACCATTCAGGCGTTAGTGCTCATCGCCATGTATCTTTTAGGTGCATCGCGCCGGAATGCGGCGTTCATGTATCTCGGCATGGGAGTTCGAGCTGCATATGCCATCGGTCTTCATCGCCATGATATTGCTTCTCTCTTTTCTGCCAACGAGGGTCGTGCGAGAGAACAGCTATGGAAAGGCATCCGAATTCTCGATCTGTTCATGAGCGCCTCATTGGGTAGGCCTCCCTCAACATCCGAGTTGAGAGATACTACGAACCCCCAGAACTATTCAGCTTGCAATGACCTCTCCATGATCTTCGAGTTGATCCTTACAGATGTTTATGCAAAGAGAATGATATCTCCAGAGATACTGGAACGCATTAGCAAGCATCTTCGACGGTGGACTGCACAATGTGGAGAGGGTCTTGCGGTTGATGGTATTGAGCAAGATGACTTGATCCGTGACCAAAATGGCGAAGAGCAGCCAAACATTGGGCTGATACACCTCAAACTAACTGGCCATTGGACGGTCATGCTCCTGTCTCTTCCATTCCTACATAAGGCGGTATCTCAGCGCGTCGAAGACAATGAACAGTCTGCTCAAGGAACTGTGAAGAGATCTTCGTCAGCGAATCAAGTTCTTGTTCACTCCTGCCTCGAGTCAGCAGTACGAACAGTGGACCTGCTACATACTCTCGTCCGGGCTGGAACCATACCGAAACGCCTACCGATTGTTGGCAATTCGGCGTTTGTATCTGGCCTCGTCCTCGGTGCAGCGATCTTTGGGGATTTTGACAATTCATTCCCGCTGGAGAAGAGCCTCCATGCGGCGAGAGGTGTTCTCGACCGCTTCAGTCGTTACGATGCTGTAGCGAAGCGCCATCTTATGATCCTGGATCACCTACAGAATGCATGCGACATATACATGGATAACCGAGCAAGGCTACGAATGGAACGTCAACGGCACCTCGTCAACGGTCTCTTCGGGAGTATTCACACGATCGGGAAGTCGCCACTGCGGAATTCTCAGCAACCGGAAGGCAACTCTCGAATCGGTTCAACAGATGGAATACAAACACAACCGCAAACGCCCAGACCGGGCCAGGTAGCAAACGAGATGACCGAGGAGCAGCAAGGGTTTCCAATGGAGGGAGGAGAGCAGACAGAGATTGACGTTGACATTTCAGCGGATGCGTTCCTGGGTATTTCACCGAACATGCTTTGGTTTGATTCTTTTGATACGACAATGTCTCTATTTCCTATCGTGGATACGCAAATAATGGGCGGCGAAATGATGGCCAACGGTGTTAATAATCAAGAATGAGACGGATATCCGAAAGAACTTTTCAGTGGACCAGAGTAACCAAATTGAGCGAGCGAACAAGGATGATCGTCTTATGGGAATTAGCGAAAATGGCGAATGGTGGAACTTTTGTTACTCGTCTGTCGCTTGAAGGGCGCGATGGCATTTTAGGCCTCACGAAATATAATGATTACACACATTTTCCCTTCTCGGAGTGGATTGAACATGGTAAGCTGAGTCGGTGATGTGCGATATCACGACATAACGTTACGCAGGGTCCTCAGTGGAGAGATTAAAATCCGCCATCGACCCCTCACTGGACCTGACGCCATACAAGATCAACCAACAACACTCGAAACATTGAAACATCGCATATACCTTTGAGGCCAATTCCATTTTCGAGTAACACCAAGGCAAATTCTCCCAATTCTCAGCATGCCTACACCAATCCGAGCGAAGCACCTACAGCCTGGTGACAAAATCGCGTTCATATCACCATCAGAGCGCATCAACACCACGCTTCCAGCAGTCGTAGACCGAGCTTCTGCTCTTCTCACGAACAAAGGATACCAAGTGCAGATTTTCTTCAGTGAAGATAAGGGCATTCAGTCATGCATTGATAACCGGCTGTCCGAGATCCGAGCCGCTTTCTCTGACCCCAGCATCTCCGCCATCATTACTACCATTGGCGGCACAACCTTCACAGAGCTTCTTCCCGCTCTTATTGCGGATAAAGAACTTCACGAGACCATTCGTGCAAACCCAAAGATAGTGGTGGGCTATTCCGATATCTCGGGCTTACACTGGTTCTTGTATGGTCTGACGGGTCTCAGGACTTTCTATGGTCCTGGTGCTGTACCCGAGATTGGGGAAGCGAATGATGTCAACGACAAAGATACCCCTCTTGCCTTCTGTGTCGATAGTTTGCTTCGAGCGATTGCATCTACAGAACCACTCGGACAGATTCCTCGATCCAAGTTTTACGCACCAAGAGGAGCGCCCTTCTTTGCGACACCAGAATCCACAGAGCCACCAGCGGTTGTGAAGACAACTGATTGGCAGTGGCTGCGACATGGAAAGGCCCAGGGTCGGTTGTTCGGTGGTTGCCTCACTGTAGTCGCCCGCTTATCGGGAGTTTCAGCCATTGTTCCTGACTGGCGTGGTCGAATCGTCTTCCTCGAAACAGCCACGAACGAGGATGGTTCTGGTGGAAACCCCCCTCATCGAGTTGAAGCAGCGTTTGCAGACTTGATAGCTCACGGTGTCTTTGAAGATGCTGCAGGACTGGTTGTAGGACGGCCTTATGGATATGATTTAGATGAGGAGCGAGAGGTTTATGCTAACATCATTAAGGGACTATTCTGTGAGGGACGGCTTGCTTCAAAGAACTTCCCGATTCTATTCAATGTGGACATTGGGCATACGACACCGATGGTCACATTGCCGTACGATGCTTTGGCTGAGCTTGATTCTGAGACTGATACTTTTGCTGTTCTAGAGTCTGGGGTTGAATAGTATAATACAATTAAGCTGCACGCAATGTTCCCTGGTATCTAAGAGTAGACTAAGCTCCATAATTTTACTTCAAACTCTGTTCTTCAATACCGAGCCGCCAGGTTCCCCCTACTGCCATGATCAATTGAGCGGGAAGCCCATATGTGTTTTCCGTTGGACCTCCCTTTCCTCCATATGCCGAAGCTAGCTGTGCATCCGCCTGTCGTCAAAGGGATATATGTGTAGCCGAGTTACTGAACACACATGACCAAAGAAGAAGCGAGTGTCATCTTCTACCGTATTGAGAGTCTCGTCCCAAATACCCTTTTCTGTAAAGGTCTCGGCGCGACACAGTCTTCTCTGGCGACGCAGGGGATTGCAACGGGTCTTAGAAGACAGGGCTTGGCAATATGGCTCCTGTGGAGCTGGTTGCTGTCGAAGTTGAGGGACCTCTCCACGCGTCAAGATAATCTTCTTCTTATCCATTGTGGGGAGCGTATTTACAGTCAAGGATTCGCAGTTTCGGTTGTGCAGGTTCAATATCCATCGGCTCGAAGGGCAGCTATCCCAGTGACCATTGTTAAGACGAAGAGAACGCAGATTGATATGATCAATATGGCTGAATATTGAGCCCATTCTTCATCGTCGAATTTTCGTAGATCTTTGGTCCAATCTGGCATGTTGATGGTACCTGCTTGAACAAGACATGCGAGAGCGAATATTGAAAGTACAATGAGAGTCCAAATACATATCCAGATATTGAAAAGAGCTCTTGAGAGGGGAGAGTTTCTAACTTGCTGCATGATGGCGATGATGCAAGATACTAAAGCGAGAATTCAATGCAACAAGGAACTGATCCGATATCAACCAAACAGACATTTCAAAAAAGGCGAGTACTGTTATTTGTTCTTTGTAGCGTTAATTCTGGTGGTTATTATACTTACATGCCAGGCTCGGAGAATATTAACGACCCGCTGGTCCCTTGCACGGTTTGATTGACGAGCTGTCAGCGCTAGACATGTGGGGCGAATCCGAACCAATCTAGTGAGACCTACAACAAGAATTCTGCCTTGAAACGACTGATGCAGTTTTTGTGAGACATGAAAGAAGCCGCCAAGTTGGCAATACGAAATGACTCATCTCCAATAGAATCGCAAATTGGTCCGGTGATTCCGAAAAAGTCCAGCAGTCCCCGTAGGGAGGAAGGGAGACACTTATCAAGGTCTGTTGGTGTCCTCGCGTAAGAAGGCTCATCTGTACATCTGTGCCTGGATAAAAATAGCCATTTCAACATCAGGATCTCGCGTCGGAGTAGGTCGTTTATAATGAGTACAATGGGAGTGAACTGATAAAGAAATGGTAGCAAGATTGGGGAACTGGGCTTTTGTTGCTAAAACATAACTACACTGCACGCCGTGATGTTCAACAAGAAGCAATTGATGGCCCTGGGGGACGCACCAGTGAAATTCTGCTAAGTATAGATTTGAATCTTAGTGAACGGCTATTACATAAGCTCAAGCAAAGCAGCTTGGCGCAGTGGAAGCGCGGTATGTTCTTCTCCACAGTGAGAAATCAAAATTCGTACTAACTCATCCCAGCCGGGCTCATAACCCGGAGGTCACTGGATCGAAACCAGTAGCTGCTATGAAGCATTTCTTTTTTTGGACTTTCTTATTATTTGTCATTGGTTTTTTATCCGCTCTCTGATTTTCTTTATGTAATTCTGGCTATATATTAACTGACCTGCAGATAATTTTCCTACAGCATCTCTGAGCGATATAATAACGATTAGTAAATAACAGTATCTATTTATGTCACAGAATGAGAGGATTGCTGCTTTTAATAACTAAATAACAGGTAGAACTTATAGATAAACCTGATAAAGACATCTTCTTACCGCTTTTGACTTTGTAACAGTCTGGCAGCTGTTGATTAATCTTTCCAGGTTCAATAGCGGTGATAAGCGCGTTAGCAGTATTGAAACCGCGTGTAAGTTAAAACAACTCATAGGTACTAGAAGGAGAGTGAGTCTACTTATACTGTTGATATACAGCATATGCTACAGGTCTGCATTGACCTCGCAAGAGATTGTAAGATAGCCTTGCTTTATTTACACGGTACGGCAGGTTACTACAAGAGCCAAGCAAGTCAATTGATATCCACCATGCCACATCCAACATGGCACTTGAGGATCGATGTCAAGTGACAAGTTAGAGCTTAGAAAAAGGCATAAACATAAAGCCTCTAGAGCCTTTGCTTAATAGCAAACCCGTTACCTAATCCCGTCCCGCAGCTAAGTATGAGCACTAGCGTCAGTATAGCTCAACGTCAAGATGATCACATATCAACGTCAAGCTTGGTAGCTGCATCGGACCTCACTAAGGCCAATTAGAAGAAAAGAAAAGAACTGTCAGAACGGATCTGCCAATATCCGAGGAGTGGACCCGTACCCAGCATTAGGATGCGAGATTTTCAGGTTCCGATGAAGTACTCCATAGAGCAATATCATATATGATACATTGTTCAAACTTGCAGCAGAATATGACGGGCTACAAAAGGGATTTCAGTTGTGATGAGCCTTCTATTAGGAACAATATTCTACCATAGATATCAGAGAATCGCCACTATAAGGGAGAGCTAGTCGACTTCGCGCTGATGACGATAGATGTCTTGCCTGGAGCCGAGCACGTTGGAACTGTTAGTTTTCACTTTTGACCCTATGATCGAACCCACATTTGAGCCTCAGCCAAGGAAGCAGCTCTCAGATGTACGATCAGATCGGCATTCTGTCTCTTCTTGGCGTGTTTCTCAGCGCAGGACAGGAAAATCTGGGCCATATTCCCTGCACTTGCAGGAAGGGAACATTTCGGTCCGTTCCCCATCACCATCCGTGGCCAATGATCAGAAGGTCTTTTGAAATCCTCCGCATTCTCATTATGATCGACATGGCTGAACCGGAGACCGTTACCCTATTCATGAGTCTCGCCAGGATGTATTACCAGAATAGACCTAGGAAATCGATAGTTTGACTTTAGTGTCCCTGACAACAACCAGTCGTATGTACAATGGCATAATGACTAGCAAACATACATATTGCTTTTCTGTAGAAAAACGCTTTATGATTCTTGTCAAGCCTTGCAACATGTTTTCGAGTACGTCAGATACCATCATAGCATTCTCAAGCAGCGTATCCAGGGAGAACCCCATTAGTGGATCTCCAAAACGTCTATATAATGTCCAGAATCTGTTCTTGATATCTTGCTCGCCATTCAGGAGGTACCTGACTTGGAGAGCGATTGACATTGCGTTATCGACATGCGTTTCTCTGTTCTTATTGCCGCGCTTTGCGCCCCCTCGGCTCTTTCTTTCCCCTGGTTAGCACCAGAGGGATTAGATGCACTACTCAACCACCCAGAAGCGCGTGCAGAGATTGACCGGCGCTTAAAAGAGCATCAAGTCAGCCAAGAAGAGAAGAGCCATGAGCCTCGGCAGCTCAAGACTGGCGTGGTAGGTGGCGTCGTGTCCTTGCTTGGAGGCACCGTCGAAGCCGTCGTCGATAATGTCCTGGGCCTGATTCCTACCAACAAGGCCGTCAAGGGCCTGCAGAAGTTCCCTGAAGCCTCTCACCCCTTCAAGGCGCCTGGCAAGACTGACCAGCGAGGCCCTTGCCCTGGTCTTAACACTTTGGCCAACCATGGATGTAAGCTGAAGCACTAAAGGACTCGTGAATAGGCAGCTGATAATTCATAGATATCCCCCGAAACGGTATCGCTACGATCGGCCAGATCCAAGCTGGCACTGCAAAGCTCTTCAACATGGGTGCAGACCTTTCCGCTCTCCTTGCTGTCGGTGGCGCTGTCGACGGCGGCGATATTCTGTCTCAGAAGATGAGCATCGGAGGTCCTGATAACCGTGTCGGACTTCTGAATGGTGCTCTGAACAAGATCTTTGGCAAGCCATCTGGTATCGCTGGACATGGTAAGCGATCAATTCAAGCCATACACCGTGACAGTCACTAATAAGCTGGGCAGGAAAATTCAACGAAGGCGACGCGTCTGCTACACGTGAAGATTTCTACCTCAACGGAGACAACATCTCATTCAAGTCAGAGCTTTTCAAGCAAATGCACCAGCAGGCTCTCGCTAAGGGTGATGGCACTTACAACGTCGATGCGATCAAGGAACACTTCAAGAACAGATACAGAGATTCTAAGGCCGCCAACAAGCAGTTTTACTTCAACGTCCCGAGTGCCGCAGTTGTTATGGGCGCATACTATTTCATCCCTGGATTCTTCTCAAACGGCACCATTGGTGCGGGCGGTATTGCCAATGAAGCTTCTATCACTTCTTTCTACGGCGCCAAGCCAAAGCGCAAGAACGCTTGGAAGGATAAGGATCTTGAGTACACGCATGTTCCTGAGCGCATTCCTGAGCAAGGCTGGTACCGACGTGCTACACCCATGACTATCCCTGAGGCTGTTGGCGGGATTCTTGATGTGTATCTATACGCTCAGCCAGCCTTGGGAGGATCTGGCGCTGACGGTAGCTGGGTTGTCGGTCCACTGGACTTGCCCAAGGATCCTCAAGGTTTGAGCTGCTTCCTCTATAATGCAATCTTCGCCAACTTCCCTTCTGAGCTCTTCAACTCCGTAAGACTCTTGCAGTCGATTCTCAACGGTATCTCGAGTGCTCTTGTTCCTGGGTACAAGGCTCTCGGCTGCAAGGTCGATTTCCCCGATGCCAAAGGATCTTCGGCGAGCAAGAAGTTCGCCGAGTACGAGAAGAAGTACGTTGGTCCTGCCAAGACAAAGGCTGTAGGTAGCGGATGGTATCAAAAATGAAGATAGCTAGATATTGATAAGTAACCGTTTTATGTGTCCAGTCATAGCATCGGTCGTGACAAGTCGTGAAACTGCAGGATAACATTTACCGAGTCTGAGACAGCCCAATCGGAGGCAACAGAGGGGACAGTCCATGGTATATCTGATTGGCCCAGGACTCCTCACAAAAGTACAGGGAAATGACGTCTTCTAGATGTCATCCCTTCTCAAATTTCAACTTTTTGACACCTTTACCATTCGCCAAATATGGATCCCAAGTATACACCGATCCAACCTCATCCCGGTGGAACATCAATTCCAGCATCCAGCATTAATATTCAAGTCGAAGAGAGCGAAAGCCGAAAGAGACGTCGGTCCCGTAAGCACATTGCATGTGATCGATGTCGAAGTAAGAAAATTAGCGTTAGTTCCGTGCTTCTATTCACATCGAATTATCGTGTACTTATTCGCTTTAGTGTAACGGTGCAAAGCCAAGTTGCCCAGCATGTATACGGGCAAAAACAGAATGTGTGTACAGACAGTACCGCAGCTCACTACGGCCAGAAGAAGAGCAGATACTGGAACGACTCAAAGACAGCGAGCAGCACCGCCAGGCTCAGTCCGACTTTATAAACCTCCTGCTCTCATTGCCCATCGACCAAGCTACTGATATGCTACAGCGGTTTCGAGACAATCCCGAGTCGCTTACTGTCTTGTTGTCCATCCAAAGCAGCAGTAGCACTAACTTCACCTTTCAGCCTTCGAATCTCCGAAGTGCTCGGGCAATTGCGCCACCAACTGGATCAGCCACTGAATTCGAGCTCAACGCGCAGTTCAGTATGGCGTACCCCAGGATACCCCCGGTAGACCTACAGAGTTTGAGAACTTTGCTCAGACAGCATGGCGATAGTCAGATGAAGCCTAGAGGGACAGACATCACTCTGGATTTGCCATCAGGGCCTCAGAACCAAGGTGAAACCCAAGGCTTGATGCTCGCCTCGCCTGGGGAGTATTGCGATAGTCGACTCGAGAAGCTCCAGATCAATTACTGGACAAAGGTCCCGGTGTCAAATGAACTTGCTGCAGAATTGATATCATTTTATATCACAAACGATCACAAGATTCTCGGATTCTTCGATGTTGACCTGTTCCTCGATGACCTTGTGCAGTGCCACCAGAGATTCTGTTCACCTTTCCTGGTAAGCTCAGTCTTATGTATCGCATGTGTAAGTATTTCCTTCAGTGGCAATGAGGATATCCAAATGCTAAGGCTGAAGAGCAAGGGTATTCTGCGATTGACCCGGGGACCAATGACATTCGTAATGCTGCCATCCAGGAGGCTGAAATGCTTTGGCAGGGAGAGCGATCTGATCCATCGTTCATTTCTTTGGCTGCTATGGGCGTTTTCAGCGCAGCCTGCATTCTTGAAGGAAAGGATGCCATAGGCCAGGAGTGTACGCAATCACTTCGCTACGAAGCAGAACGTCTAGGGCTTTGTGGTAGTCAATTCGATGGTCTACTTACCCAGAATACTCTCAATCCGAATACACCTGAATGGGTGAGGACAACCTCGCAAATTGCTTGGGGGGTTTACAATTGGCTGACGTACGTAAACTCAAGGGGAAATCAGACTCAACCTGACACTTCTGTTTGACTAGGATCCACGTTCTCTACTATCATCATAAGCATATCCGCTTCCCTCCGGCTCTACCTATCCCAGGAGGACGAGGAATGGATGAGAGGTTTGACGCAGGGTCAAAATTTCTTGGAAAGATGTTCCCGAATACCTGCCGACTATGGGTGCTTGCTCAAGAGGTCCTGGGGGTTTACAGCTTCGCCAAGTCACCAATCTCGGAGCGCGTGCCACTGGCCTTTGCGGAAGGCAAGTATCAGAAGCTGCTAGTATGGGCTGGCACTCTGGACAGTCATATGAAGCGAGTAGACGGTTGCCCACCTGAGGTGATGGTATTTCAGTGAGTTACTTGGTAAGTGGCAAACCGTATTTCTCTAACTATCGAAAAGTATCCTATTCCATGTTGTCACCACCATGATATTTCGGCCTTTCATTGCAATGCCCCGCTCAACGCGGCTCATGTCTTTGACATCCTCGGATAGCCATCCAAAAGCAGTATACGCGGCTTCAGTGAACCAGCTCAAAGATCTTGTGTTTTCCTTCTGTGCCAAGTACCCTCAAGCTGCGTTCACGACATTCTTCAACACCGGACTGTTCACGCTCAGTTTGGCACTTTTAGAAGACTTGCAGGACCAATTATGGCGGTATTACTTTTACCTGTGCGTCCGGTGCTGGCAAGACCTGTACTTTTGTTACCCGGTATTCCGCGACATTGCGAAAGCGTTCTTGTCTGTGGCGATGCAGAAGGATGCCATTGCAGCGAGGGAGGCTCAGAACCTCCTGCAGGGAATCGATCAGGCTGGGGAGCATCACACTACAGCCGAAGAGGCTTTCACGAGTTTCATCTTTGATCCTGTCTCCGATAGAGTCGCTGAAGCGCAGGTTCATGCAATGGCTGACAAGTTTGAAGAGATGGTCGTGTTTGATGAGTTGATCGATAAGAACACAACAAGCTAGCAGCCAGCTTCGCAACATTGTACGAAAAGGGTCAAATTGGACGCATCAAACGTCATTGAGTCTGCGATAAGATCTTAAACGAGCTAGATAAAAATCGAGAATTATGCTTATTGGGTGTTAAATGCTGACTCACGTCATCTTGCGCATCCAAGTTTTGTTGGCCCGACGGAAACTCCGCAGCCCGAAAGCTGTCGGAATCTGACGGGCAACAGTAATCCCAGAATCTCCCCGGCCTAACACTAGTGATCAACAACAAGATACTGAGTATACGACAAGACGAAATGTCGACTAGTACCTCTTCCAAAGTTTCTGGTGTTAGAAGGAGAGCTTGTGTCAATTGCACCTCTGTCAAGTCGAAATGTCTGCCATTCTCCTCTGACGAATGTCAGCGGTGTAATCGGCTTGGTAAGCGGTGCACTTATCTCAACGTTGTGGAGAAGCGAAAGAGTCCCTCCAGCTCGACGTACGTGTACGAAAAAAAAGGCGCTCTTGTTCAGATATTAACATCGCCTAGCCGTACACGGCTCCTTGAGCAGCGACTGAGTAGTGTTTTGGCTCTGCTAGGCAACCAAGCCCAGGGTACACCCATGAGTGGTTTCGTCGCACAGTTAGCTGCTGGAGACCTCAACCTCAATATTCTGAATGGCAGCAACTTTGGCCAATTGCCACTGTCTCATGGCTTAACACTTCAGAGGACGCTAGACATCGTTGATCGCGGGTTTGTCAGCTTGGCGGAAGCACAGAACTTGCTTGATAACTATCGTAACAAAGCCATTGAACACTTTCCTTTCGTTCCCCTTTCTCCCGAAACTACCGTCGCTTCTCTTAGATCTAACAAGCCCTTCTTATTCATGTGCATCATGGCAACCATGAAATTCGATAATTGCAGCATTCAGCACCAAATTAGTGAAGAAATCAAGAATCAAGCACATCAACGGGTTTTGATGCAGTCAGAAAGCACCCTTGAAATTCTGCAAGGCCTCTTGATTTACCTAGCATGGTACCAGTACTTCTTTATCAGCTACGAGAAGCAACAAATTATTCCGATCGCACAGTTGTGTGTCTCACTGGTTCAGAATCTCGGGCTTGACCAAAACCCTGGCAATATGAGACGAAAGGTTGATCTTGGGCCAGATGAAACCGCCCCTGGACGCAAGGCCGCACGGTCTGCAGAGCAACTCCGTGCTTTGCTTGGGACATATTGCACGGCATCTTGGTGCGTATAGAAAAGGTCAAGGGTCATCAAGGGGAAGCAGACTAATAGTCCAGGGTTTCTATCAAGTTTCGGACTCGTGGCGCTTTGCCATACACAGGATACATCAAGCAAAGCTGGGAGCTCCTTCTAGCCAATGCAGAATATCCTAGTGACCTAGCGATTCCCCATTTCGTTCGCATAAGCGAATTATGCCGTCGTATAGGCGACACTTTTGGGTATGACGACCTAGAAAACTCGGGGATGAGGGGGGAGTTTGTCAGTGCCATGGCTTTGCAGACCCTCAACAACGAATCTGCATTGTTGAAGGCCTCCATTCCTCCAGATCTCCAGAATAACCGTAAGTCTACTTCCAAGAACTAACGGCTGATGGCTTGCTTGACTGAGATTCATCAACAGTTGCTTTAAGAATGGAATTGTACTTGCTTGACACTTTACTCGGTGAAGTCTCACTGCATGATGGCTTCTGGGGTAGCACATCGACTTCTAACACCTTCATAACTAATAATCCGTCTTTCTCAACCAGTACCAGGGTTTCCATCTTGTTCAATCTTATCCGAAGCTGCAAGTCACTGAACGATGCTGTTATAGCCTGTCCAGACGAAGAGCTCTGGCACATCACGTTTTATACAACAGCCAAGATTTGTAGAAGCCTCTTGTGTCTCTCAAATGCGAGCAAGATATCGCCCGAAATCTTTAGAGAGACTGGACTTGCTTCTTATAATGCCCCTCTCATGGCCATTAGTTCTCCTGTTCACGACGCTATGACAGTTGAGAGAGTGGCTGACTTGAAGGGTGAGGCAAAGCGACTACAAGGAAAATTCAAGAATCTCTCATCTCAAGTACAGAAAATCGGCAGTGAGGAAGACATCATGCTTGGATTCTCGGATATGATATGGGCAGTGGCAGCTGCGTACGAGGAAACAAAAAGGCTGGAACCGAGCCTGTTAAGCTTTTCTCTTGGAAGTGATGCCCAGAACTCCTCTTCTGAACTGGGTAGCTCAGAAGGTTATCTCTCGAGTACCGGTTCTGGAAATATGCAGCAAGAAGCAGTGTTAGACTTTGGTCTTATGGAAGATGAAACTTGGGAAGAGTTGTTGGCTGGGATTGCTACCGTAAGCGACCCTGCATCATCGCTGCAAGTATGAGTAGCTGTAATTGGCAAGCAGATAGAACGCCCCTCAATTGAGTTTGTCGAGAACATAGCAAGAGAATCTCTGTAAACTCCGAATTGCTGCGCCATCGTCTTTATATCCGTAATGACATATGCTCACAGGACCAAAAACCTTGGCTGAGGATTTTCGCTTACAAACGATTGGCCAGGGAGCGCTTCAGTGGCTGACCGGAAATTCCGCCTGCGGCGAAGTCCTCCAAAGCTTGGTAATAGCTGCATAGAACCTGTTGCGACGAGCGGATATAAGATGTCTCATTATCTTGGGCATGAGAACTCAGAGCAAACTATTCTTCTATCTCAATTTCAAGACAAAAGAAAAAAACAATTAACCAAAGTTTATTCCAAGCGTCTTCATTATGCCTCCTCCCAAAGGAACTCCTAACCCTCTTGAAGGACCTGGTAAGCAAGCCCTCTTTGTGTGGCTTCTTTTTCATGCATGAATTAATCTCCCTAAAGGCGACTATGACGTTACCTCGGTGGTACACTCCGATACCTATCCTGCCATTGACCCAAAGAACTTCAGTTTCAAGGACAAGGTAGTTCTCGTTACTGGAGCATCTCGAGGCTATGGCCGAGCCATGTGTGTAGCCTTTGCACGAGCTGGTACCTCTCGAATCGTTGTCGCTTCCAGATCCGACATGTCAGCAACTGCCGAAGGTATCAGAACTGCGGCAAAAGAAGCAGGCCATCCGGAGCCAGAGGTCCTAACCGTCAAGGCTGACGTTGGCGTTCCAGAAAGTGTTGATGCTTTGGCGCAGAATATTGACGAAACTTTCGGTTATGTTGATGTCGTGATTAACAATGCAGCATTCATGAAAATGGTGTCCATCCCTGATTCTGAGCCCGCAGACTGGTTGCAGACGCTCACCGCAAATGTCTACGGGCCGTATCTCATTGCTCGAGCCTTGGCCTCTCTGCTTGTCAAGTCAGAACTTAAAACTATCATCAACATTAGTAGCGTCGGAGCTCACCTCGTATCACCGACTCTAAGCTCATATCAAATCTCTAAGCTAGCACTTATCAGATTGACCGAATTCATCTCGGTCGAGTACGCGGACAAGGGAATAATCTCGTACAGCATCCATCCTGGAAACTCTCCTTCAGAAATGTTGGGAGGTATCGAGGGAATTCCTGAGCAGTTTCGAGCAGGTCAGTCTATTGATTTGAATCATTAGGATCAGCTGCTAACAGTAAGAAGCCTTCGTTGACACTCCTGCGCTTTGTGCAAATTCTTTGGTTTATTTGGCATCAGAAAAACGACCTTGGCTGGCCGGTCGCTACATCAATCTCACTTGGGATCTTCCCGAACTGATGACGAAGGAAGAGGAGATCGTCAAGGGCGACAAGCTCAAAGTTCGCCTTGTGACTTAGTTAGATACTCACTCGAGAAATGCACAATGTTCAAGTACCGCATTCATCATACACTTGAGATATTCGAAACAAAAGCGGTTGTCTAAATCGTGTGGAATAATTATTATGTATGTAGTCTATCGAGGGGTATGTTCAAAATTATATGTCATCATGTCCGTACAAATACACTTTTACTAAAAGTCCTGTCACTCGCCCGGGTGAAATCTTTATTGTCGCTTGCCCTCAGAAGTGTTGAGGTTCTCCAACTGGTCCAAGCATCTCTTTCGGATACCGAAGAACGCTGTGACATGTCCGACAACCCACCAAGCAAAGAGAATAGGAAGTCCAATGTGAAGAGAGTTGCCGCATCCAGACCAGACCTGGATGAGAATGATCCATAGTGAATGGGCGGGGAAAAGGTAACCGATGCGGTAGAATCCAGCCGTGAGCTCAAAGGGGAACACGACAGAGCCGACATTCATCATGAACCAAGTGAGGAGAAAGAAAGGCGTGAGGGCCATCGGGATATAGCTTCCAATTAGAGTTTCTAGTACTTGGAAGTTGACATCCATGAATAGCAAAAAGGTCAGCCAAGATAGGGCAAACTGTCCGCCAGACACACCCCAGTCTTCGCGGAAGGCCCAGATATAGCCCGTAACGATCAAGGCATAGAGCGCAGAGAATATCATGCCGTTGATGAAACGCATAATGAAGAGATCGCGGATGCGCATGTTCTTGTGAAGGCCGAACTTGTCGTAGATGCCGTTCATGGCGAGGACGTAGAAGAACTGGCCAAGGATAGCCATGACAATGTTGATGGTGTTGTAAAGGTTTCGACTTCCTTGGTTGGTGGGCATGATGATGTCGGCGGTACCTTGGATGGGGTTGAGATATGCTTCGACGGCAGCTGAGTCACTATTGTTGACACTTCGTAGAGCGGATCGACCCTGTTGGGACTGGTAGTAGCTACCTCGAGCGGCGCTGATGACCTTTTGCATGCTTGGAACCAAGTATCCAGAAGCGACAGTGGGATATCGGGCGCTGTTGTAGATGTAGGTGATGCTATCAGCAGGGTTGTAGTTCTCGGCAGCAGAGCCACCTTCAACAGCAGCAGCAAGCTTGTCAGAAGAGCCCTTGTTGATGTAGATAGCACCCCAGTAATCGGCATGGCAGACGCCATGCTTGACGTCCTTTGTCTGAGGGTAGTCATCGGCGGATCGAAACTCAAGTGTAGGGAAGGTCTTGTCCTGGAAGTTCTTGTATGCACTGGCGACAGATTGTCCAACAGCACCACCATCATAATCGACGACTAGAATCTTCAAGCCTGATACTCGATTACCGACGTCGAATGTGGAACCGAAGACGTATGAAAGGTCGGCGAGGAAGACGACGAGAATGGCGACCATGACTCCCGTAAGGATCTTGACGACAAGACCTCTTCGGCCGTGCCATGTTGTTGAGTTGATGCCATGTCGTTGTGTGTCCTCCATGATGGCCGGCTCGTCGTGTAACGTGGGGGCAGGGGAGGATGATTGTTGTTCTAGATCGACTGTCATATTGAAGATAGAACTGAACGAAAGGGGTAGGTGAAGATTGTCGAGATGCAGGGGCTGAAGGGTTTTAAAGAATCAGACCACGACTAATGGAGACCGGTAGTTATTATTTCTTATCTGTCTAAGTAAGTAATTAATTAATGGATACGAAATTAAAACAATCGTGCGACTCTTGCATATCTAAATAGCCAGATCCATCTGATGGATGGTGCCATGTTATTACTATGGCCGCATATTCTGGACTCTTGAGTTCCTCCGTCGTTAGGTCGGAAATCTAGACAAGTCCGAGGAGCGAGGCCAGAGTCTAACACACGCTAAACCCTACAGGGGCCTCGCGCAAGGGTCAGGGCGATCATTAGCTGCTAAAAACCGGCGGCAGCTCGCGTCGCGACGTGGCCGACTCGCCGACTTTGGCGCTAAGATAACTGTGATTACAAAAGATGCCCACTTCCTCGTAAAAATGTGACTGCGAGTGGAGGATTCGCTCTTTCGTGGATCTTCGCATAATTCAGATAAGCCGGTCGGCGTTGCGCACATTTTTTCGCCGAGCGAGATATCGATTCATCAATCAATCAATCTGCGATTACGTGAGATCCTCGCTCAATTCATTTACGTCATTTTCTTTATTATTGGCGAAGCAGATGACTACCATCGCCTTTGATCACCACCATCAGACCGATCTCAGCTCTCAATTATTCATTGGTAATGTGATAGAAATGCCGAATATTGCCTCGCATTCATCGCACAAGACATGCCTCTGACATAATTACGTGGTGCACAATTCCCAACGGACATCAACCGTTTAACTCCGTGTGACACCTTATCGAGCCCCGTACGTGGCTTGTGCAGCACTGCACTAATGATGCAACACCTGTATTTCTCTTGACGTCGTGAGAAACACAGAATCCGTAATGGGGTAGCGCAACAGCTAGTTAATATGCATATATTCTCGGATACATGTGCCGACATTGATGAGCTGGCTTACCAAGATTGGATCTTAATATTGCGCAGTATACGAGTATTTTGAGTTCGTGAGACGTGTGCAATGCAATACGCGGATCCGCTGGTTGGGTTACCCCGGCCCCCGCCATTAACAATTTCGGAGCAGCCCTACGGCTACAGTGGGCAGTGGCTGATTGAAAATGCACGGGTGCAGGGTAGTCCTAAACTATGTCCCCGCCCATTGACCTTCAGCTTCGTCTTGTGCCTCGGAGTGGAATCTCAAATCAGACACCAAACACCTTCAACATCGCCTCCGTACTACTCTGGCATGATGCACCCCGAATACTAGATACGGGAATTCCAATTACCTAACAGCTAGACAAGCAGAACTGTCTGTTGAGCTTGGTCTGTCTTCTCCCCACCAAGTTAGGCGCAAGGGTTCAACTTCCATCTCGTGATGGCGCGCCACCAACCCCAACATTGTATCTGCTTGAAGCTGATCGGCGATGCACAAGGAACAATTGCTCCGACTTCAACAACTGTAGGTTAGTTTGAGTAATTTCGTCGAGTACTGCGGTACTTGAATACATCAAGCCCATGTCACAGGTTATTCCCAACTGTGAGATTTTGATCAGCTGTCCCAACCCCAACATGGCACCGGCGAGTGTAAATCTTCCAAGATCGTCAAGATGAACACGTCTTCCAGAGATCGATTGATTGACTAAATGCAATCTGTCATGAGCCTGTTCTCAGCTCCACGCTGGTTACTTTTCGTGAATCCATTCAATAGATTCACAAAGGATGGAGGCGATCGATGTAGAGTTCCGTACGTATATCGTAAATGTCACATATCACATCCAACCACTCTCATCCCGTCGGAGGTTTTTCAGTGTTAAGGTTAAGGCTAGTCGTTTCGTTGCCACCTGTCAGCCAGCTGTCACATTCTTCGAACATGCAGCATGTGCAGACTACGAGCCAACTCATGCAGAGACATTGGCGGGTATGACGGCAGAGGTTTCCCTGTCATAATTACTGTACCGTGACATAACAACGGAGACACTGATGGAACATCATGTCTCTTCGTCAAGTGACTGGGACAGAGAGAAGAGCTATTGGCTGGCATCGTGAAATGGGAGCTGGAGCTGAAAATTTGTCCCCACTGCGCCCAAGTCCAGACCTGCTGGTCTGAGGCATAGTACACGAGAAGTCTCATAAGCCAAGTAATTCTATGGAACCAAAGTACTCAATTCAGAACTTGACTGAAAACTCAGGAAGCCATTCGTGCAGAATACGCTTTTTGCCAGCCGCGACTAACTTTGCCTCCAGCCCCTAATATTAGCTTCTGAAGTAAACTCCCGGTCGCAACGGGCCGCTCGATCTAGATCCCGATGAGTTATGTAACTGACAGCCCGCCTAACGCACTTGGTCAGTGCCAAGCTGAGATTCGGATTACCGCTGAGGCAACTCCGCGTGACCGACATCCGCACCACTGATGTTCGCAGTTCCGAGACACTGGGGGTCCACACGCTGCTCCATTCCGGTTTTGTGAGCCAAGAGACGCCGCAAGCTGTCATGGCAGCTCCCGCCTCTTCTTATTTGGATGACTTGCAGATTTCGATGCGGACATGTCAAGATTAGCAGTCCACTGACGTGACTCGGATGTCTCCCCCGGTGGATGCTGATGAGATCGTATGTTGCATTGAACTTTACGAGATTAAAGTAGTCAAGGGAGAGATGTCGCGCCCTGTTACAATGAAGGGATGATGAGCGCCCAACTGAAGAATTTTCGTATTCCAACAAATCATGTGTGCGAGTCGATAGAGATCAGCAACCAGTCGATCCGCATATTCCGGGAATAAATAACGGTTGCTGATCATCGTCATTGCACTACCAATCAGATCCAAGAAGTGGATGGCCTGGATGGTTCGACATGAGACAAGACGTTAGCCCTTGGTGTCGATCAGACTCTGCAAAGATGGCAAAGTATGGGACGGCAATTGCCGCTTGACGTGCGGCTGAAAGGCAGCATACTGTTGTCTCACAGCTAGAATGTTTTGCGGGGTTGACAATACACGACCAGGTTATTCAATCAAGTTCTGTTGTCAAAGGACAGTTTTTCTATCAGGACACTGCTGCTACAGCAGCCCCTGCGGTTGAAAGACATGCAACATGTCAACTGCAAGCAACTAAGGAAATGATACGTGATTGTAGATGCAGCTGGACACCTTCACAGATGCATCTCTGACTCAAAAAAGAAGCTTATAGAAACCTCACTTCCTGCTTTCATCTCGAATTCTTCTCACCGCCTCAAAGATGTACAAGTCAAAGGGCAGACAAGAAAAGATCTGGTCCACTCAGAACGGACCTTCGCCCTGATCGTCAGTAAATCAACCGTTGTTGTTGCCTTGACAGGCGCCTCTGACATAAATGGCAGCGGCAGGTCTCAGAATAGCAAGAATTATCATAAAGTTGCCAAGTTGAGATATCACATACCAGACAATTATGCTTCCGGCCCAACACGGTAAGACAAACTTAATCGCCAGGACGTTGAGCTCGTACAACACTAAACGTCTTGGCACGGCCATGAGATGGCTTTGACATGTTGGGACTGCCGATAGCCTATGGAAAACAATGTACCTAACGTGAGCTTCAGCTTTGCCAGATGACGATTGTGTAAGGAATCAACCAGCCTCTCATGACTTGTGGTTTTCAGACACTCACGAATAATTTGGTCGCTGAGCAGGGAGCAGAGATGCCTTGAGGGACTCCTTGTCTCGATTCTTGAGAGCTCGGATATCTATAAAAGCCCCCCCTCGTCGCTCCCTATCAGTCAATCCTCAGCACTCACAATCACACTCTTCCATCACAACAATCAAACAATCACTCATCTCAAGATCTTTCAGATCCCCTAAACCAAACCATCAACATGAAGGCCTCACTCATCCTTGCTCTTCCCACTCTTGCCGTTGCGGCTGCTACCCCTCAGGTTCAGGAGCGACAGCTCCCAAGCCTCTTCGATCCTGCTTGTCTTCTCCAGATCCCTGGCATCACAGTCCGCAACTGTCTCCCCAACCTCTCCCTCGACAGCGTTGTTGGAATCCTCGACATTATCGGCTGGTAAGTTAACCAGTTTCTTCTTTTGAGATCGAATGCTGAGTATTCCATAGCCCTACTAAACTTCTTGACGCGATCGAGGACTGCCTCAACCTCCCCCTCCCCCTCCCCGTTCCCAAATAAATGGGCGCGACAAAAACTCTTATTCACTTCTTGGAGGATGGGTTGACTATTATGTCATGGATAAGGAGAAAAAAAGCCTCGCACAGAATCAGATACTTGAATTGACAATACCTATTGAGGCACAATCTTTGCGTTTTGAAACCCGTGAGCTATGATTTTATCTCTACGCGAAGGAGACGTAACACAGCCGGAGGATTGTTGCTTGGCCACTTGACCGCGATTGAGTTGTCATTGAATTCAGCTGTATCTCAGTATTTGGGTACCAATCAACGCGGGTTTCTTGACTTGGAGTTTCTAGATGTACGTATTCATAGTACACCTGTGAAGATTACCGCTAGGCCAAGCTACTCAAAAACGAAGGCCCTCGTTAGCTTGATATATCCCGTTGAGACGTCATAAGCTTTAAGTATCAATCGATTATCGTGATAACAAGGAATCGGGCTTATATCGATTTTCAATAGTACCGTAGGCCTCCTACAGCTTGGTGATTATCACATCAGATTTTGGGCAACGTAAACTCAAGCTTATAGTTGGAATATATTTAGTGTCGAGCCTCATCAGTGATCACCACGTGAATGAACGCCCTCTCGGTTTCATTTCTTACGTGAGCCCCTTGACTGACCGTGACAAACTCGAAAATGGCCAACAGAATAGTGTTTCTTACCCCCAAGCATTTGCAGAAATTCATCCAAGATGCTGAATCAGGTACTGTATATAAGAACCTGGCGATAATGGATGTTCACGATGAAGATGGTGAACAGTTGAGCGAACCCCCCCGACGCGCGAGGATTTGATCAGCCTTCTCACCAAAGCCTTCACAGCGCTTGCAAAGGGCGCTGAAAATCCCATTGGGCACCGTCGCTTTGAGAGTCCATGCCGAGGGACGTCCCAAGCATCATATCCAGATCAAGAGCAAGCTCGAGGAGCGCTCTACTATGAAAATTACCTGGCAGTGCACCAACGACACAATTTTCGTCACGATGCTATCACTGGCTGCTGCTAAGCTTCAAATTCAATGTCTCAATCTGTTTGGTGATACAGACATGAAGCTCTTTGCCTTGGCTAGCGATCAACTCAACCTAATTGACTGGGATAGGCCTGATATCGCGCATGTGCTGGCGACCGTGATATCTCTCAACACCAACATCTCAACGCGGGTGTTTGCCTTCAAAGACCGCGGGGGGGTTGGGAAGAGGTTGGCGACACAGATTGGCTTGAAAGAGTCACAGACTGGACAGCGCCTCAGATTCGCGCTGGAGCTGAAAACGAAAGCAATTTT
This sequence comes from Fusarium denticulatum, assembly GCA_013396175.1. Lineage (NCBI taxonomy): Eukaryota > Fungi > Ascomycota > Sordariomycetes > Hypocreales > Nectriaceae > Fusarium > Fusarium denticulatum. Next base: position 39,164 of record JAAOAK010000023.1, on the reverse strand, counting down.
ACTGGCCTTGCAAGACTTGTCCAGAAATGTCCTCGGCTTCAAGACTTTGCATACCAAGCCCTTGGCCCTCCCCAGACTTCCTGAACTTAAAGACTTCCAATTTCCCAACTGGAAGATCCTCAAATACGTCTCAGAACTCCCCAGCCTTCCTAAACTCAATCGATGTTAGTCAGTCATATACGAAAGGAAGACCTTGCTATAGCAAGGGATTCCCCGAGTTTTGGCTTGGTCTAACAATCGATTGACATTATGGTTCCAACTAACCAAGGAGTCGATCGTTCTCAACCTTCTCGAGCAAACTCGGCCTGGAGGACTGTTCATAAGACCGATGTGGCTAGACCCCAGAAAGTTTAAGCATATCTTCGAATTCTGCAGCAGCCCAGAGTCCAACATGCAAAAGCTCGAGGTTAGAGCTCCTCTTTACCAGATGGGTCCAGAGGAGCGTGGCCAAATTCACTTTCAGCGTCAGCAGTACGACGAAGATGCCGAGTGCTGTGCACACTTGAGAAGACAGGGTGAAGGTGTCAGGCGCCCTATTCACTTTCATTCAGATCCCCAGACGTCTATCGAGGTCGGAACATCGTTTTGTAATTTGTTGCTGTCCAATTCTGGGGCGTTTGGTGACAGTCAGGCTCATACATTCTAGTACGCTCTATGTAACAGAAAATTCATTCGATCTCTTCCCATACACTTGACCTGAGCAGAGATCTCGGTTACCTTATATAATTCAGGATTCAGTGATGAAAAACTTGATTCCATAAGCTAACAGGATATCTCAATTCCAAAGTGCTGTGTACTGCCTTAAAAGACCTAAGCCGCTCTCTTCTTGCCCTCCACGACAGCTAACTCAACACCTTTGACTGTTTCATCCACCTTCGACAGGAAGACGGAGTGCGATGCTTTCGAGTGAAATTGTACGGCATTCGGACCCAGCATACCTGCCATTTGCTCTTGCACCGCAGGGAACAGCGCTTTGTCCTCGTCACAGAAGAAGTACATAGTCTCGATATCGTGCCATGGCTCGTATGTGACAGTATCTGTGAAAACACGACCTGATTGGTGCTTGAGCGTCTTCATGGCGCTTTCAAGCGCCTCGCCACTTAGGTCATGGTAGAAGATTTCCTCTGGTGTGTCTGCGTACACATAATCTCCCTATCGATGGTCAGAATGGGCTCCGCTCTCACGACAATGCTTGGGCTTGCTTACCTTGGGATTCATCCAGGGCAGGAATTGACCGCCCAGCATTTGCTTGATGCTCAGGCCGAGCGGCGTCACAAACGCAGTGAGGTACACAAACATGATGACACCACCGGAAAGACCTTGCTCCTTGCGTTGGCGGTATCCAAGTCCCTTCACAGCATTGGCACCGACCAAACCACCATATGAGTGGACAACAAGGACGATCTGTTCTCCTTTATCGGCTAGACGCTGAAGGACGGTTCGTACAGCATCGGCATCATCATCGAGACTCTTGGTGGGAGGCTCAGCTCCTACAGATGGATACTCAACAGCTTCGGTTGTCCATCCTCGTTTGTGAAGGGCCTCGCGAATGGGGTCAAAGCAGGAAGCCAAGTGCCAGGCGCCTGGGGCAAATACAATAGTAGGGTTAGAAGACATCTCGGAAAGAAAGTTTAGATGATGGAGTAGAATCTGGGGTAAACCAGGTTGTTATCGGGACTGCTTTTATACACACGGTTTGTTGAACTAAGGCATATTCGGGGTATAGCCAACCCCTTTCCTCCCCCGTGGGGTATGTGACGCTCGAATGCCGGTTCTAGATTTTGGAGATCTGCTGCAACCTACCATTTTTGTATTAGATATATTCTTTGCAGCTTCCCTCTGCGCCTTCAAAGCTTGATTGTTGGCTGTGAACGGAGCTTAGTTGGCTTCCATTCTTTAGCTTCCGAGAATACCCTCCTCCGATAGGTCAAACACGCCAAATATCTCAAGAACCCTTCATGAAACCCAGCATCCGAGTCTGATAGTGGCCACGTGCCGTGTCTCGAGCTTGAAACTCAGTCCGCATCCAAAGAAAATGCGGCTTATTTTGATCTAGAAGATCGACTCAGAATCTACCGAGTTAGTCTCCGCGGAAGCAACGTGGAGATCTTCCCCGCAAAGGAAGCCCCGAGCTCAGACTCCAACAGCGTCGGAAAGCAGCGAGCGGGGGTCGGAAGCCGGGTGTTCCCCAACTTTTTGGTTGTTTCTTGGTTTTTTTTGGTCTGGAAGACTCGGATGCGTCTATGACGGCAGAATGGGGTCTAGCTAGCTTTACGGGGTGAGCAAAAATATCTTGATTCCTTATTATTAAAAGACCAACAGCTACTCGCGGCCTTGTGTCAGTTGCTTCAATCAGATTTCTCTCTTTAATCATCATTTACTAATCAACATGGCTATCTCATCGAACACCACGAAGCCATTCGACATAGCCATTGTCGGTGGTGGTATTGCCGGTCTGACTCTGGCTATCGCCCTTCACCATCGCAATGTGCCCGTTATGCTCTATGAGCGAGCCGACAACTTTCACGAGATCGGCGCAGGTGTCTCATTCACTCCTAATGCCGTGGCAGCGATGAAGATGTGCCATCCTGGTGTACACGATGCTTTTCTCAAAGTCTGCACCTGGAATGGTTGGGAGTCTAAGCGCAAGACCTGGTTTGACTTCCTAGACGGCACCACCGAGGATGACAACGTGGCTTTCAGCATCAAGACTCCTCTCGGCCAGAACGGTGTTCACAGAGCTCAATTCCTCAACGAGCTTATTCACCTTCTACCTTCAGATAAGGTGCAGTTTAACAAGCACATTGATAACGCAGTTGAAGAGCCCAATGGCAAGGTTCGCATGAGCTTTTCCGATGGCACAACGGCATTTGCCGATGCGCTGATTGGTTGTGACGGCATCGGATCTCGCGTCCGGAGGATCCTTTTTGGAGAGAATCACCCATGTGCTAGACCTCGGTACTCTCACAAGTATGCCTATCGTGGACTCATCCCTATGGACAAGGCCATTGAGGCTGTTGGTGAGGAGAGAGCGCGAAATGCATGCATGCACGTAAGTTGATGGTCCTTCTGCGATACTGAGCATGATGTTGACAACTTGCAGATGGGGCAAGATGGCCATGTCTTGACCTTCCAAGTCAACCACGGGGAGAAGCTCAACGTTGTCGCGTTCCGCACAGATCCGAATGAATGGAGTGATCCTACAAGGCTCACCAAGACAGCGCACCGCCAGGATGCGTTGGACGACTTCAAGGGTTACAACAGCACCGTGACAAATCTTTTGAAGTTAACAGAAGAGACTCTCAGTGTGGTATGTCCAACATCAAGCATCTACACCGACCAAATACTGATATTCGCAGTGGGCCATCTTCGACCTTGGTGACAACCCCGTCCCATCCTTCTATAAAGGCAGAATAGCTATCCTCGGCGACGCCGCCCACGCCACAAGTCCCCACCACGGTGCCGGAGCTGGGTTCTGTATAGAAGATAGCGCAGTCATGGCAGAGATTCTCGCCGATGAGCGTGTACAAAATCTGTCAGATATTGAGGCTGCATTTGCCGCTTATGATGAGTCGAGGAGAGAGAGGGGCCAATGGCTTGTCGATAGCAGTAGGTTTGTTGGAAATGCATATGAGTGGAGGGCAGAGGGTGTTGGAAAGGATATTCCCAAGATTGAGCAGGAGATCAACGAGAGAATTGGCATGATTTCTAACATTGACCTTGCGAAATCATGCGAGGCGGCTAGGGAGTTGTTGAACGAGAAACGAGCTTAGACAGATACCTCTCAAATTCAAATAACCTTACACAAGGAACAAAAGCCCCATCCAGTCTGATATCTACTACGTATTCACCAACAAAACCTGCAACCTTTTCCCCGTTTTCATGCTCAAGTTCCCCATAACATCTTGCTTGCAGAACAAACAGACCATCACATCAGAAAGTTGTCACCTCCGCCGCTGCACAAAGGGTTATCAAACTGGGCATGCCTCTGTTGATGGGGTATTTACCTGAGTGAATGCTGTTGTCTCTCAGCCTTGCTCATTCTAGTAATATCAAACTCATGCCCCCCGAGCCTGGTAGACCCCTTATCATCCTTGAAGTCTCTGAGCTGGAAAATCGTCAACTTTGCCATTCTCAAACTAACAGTGGGAAAGCTTACTCTATAGTTCCACTTCACGTTGTTCCACTTGCCCATCCGCTGAGCCCATTCATCTCGGTGTCCTTTGATATCCTCAAGATCCTTCTCGAAGTTATGCGGTGCGGTAAGTTTGATACCAGGTTCTTCAGCAAGGTCAATGATCTTGTAGATCCAAGACCAGTTCTCTTCATCGACGCCATAATCCGACTGTTCGCGACCCCATCGGATAAACATGAAGAGAACGAGGCCAAGGTTGCGGATCTCTGAGTCGGGCTTGAAGACGTCTTCCTTCTTCAAGGCCTCGATGGTAGCGAGGATGAGGGCGCCTACAACCTCGCAAGTCACTTGAACTCTTGCACCATCATCAATCACTGGGTGTGTCAGCAAGAACAATTCTTCTTCTATGGGTTTGGCATCTGAACTTACTGACGTATTCGAGCAGGCTGCCGCGAAGAATCATGGCAAGTCCTTCGACTTCAGGCCAGTAATCGCGATAGGTTGACTTTGGCTTGAAGACAAGGTTGAACTGGGCAATCTGTACTGGTCAGTCAAGCCTAGAAGGATCATGCATATAAAAGGTACTCACGATGTTCTCCAATACCTCCATTGCTCCGTAGCCACCAAAGTCGTTGTAGATGTACAAGTCAAAGTCATCTGGGCTGCGCTTGAGACATTCTTGCTGCCACCACGTATGACGATCAACACCGCGCATGGTGAAGAACCAAGGCCACTCTGGGTGAAGTGATGCAAGCTTGTCGTAAGGCTTCTTCTCCTTATCTTTCTCAGCGTCATTTCCAGTCTCGCCTTCTCCCTCTTCCTCCTCTTCTTCTTCCTCATCTTCCTCATCTTCCTCATCTTCCTCATCGTCCTCGTCTTCGTCCTCGTCCTCATCATCGCTGCCACGTTCAATCCGAGGAATGGGCATGCAGATGAAGTCCCAATCGTCAGCACCTTCGTCATCAGGCACAGTATCATCTTGCTTCATAGCCTCATCTCTCATCTTCCACTTTGCAGCAGATAGCTTAAGAGCTTTCTTGTGAGCCTCGAGCCAAGGACCGTGGTCGTCCCACCACTTGCGACTACCCAGAGTCATCTCGCGACCAGGAGTAGCGTCAATGCCAGCGATCCATCGTGAAGGCATGGGAATCGCTTCGATGGCTTTGGACTCTGCACACTCACGAGGCATAATTTGGGGCATCATAGCCTCTCCCTTAGGGCCACGGGGGATGTGACGCTTGCGCGAACCTCCTGGAGCCGCCTGAGAGCTCTCACCTTGCTCCGCTGCTGGAGCGTCATTGGTTCGGGCACTTTTAGACGCAGGCTGACCATTGTCGGGCCCATCGTGAGAGCGTTTACTCTGACCGTTGCTTGATCTTTTTGGAGGCATGTTGAATTGAATTGAGTGATGGTGATAACGCGAACTTACGTCACTAGGTAGATTCTCAGGGGCTCTCCATTTTATGATAGCGAAACTCAAATTTCGAACCCCGGCCTGGGATATGTCACTGGTAGCCATAGAAAAAGCAATTCTAGTGTTTACATCTTGTCGCGTCAAAATGCTTACCCTAGATAGGACGCGTATTTGCAAGAAATCCGCGCCGACGAGGGGAGAATGACAGACGCAAGTAGAGAGGGTTCAAAAATACTACATTATAATTATTCTCTGTTACCCAATAGCATTTATACACGCTAGCACTATATTTATGAGTGTTGCTTTGCGCAATTACTCAAACTCGTCGTTCAAAATTAGGCTGTAACTACAATAGCTCACTCGGTGTGAAAATTGCTCTGCTTTCCCCTATCATTATCGAAACATATGTCTCAATAGGCCCTGGATGAATATCCATTTTTGCCTTGTAATAGTCATACCGCAACGACGATGCAAAAAGAATGCCAAGTCATTTAGAAATCATTGGATTATCGACTAAAAAAACTCAATTTATTTATTCGCTCGCTCTCATTAAACTCGCGCTCACTCCGTTGCGACCCTCACGGGTCGTCTTGCGGTGATGCTTCACCCCGCTATTGCAGGAAATCGTCATTGCACTCAGTGTCTCCATTGCTCGACTATTTCGGATCAATATTAATATTTGTATTCAATTCAAAGCTTGGATTTGGGAATCTTACCCTTAATACCAAGTGCCTCGGCCTCCTGAATTACTGTGGTCGGGATATGCTCTTCCAAGCTTTCATGTTCTGGTTCCCAGCCGAGGACCTTTCGAGCCCGATCAGCTCCGGCGCGCGCGTTTGTTCCCAACAGGACAGAGCCGTGGGGAATTATGCTGTCAATTTCCTTTGCATCGAGATTGTCGACTTCCGTGGTCGGGACGAGATTAAAGTCATTCGCAGCGACAGCGATGCGACGTGAGATCTCGGCAAATGACTGTAACCAATCTGTTAGCACTAAAATGTCGCTCAGCTGAAGATGCAAAACCCACCAATTCTCCAGCACCTGTGAAAAAGAGGCCATTAGCCCCCCAAATGTTCTCATCCTGATTGCCCTCGACCGCCTTCTCAACCAAGCTGAGAAAGATGCGGCTCAGGTCGGCGATGTGAATATTCCCCCATCGACTTTCACCAGAGCCAACCTGCAGACCCTTCTTGCGCTCCAATGTCGCTTTGGCGAGCCCGGGAATTTGCATGCTGCGCTGATTGCCCGGACCACGACCTTGGCCGTAAATGATGGGAGGAACAACGAGCGCTGTCTTTACATTCGACTTTTGCTCCGAAACGGAAAAGATGTAGTTGTCTACTGCGCGGCTTGGGTATTGCTTGATGAGCGACTTGATTGAGTCGATACCGGTTAGATCATTGTAGATGACATCACTGCCTGTGCCAAAGACTCGCGACTTGTCGGCGAGCTCACCAGCCGCCAACGCGCTCGCGCCCGAGATTTGGATATAGTATGGAAGTTTCGCGCTATCAGGCCTTTTCGAGAGGGTTTCGTAGATGGTCTGGACACTCTTTAAGTGGCCCGTGGCCGCGAGATCTGTAGACTGAGTGTCAGTACAATGCCTTAGGATTGGGGACGTGGATGTTCAACGTACGGAGTACGATGTCAGCATCCTGGGCTTCCTGTGCAATAACGTCTGCGTCGTCAAGTCCGCCAGTAACGAGCTGCACCTGACTATAGCTCTTGGTTATAGCCGCTCCCTTTGAAGCATCACGAACCAAGGCCCGGACTTTGTATTCAGGGTGCGACTTCAACAGCGTGTGTAGGACATCACCGCCAATGTAACCAGTAGCGCCGGTACTGTTTTGTTTCCAGCGGGTCAGCTAAAGTTACAGTGGGTGCGGGGTTGAACTAACAGGAAGATCTTGGTCATGGTTAGTGTTTGTCGAGGTAGAAAGCCTGTGATTGATGTTTGATGTTTGTCACTTTCGAAGAGGGGAACTCTACGTATTTAAGTCTTGCGACAATGTTCAGCATGTGAAACTAGAAGTCTTATCGCGATTGGATTGCTTCATAAGCAGCTCTTGCAACAAACGGCTATTCTCGCGTCATGTTGAAAGTGCAGTTTAGCGGGGCACGCCCTATATTACAGGGTCGCCCATACTGGAAAGTGTCCCCGACGCCCTGAAAGAGATCGGATTACAAAGACCCGACGCTGCGGCTATTATCGTACTTCGTATCTGTATCTTCACGGCTATTGTCGCAAACACAAATGACGACATCGGCTTGCCTTAATCAGGGTAAAGTCTAGAACACCAGGGAACTCCACGGACCGGGAATAGCTGATTTGTCACTGTTAAGGCTGGAGAAATGATAGGCAGATCTTTGAGATGGGCATGCATGCTGCGCTGACCATGCAATAGCCGACAAAAAGTCAAAGTATTGAGTGCAAAGGAAGAAAGGAAACCACCAAACCAGGAGAGACTTTTACAATTAACGGTCAAATGAGCCGGAAATTATCATTCCGCCTCCTATTTTAGCACTCAAAGGGTACATCAGCTTTCACATAGCAACTATCTCACCAACGTCAAGCCGGAGAGGGCAGTGGGCAGGCAATGGAGTATAGGAGTTCTCATGATTGAATCTTCTACGAATCTAAATGACAGCGCGTTCCATCAGAGGCTCATTGCGAGAAATCCGACCATACCGCAAAGCCGACAAGTCCAGAGTGCGAAACTCTCCGTACATGATGAGCTCTGCGACACCTCGTCCACAAGCGGGAGCCTGTTGACTTCCATGCCCAGAAAAGCCCACACAGAATAACAAGTTAGAGATTTCAGTATGCGGTCCGATGATGGCATTATGATCAAACGTGTTGAACTCGTAATGGCCCATCCACGAGTGTGTGACCTTTGCCATGGAGAACTGAGGAACTCGCTTCTGGAGAACAGGAAGCATCTTCAAGTTCCATACATCCTCCGCGTAGCTGAAGTCATCGGGGTTGACAGCAACATCAGGACCGATTGGAGGACAGCCGACCAGGTAATCCTTCTTTCCGTATGATCGCATATGAACACCAGTAGGATCAATGGTGAGCGGGAGATCTTGAGACAGAGGTTCATCGACCGAGAAGATATACGTATATCTGCGGCGAGCCTCAATCGGGAGATCTATACCAGCAAGGCGCGAGACTTGAGCAGCTCTGGTTCCTCCGGCGTTGACAACATTGCCAACGCTGATACTCTCCCCAGTCTTGAGAGTAACGGAAGTGACTTTGTTGCCGACGCGAGTCATTCCAACGACTTCATTGTTGAGGTAATCAACCCCGAGCTGCTGAGCCCTTTTGCGCAGGCTATAGACCATGCCAAGGGCGTCAAAGGCACCCTCATCAACAGTGTTGAGACTGCCAGCCTTGATGTCATCCAGAGTGAAGAAGGGATACTTGGACGCTATCTCATCAGCCGACAGCATCTTAGTCCCAGCACCGCAGTTAGCCTGAAGCTTTTGATCTTCATCAAGAACGGCAGCAAACTCAGAATTGTCCGCGAGATACAGGTAGCCGAAGTTGCGGATGGGGATATCCGGGATGTCGTCGTCATCCTCGCACTTGAGGTTCTTGCGAAAGTCTTTGACGAATTCGGCAGCATACTGAGCAATCTTGACGTTGATCTCGGTCGCGAATTGCTGACGCATGCAATTGTTGCTGGCCTGAGTCGCAGAGTAGGCAAGAGACGGGTCTTTCTCGACAACGAGAACTTTGCCCTTGAAATCAGGGTTCGACACGAGAAACCAGGCAATTGCTGAGCCGCTTGTTGCGCCGCCTATGATGACGACATCGTAAGAGGCTGAAGTAGGACGTTGAGGGAATGACGGAGTATCCATGACTTTGAGGTGTAAAGTTGTGCTAGTTGAGTGTAGACAGAGGCAGTGACGAATGTGTGAAGCTTGATGGGGAGAAGCAACAACAGCCGCTTCTCCGGATTATATACCATCTCGAGAAGTGCTTCCTGCCATGGTCTTGATTAGAGAACAACGCTTAACCACGGAGGCTGGCGTTTGTAAGGAGGCTTCACGTTGAGGAGGATTGAGAGTAGTTGTTGCTGTCCATCTGTAAAGGTTTGCCTGGGTAGGTATCCGCGAAGCAGCACAATTGTGATGGGGAGAGTGACTTCCCTCAATTTGTCAGCCTATCATTCCTTCGGTGAGCCGCATAATGGAAGGCCGACGATCCCCGGACCAAGCCTGCATTGCATAAAACGGTCCGCAAAGTAATGAGAAGCGACGGTAGGCGCGCGGTAGATGGCGGCTCATCAAGATCTCGGCCGCGGAGTTCCGTGGGAGACAGACGCTAACTGTTTTTGATAGCGCCAACTCGATGCGCTGTGGCGAAATATTTGATCTCAACAAAGAGACACGGCAGTTGGCTGGCTAACGCTGAGAGCATTATCCCTTGCTGCAAATTCTCATCAATTCGCCAGAGTCAGCGAGGATTGGTGATAGACCCGTTCTGATTTTGTCGGAGTTTGTCACATAGCTACAATAACCTTGCTGGAAGAGCCGAAGAGGACCAGTTGGTGCCATTACCAACACTCGTTAGTGGCGTGTTAACTCAAACCCAATTTCCGACTTCACACTATTCCACGTCTTCAGTCAGTCATCATCATGAGGGTTGCAAACCATGCACGGAGGCGCAAGGGTACGGAGCATAACGAGAGACATCGTTCAAGAATCTCAAAGCTGACAAGTCCTAGCCTGCGACCTTTGCGTGTCGAGAAAGATCAAATGTGACTTAGATAAGCCAACCTGTTCAAACTGCAAGCTATACGGTGTCGACTGTAGCATCACTGAAGTCACAAGTCCGGCTGCCACAAGTAGAAGAAGGGCGCTTGCCACTGAAGCAAGCCCAGTCAACTCTTCTTCGACTCTCGCAAGGTATGCAGATTCTCTCTGAGCTCAAGGTACAAGCATACTAATATTAATGAGGGACGACGTACTCGAGTCACGCTTGGCTCACATCGAAGCAAGACTGGACCAGATCGCCGCCGAGAAATCATCCGGAAGTTCACCTCATGATGCGACAGCCTTGAACTTCCAGAACTTCCCCGAACTTCGCGTGTACAAAGCCTCAGACATGTGGAACGAAGCCACGACATTGCCTTGCCTGGGTATTTCACCGCAGTTTCCAACCGGAGCCATGTTGGCTCAAACAGGAAAGCTTGAGCTGCCACCACTTCAAGAAGTTATGGGCGTCCTGGAGAGATACTTCGGTAGCTATGGCCGCTACATGCCTCTGTTTGATAAAGCATCTTTCTTGAAAATGACGGTTGACTGGTACTCTGAGAATGAAAGGAAGGGATTGATTCCTTGGGCTGCCATCAACCTTGTCCTCACTATGACTTACCGCATTATGGATGATGTACCGATCGAGGAGCCAAAGCTGGCTCAGTGTATTAGCAACGTGCAATCTGTCACGACCGAATTGATGGCCTGGAATGGTGATATTCTGGGCTTACAGATTCTACTTGGCATGGTCATACTATTTCAGGGAACAACGAATCCGCAGCTCGCAATAGTACTCATCGGAAGTGCCATTCGTCTGGCGCAAAGCATGGGACTTCCTTCAGCCAGAGCATCCGACGACCCCGATGAATCAGCACAACGTCGCCGAGTTTTCTGGATAGCCTACATCCTGGACAAGGTATGATCTTGAAACTTGACTGTCTACAGCAACTAACCCACGAGGACAGGACCTTGCCCTTCGCGCCAAGGCGCCATACACCCAATTCGATGCCGAAACCGATCTTGAACTTCCAGAACAATGTGGAGATGACGACATGGGAATACTAGAGTCATGCAAAGGGACGATTAGGTTCAATTACTTACGTGCTCGGTCCGAGTTGGCAATAATTCAAGGCAAAGTCCACAACTTCCTTTACAGCAGGACAGCTCAACGACTGTCACAAGAGCAGCGGGTAGAGACCAAACTTCGAATCGAACAATTGCTCTCCAACTGGCATAGCGCACTACCACAGGAGCTCTTACGGTCAGAAAAACTCTTCCAAGATTTCTTGACATTCTCAGTTCACCTTGCGATGAACATGTATAACCGATACCTCGAATGTCTGTACAGGATCCATGGGACCTTTGCTTTTGATGAGACGTGGATTGAAAGGGCACGGTGCTACCTTTCTCCCGCGGTGATTCCGATTGGGGATGATGGTGTCGATGGTAGGCTCAACCAGAAAGAGGTCAGTTCCTTGCCTAGTGCATGGTCCAAGTGCGTTGAGCAATCAAGGCTTGGCCTAGAATTGTCGGCGTTTGGGAGAGAGACAGAGTATTCAACCTGGTGAGTTGCACTTCGGTTGTCACGAGCGTCCAGACTGACAAAGTAACCAGGCTTCATGCTTGCTGCAATCTTTCGGGATTGATCATCTTGCTGGTCAACATCATCGAGTTCCCAGACCAACCGTCCGTCATGTCGGATTGGAGTTTGATCGTAAGGATCCGCAACAAATTTGACCAAATGAATGCCAAGGCATCGAAAGAGCCATTCTTTCTGCTCCAGGTAGCTCATGAACTGGATCGCAAAGCTTCTGGACAGGTCAAGCGGCTCGCTCATATGTCGTCACTCAGTCATCAGGAGGCCGCATTCTCTGAACCTTGGGGAAATCCGGACCTTATGTTCCTGTAGTCAACCGGCATGTCCTTTCATGGCCTGCCTAGTCTATCAGAACTATGCGATAATGGGCCATCCTTCAAATATCATCACCGTCACTTGATGGTGACCCCCGCAAACAGCCCCACAATTCGGGGGAAGAGACCCCGAGTAACGCTCCCCCTCCCCCAAACTGAGCATGTCATCCAATCGTGACCATTCTTGTTAAATACCGCGCGTGTCTCTTGTCGTCACTTTGGGGGTCTCGGTATCACTGCACCTCAATATCAGACCAACATGGCGGAAACTCAAGCAACACGAAAGCGATATGCCGTTGTTGGCACCGGCGGCCGCTCAAGCTTCTTCTACTCAGCCATCGCAACAGAATACAGCAAAACGTCATGCATTGTAGCACTTTGTGACACAAATCAGACTCGCATGAACTATGCAAACTCCAAGCTGAAGTCACTCGGTCATGGCGAGGTTCCGACATATCTCGCCAGCAACTTCGATCAGATGATCAAAGAGTCCAAGCCCGACGAAGTCATCATCACAACCATGGATCGGACACACAATATCTACATCGTGAGAGCTCTCGAACTCGGCTGCAACGTCATTACTGAGAAGCCGATGACCATCGATGCCCCTAGATGCAAGGAGATCTTCTCTGCAGTTGAGAGAACGGGCCAGAAAGTTCGCGTCACTTTCAACTACAGATATGCGCCTCACAACACGAAAGTCTTTGAGTTACTGAGATCTGGAGCTATTGGGAAAGTCACAAGTGTTCACTTTGGTAAGTCGATGGTTGGAGCATAGCGAAGAAGATAGATGCTAATATAACCATAGAATGGATGCTGAACACCAGCCACGGAGCCGACTACTTCCGCCGCTGGCACAGAGACAAGCGCAACAGCGGCGGTCTTCTGGTCCACAAATCAACCCACCACTTCGACCTCGTCAACTTCTGGCTCCAAACCAGGCCGCAAACCGTGTTTGCTACAGGCGACCTTGCCTTTTACGGCCGAGAGAATGCAGAGAAGCGTGGCGAGACAAAGTTCTATACCCGCGCCCATGGCAGTGAAGTCGCCAAAACAGACCCATTTGCACTTCACCTCGATGAGAATCCCCAGTTGAAGGCCATGTACCTGGATGCCGAGCACGAGGATGCTTACTACCGCGACCAGAGCGTCTTTGGTGACGGTATCAGCATCGAAGACACCATGAACGTTCTCGTCAAGTACCGCAATGGAGCTAGTCTCTCATATTCTCTTACAGCATACGCGCCCTGGGAAGGCTTCCGTGTTAGCTTCAACGGAACTGGCGGACGTCTTGAAGTGGAGGTCGTGGAGAACAGCTATGTCAACTCAGGTGGTGATCAGGCACATGAGGGATCTCTAGAGAGTCGCAAGATCCTGCTTCGACCTCTCTTCGAGAAGCCAACAGAGATCAAGGTTGAAGATGGTGTTGGTGCTCATGGAGGTGGAGATACTGTTTTGTTGAATGATTTGTTTGGAACGCCTGTGTCGGATGAGTACATGCGAGCTGCGAGCCACATTGATGGTGCTGCTTCGATACTTACTGGAATCGCGGCTAACAGATCTATTGCTACGGGACAAGCGATCAACGTAGATGATATTTTGCTAGTGCCCAGTTCATGAACATAAGAAACGAAAGCATAATCTTCACCAGGATGAAACGAAAATTACTATAGCTGGTATGAACAAAACCAATGACATCTACGCAATATTGCTCGCTTCTGAATCCTCACCCATGCGTATCTTCTCCTGAATGATGAACAACTCTTGTTCTCGCGCACTCTTCTCAAGATCGAGGAAAGACCAGATTCCAATAGCACTGACCAAGCTCAAAGCAAACAAGAAGTAAAAGGGAGCACTGTTGTTGGTGCCGCCAGGGGTAGCATCAATGATAGCACTGCTGATGAAAGGTCCGATGAAGCTGGACGATTTGCCGATGATGTTGAACAAGGAGAAGAAAAGGAACTCGTGTCCTCGGGGAGTGACGGAGCTGATCATGATTTGTGAGTAACTGTACCAGGGACAGACGAATAGTCCATAGAAAGCCTGATACAGCCAGATCTCCCAGACGTTCTTGAAGCCAAACTTATCAGTCCAGTTGCCAATCATACCCCAGCCGTCGAGAAGGATGATAAAAACCATGACAGCGTTGAACATGGCCTTGACACTGAGGTTGAAGTGTTTCTGGATGAGCCAGAAAGCACCGATGCCGATAGCTTGAGCGACGATGCCGACGATGAGGAGGTAAGTCAAAGTGAGAGTCTCGTAGCTAACGACCTGGTTCTGAAGGGTGCCGATGACAGTGACGGTGGTGTTTAGAGAATCGCCCAAAAGAAAGTATCCAACTAGATAGATCAAGCTCTGCTTCAGGTGCCAGATTTGAGTGAGGGCCTCCCAAAGCTGCCAGAATCCGACGGTGATCATGTTCAAGTGATCCGGTACCTTCATTCCTGGTCGCTTCTTTTCCAGTACGAACCAAGGAATCGAGAGCACAAGCCAACAAGCAGTAGCGAAAGCGATGAGGACTGAAAGTCCCCAGTTGTTGTTTTCGGCACTCTTGTCGACCTTGACACCAAACATGATGCCCACGATGATGGCTAGAATAACCACTTCGCCAACAGATTGGATGTAGAAGGCAACGTTGCTGAGCCTGCTCCTCTCCATCTCATCCTTGCGATCCATCTCGCTTTGGGTGATTTCTCCAGACTCGAACTGGAGGGCAGCTTCTTTCAGCTGTGGGGTATTTCTGGCAAGAGAAGGAAACGCAGCGGTCCAATAAGTCAAAGTCATCTGATATGCTATCAAGCCGACGATGTAAAGAGCTGTACCGGTTTGCCACTTGCTGGGATCATGGACGCCCAGCCAGGCGAAGCCGATGCCATACGCGACAATTGACCAGACCAGAAGAATCCACCGTCGACCAGTTCCGAAATCTGCGTAAGCTCCAATAATGAGGAAAAGAACGGCCTGAATAGCGAAAGATATGCCATTGGCAAGAAGGACAATGCTGTTGACGTCTCGTGCGCGACCCGCAAAAGGTAGAAGCCCTGTATCTTTGGGCGCTGCCTGCGACAGCAGATTCTGGAAAGCAGTCGGGCCAAAATTGAACAAGGCGAGTCCATTTGAACCAATGTAGTACGCGTACCACGACCAGATCTCCTTCTTGGTTGTCTCAGGCATGTCGCCCTCTGCCAGAGTAGGGACTATGATACCTGCGCTGACATCTTGCTTGGCAGTCTCATCATGCAGGTCTTTGGACACCCTGGTCTCTGCCGTCGCGGGGTCTGCTTGCGATGCCATCTTTGGAGATTATTTGTGAGGGGAAAAAATATGTTGGAGTAAGAGTTCAATTGAGTTCTCCACGAGGCATTTAACTTAATCGTGTCGCGACATGGAGATGCCGTGTAACCGTTCTGATGGTGGACCGTGATCCTAGATGACAAAAAGATGGGTGAATTAGCATATGTTTAGTGCTGAGTTTATTTTGACACTCTGTATCTAGGCCTGATGTTTTCTTACTCCTCGAGGACATGATAGGCAGATTGTTGACCAAACGTTGCTAGTCCTCGGGGGGGCAAAATACACGACCCGTAACGGGTCCGGTTACTCCATGGGGTTAGTCCGGGGAGATCGAGGGACTTTTGCTATCGCTTTTCCGACATTCAAGATAAGCTCAGAAGAGATCGATCACTAATCGTCTCCACGAGATTGGCTCAGACAGATCAAAATGATATTTCGTCTCTGAACAAAGGTACCATTTATCTAATAATATTGATGGTTCCTTTATTCCATTCAATTGAATCTGATATCTGGATTGCCAGAAACATCAACGTTACCTCGATTACCAGAGCCTTAGGTTTTCCCCGCATATCGAATTAATAACCATCCGCCGCTGTCTTTCTACTCCTCACTTCTCCTTTGGCTTGAAAGCCATTAATGACGTTGATTCCAGAACTGACTTGATTCTACGGAAAGGCCCATTGGTGAAGGTATCTTGCAGTTTAGACAAACTTCCGGCCATGCCGTGTCAATTCCAAGGTGCTTCCGAAAAGATGTCACATCCCTCCACAAGGAAGGCCACGCATGAGATTCGGTCGAAAGAGGAGATTATATCGTTTGTGAATTAAATCGATACGCGGGTTACTATCCAAAGGCCTTCTTGTTGGTCGTCCCGCTTGGAACTTGAAGCCATCTACAAAATCAGCTCAAGAACCAACTTAATGCGTCTGTATGGTTGCCTTGGAAAGGCAGCCTGCATTGCAGACAAGCTCCCAGTCATACCAATCCAGTTGAAAGATTTGGAGATGAACAGGGTGATAGGAGGAGTAGCTAAAGAGGGCAAACAGCATGTGAATATTCTCACTCTTTCAATACAAACTTTCACCCGCATCCGTCCGTATTTATCCAAGCAGTGACCTCAAGAGTGTCAGGGTCGACGTTCCACTGAGAGATAGTATTAGAATTGAGCAGCTCCACTTGTCAGTGTTGACTCACAATAGCTGATTCGGCTGCCAATGTATATCGATTAAGTGCAGCCCAGTTAGACCAAGCGTGGTAAACATTGGCTGGCGGACTACCGGGAGGGCCTTCTACTGTCAGTGATCCGGCTAGAGTATGAAGACCATTGTGTTTCCTGATTCCACTTACTAGAAGTACATGCAGAAAGGGAGTTGTAGCTATTTTGATGACCTGGTAAGTGTTTTCTGTTATGGGTACACTGAATGGCATATAAGCGTGTGAGGCCACCGAATATCTCAGCATGAACGAAATCCAGTTGAGAAGTGGCACCTGGCTCAGGTGCAGATATCTGAATCTCCAAAGCGTCCTTCCTAGAGCCATATGAACGATTGTGGTCCAAGCTATTGGAGACATAGCCAAAGGTAAACTCGTCGGGGTTCACCATGCGAATGACATAGCCGGTAGGTACACTTGAGCTGGCAGTGGTAGGCTCGCCTGCTGTCGTGGTTGTTGCTTCTCCTGTGGTAGTCATTTCGGTATTCGAGCTGGGAATAATTGCTGTCGAGGTAGCATCGCTGGACACTGAAGCACTTGCGCTCTCTGCATCTGTAGTGAGGCCAGTTGTGGTCGCGGTGATCGGCTCACTGAACAGAGAAGTCGATGCAGAGGCTAATTCTCTACTGAGTTCTGTAGTAAAGGTAGCTGCTGTTGACGAGGGCTGCGCATCTGAAGTTGCAGCGACCTCTGTGCCTGAGGTGGACAACCCAGTGTTTGCGCTGTTGGTGGCTTCGGGCAGAGGTTCAGTGGTCGAAGACGTGGTCATAGAATAGCCAAAGTCATAAAGTGTATAAGGAGACGTTGAGACTTGTTGGGATCCTTCAGCCGCAGGAGAGGACAATAGAAGACATCTGGCGCTGCTCTCCGAGTAGCTCTGACGGCCAGTAATGACAGAGCAAAGCTCCCAGCAATCGACCAAACGACATTTCCGACTTCTGGTAAGGAGAGGGCCTGGCTTGTAGCCAACCACGCCACACGACGGCTTCTCAATGCTGGTGACAACACGAGGGGATAGATCTGAGCGAGAGGTGTCAACTGGCGAGCCTGAAATGAGCGGCAGGCAAACGCCTACCAAAGCGAAAAGCCGCATCTTGAGAGAGAAATATCACCGCGAGTGTGTTGAAAGTGGCTTCCGGTAATAACAGCATTTTGAAGGAGACGATTATTATTTAAGACAGCTGTCAGGAACATTCAGCCGATTGCTTAACTTGAGGCTATCGTTTTGTTACTCTAGCGCGTCGATAGTTTCAATCGCTCATGAATGAGGTGTAAGCTTGGCGGCTTGGCCCAATTTCCACATTGTTACTTGGCAGCAGTTGGTTATGCATACATTTAGGCTTTTGGAGTCTGGACCGCGTCAAAGGAGGTGCTTGACCTGTTCATGGCTCTTGTCTCCAGTGTCTCGGCCAGATGCAGCGACAATGTAGACCTCAGACTCGCAACCACTACCAGCCTAGCCATGGCGATGAACTTCTCTCAAGCTTCTTAGTTCAGGAATTCAGGGATTAAAATACATCCATCTGTCAATAACTGACTTGGAAAGTTTCTTGATAAATGTGGCAGTTTTTCCTATTCGCGTTTGGCATGATATCGGCCTTGGGCCTTAGGAAGTGAGTGACTGCTGCATCTTTGGGTACAGGCACCAGTAGCAGCTCATTGTGAAGATATCAATTTTTTCTATATTCAATTTATCCAGATTTTTCATTCACAAAAACTTAAGGATCAAGGCAACTTTGCGTTGAGTCTCTTGTCGCCTTTGTTCTCCGTTTCACGAGGTGCAGGCTTTGCTATAGCTCGCACTCTGATTGCACCACTTGTCTCCACTCGCACATGATGGGGGTTATGGATCAACGTCGACAGATTTATTGTCAAACGAGTCGCATGAGAAACTCAAAGAAAGGTGTCAATTTGCGAATGATCAGAAGAATTAGACAACAGCGACATCATGGTATTGCATCCCGCAGAGGTTGCCAAACACAACAACGCCAACTCCTGTTGGCTCATCATTCATGTAGGTAAATCGCTCAGTCGGCACGGCACCCACTAAGAAAGCTACAGAACAAGGTCTACGATCTAACAGACTTTCTTCCAAGTATATATGGCCCTTATCACCCACATCTCTATACTCATACTAACCACTTCGATAGATCACCCTGGAGGAAAGAAGGTGATCCTGAGAAATGCGGTATGTTTTGCTTGCTTCCCAAAGAGATCTCCCGTATGAACTATTTTAGGGCAAAGACTCTACTGCAGACTTCGACCTGATTCACTCGAATGACGTTCTTGACAAGTGGCTGGAGCCGTCCAAGCACCTGGGCGATATCGATTCCAGCGCAGCAAACATATCCGCGAATGGAACCACCCAGTCGGATGAACCGAAACGAAGCCAAAGCACTCTGATAAGCAAGCCAAAGCTATCACAATGCATGAACATATCAGAATTTGAGTCTGTCGCACAAAAGACTATGAAGAAATCTTCTTGGAACTACTATTCCACTGGGGCCGAGGACGAGTTTGTAAGTTGATACCTGGCTCGAGTCATTCTTAGCGTGAGACTTACAAGCAAAAGACCATCAAAGAGAATAACGCAGCCTTCCAACGCATACGGTTTCGGCCAAAGGTTCTTGTCAACGTTGAGCATGTGGATATTTCTACCACTATGCTTGGTTCGCATACATCCGCACCAATCTACATAACGGCCACCGCACACGCCAAGCTTGGAGACCCAGACGGCGAAGTGACGTTAGCGAGAGCAAGTAACAAGCATGATATCATCCAAATGATACCATTGTACTCATCATGTCCTCTCGACGACATCACGAATGCTAGGGAGCCTAATCGGACCCAATGGTATCAGATTTACGTCAAGAAGGATCGGAATGTGACACGGAAGGCTGTTGAAGCTGCCGAGGCACGAGGTTGTAAAGCCTTGTGCATCACTGTCGATAATCCGCATCTCGGAAGCCGTGAAAAAGTCCTGCGTTCGCAACAAAGTGAATCTGAAGACGACAAATTCGAGGATGCACCAGCAACGGAGCTGGATCCATCTCTCATAATGAACTCAACTCTGTCCTGGGATGATATACCGTGGTTCAAAGACATCACCAACATGCCTATTGTACTCAAAGGTGTGCAGCGAGTTGAAGACGTCATAAAGGCAGCAGAATACGGCGTCCACGCTGTGATTATCTCTAATCATGGCGGACGACAACTGGATTATTCAGAAGCTCCAATTGATGTCCTCGCAGAGGCTATGCCCATCTTGAGAGAACGAGGCCTTCAGGGTAAACTTGAGGTGTATATTGATGGCGGGGTTCGCCGCGGGTCAGATGTGTTAAAAGCTTTGTGTCTCGGGGCTCGTGGCGTTGGCATCGGTCGCCCATTTCTCTACGCGATGGCTGCCTATGGACAGAAAGGGCTTGAGAAAGCGATTCGAATCTACAAAGATGAAGTCGAAAGGAATATGCGACTTCTTGGATGCACGTCCATTGATCAGCTTCACCCAGGGCTGGTAAAGGTGCTTGGTGAGCTTCGGGAAAGGCTATAAACGCCTGATATTTGTTGGCATCATGTACTGCAAGCAAGCATTATAGGCTGACACGATCATGGGGGGCGATCGAAGTGACAGCGAGATTTCGGGAGATGGATTGATTGCCCGAAAGCATCGATTATAGTATGTGCATTATCTAATAATATACAGAGTCAAACTCTCTAAACTGAAGCCAGTACATCCCGTCACTACAGATCTACCATCACAGCTTTACCAGCCGCCACCAGCCTTCTTGAAACCAGGATACATCTTCTTATTGTAGTCAAGCCAGTTTGTTCCGTTGACACTCAAGTCCTTGTACACGGGGCAGTCCATAGCTCCCATGATGGGCTCAAGAGCAGCGAAGAGGACGTCAGTTACAGAAGACAAGGTGGCGAAGAGAGATGACAAAGCGTTGGGGGAGACGGTCTTAATAGCGTTGAGAGCAAAGCAGACGAGGTTGTTGCCCTGGAGAAGGTTCTTTCCGTTAAGGACTCCACCAGCAAGGTCGTCGAAATTGATTCCGACAAAGGTGTTGACACCGTTGGTGTTACCGCCGATGCTGACAGATGTTAGTTGGATTTCATACGGGACCAATCACGAGATGACTTACCTAAGGACCTCAGGGTGACTGTGAGTAACAATGTCAAGGGCGTTGGCAGCAATGCCATAGTCGGTGTAGCGACGGCGGTAGAAGTTCTCGGGGATACGCTCATGGCCAACGACGTAGGTCATGTTATCCTCAGGTCCGTAAACAGAGAAAAAGGCCTTGAGCGTCTCCTTGTCGAGGATACCATCGTCAGGATGCTCAGCGGAGCGGTTGGCAGCAAGACGAGCAGTGAAAGAGTAGGGGCTAGCACGGACGAGCCAGCCGCTAGCAGGGCCGAACCAAGCGTAGGGGTTCGTAGCAATGGTCTGGTGCCAGCGGTTCTTGTTGTGCTCATACAGAACCTCAATGCTGTAGTTGGGGTTCTCGGCGTCCTTTTGCAGGTTATAGAGCTCCATGAAATAGGTCATGTTCATGTCATTGTTGTCGCCAATGGGGTCGTAGAGATCACCGCGAGTAGGGCTGCCGTCAACCTCGAAGAAAGGATGAGAACCACTAAGACCACGAGGAGTTCCGAAGAGTCCAAGGAGATTGTTGTTCATGTACTTGGACCAGCCACCTTGAGAGACAGCGACGAGGTTGCCGCCGAGAACAACACCCAAGGTGGTGAGGAGAGAAGACATATCGGGCGCCATCCCCCAGACCTTACCAACAGCGGTGACATACTGGGTGAATGTAGCAACACCCTATCGAAAGATTAGTAACTTGTTCTCAGTCGATAAGTATGGAAACAGACGTTATGAGGGAGGTAACCATGGTTAGCAAGAGTGTTCAACCCTGGGCAAAGTCCTCGAACATCACCAGCCTCAAAGTCGGGTGGGTTGAATTCGTGCTCGCCATGAACTGTTGACTTGTCAGCTGAACTCTTGGGATTCTGAACTCTTATCTAGAGACTAACCATCAACGAGCTGCTCCTTGGGGTCAAAGTCGATAACCCTCTTGCCCAGGTTGGTAGGGGCCTGAGAGGCAAACTTGCGAATTAGCTCAGGATCAACACCAAGATGAGGATTCTTGGCATCACGAGCACCGAACTTGAAAGCATTCAGAGGAATAGGCGTGTCGGCATCAATCTTAGGCAAAGCGGTCGCTTGGTTGGAAAGCAAGGCCGTAGCCAGAGTCGCAAGAGTGAAAGGCTTCATATTATCAACTTCAACAAACACGATTAGTGTAAAACGAGCGAATGATCTTCAAAAGGAATGAACAAAGTCGGGATTAAAGAGAGAATGCGAATGAGAGTTGACTCATTTGTCATATAGCCTAGAAGGTTGAAGTTATGTTTATATACCAGATGTATCGAGAGGTTCGATCTTCGCACTATTGCAAAGGCCGTCCTTCCGGAGTGCTAAGGGGCGTTGCATTGCCCATCACAATAGGATGCTACCAAGCTGGTGGGAAGGCAAAAAGCTTCTCCTGAGTTGATCGTCCAATGGAGCGAGATGAGTTCGAAATACCATCAGCTGTGGCTGGCCAACTTGACAGACAGGGGTAATTAATCCCTAAGTTCTAAACGACTCGTACTTCATCTGAACGAACTTGGCGCTTCGAGGTACAGATCGGCACAAGCAAGGTCATAGCTTTGGAAATTCCTGCAAATTTGATGACGCGGATGCCTTTGTCAAAGTTCCGGTGGACCGAAGCCTTCAGATCACCTTGCCTCACAGGGCCTTACGAGCCTTGGAATCTCTCCGTCGGAAACTTCATCCCTAGACCGCAAAAGATCGTCGCGAATCTCTCTCTCTTGAGTGGGTAAATCCAGAGTTGGGATGCCCAAGGCTCTACCCAGTATTGAGTCACATTTCCGCGTAGGGTTGTGCACAATTGAGTACGACAGGCAACCCCCGGCCAGAGAAGAATAGCCTGCAGGTGCTTGAGTCAAGTCCAGGGGTTTGACCCTTACAGGGCTCGCAAATCCTTCACGAACTCTAGCCAAGGTTTCGTCCCCACGGTAGTGAGTGACAAACGGGCGGGGAAGCAATTCCTGAGCTAAGCGGCAGTTGATGATGACCATAGCCTTTGCTAATCACTCTAGGATGATGTACCCAGCGCCTAACAAGGGTTTTGCGTTGCATTCCCAACCGTTGGTTATCTGACGTAGTAGTAGGAGCGGGAAACGACAGGGATAACAAACTCAGGGAACATGCATCCAACGCCTGTCATCTAATCATTTCATCCCTATCTGTGAATCAAGCTGCCAGGAAAGAGAAAACGAGCCCAAAACAAGGATGCATAAACTAACAGAGATGTTGATCTTCAACCGTTAGTTCTTGGATGCTACTGTACCATAGTGTTGGGATATTGGGTCCTCTATGCCGGAAGTTTCATATCCCTGTTGGTCTTTCATTTCTCGTTTTTCGGAAGTGGTGACATCTTCCGGATTGAGCTGCGTAACACTCAATGGTTATGAATGTTGGTTGTTATGAACTTTTGAATAACAAAAGAAAGGAATATTTGTCGGAATGCAACATTCAACGGGCAGAGCTTTTCGGTGGCAATTCGACTGATCCACTCGACCCCTCGAGACCAGATATTGGGGATTTACTAGTATTATCGGTAGTTGAAAATCTTCAGGGGCTTGGCCGTCGTAATATCTTAGTGTATTAAGATATAGATAGGGACATAAAAGACATCTTGCCTGTTGTCATTTATGTCTTTTTACGTTGATTTCTGAGCTGGCTCTGATACTTCGCTGCGATTCCGTTCAACACAGACTCTACAGCCATGCGTCTCTTGTCGTTTTCCTTCTTCGCAGCCGCCCTGGTCGGGCTCGTTAATGCGGCCAGCTTTACGGAGCTAGCTGCTCAACTCCCTGACTGCGATGTCAGTGACAGCCTACCGCCAACTATTCAGCTTTGATTAACATTTAGGCCAGATACAATGCGTCACGCAAGCGATACCACAGTCACCATGTTCAATGACAAACACAACATGTCTCTGTACCGACCAGACATTTGCAGGCTTGACACAGGCTTGCGTGCTGAAGAACTGCACAGTCAAGGACTCTCTGAGTAGGTTACCTGTCATGGTAGTAATGCATGAGCACTGACCAACCGCTTTCTACAGCATTGATGAGAGTTCAGAACCTTGCTTGCGGTGTTCCTGTTAAGAGCCAGCAGATGAAGTTCAGGCTCAACGCACTTGTTGCATGTATTATCGCCGAAATTTGTGTGATCTTGAGAATATACTCCAAGTTAAAGATCTTTGGAAAGCTTGGGCCTGATGACTATGCGATTCTCATTGCAGGAGTATGTTCCAGCCCAATCCCTAATTACCGTTGCTAACAAAATGGTATAGTTTGCTACAGTGCCTTACATTTGGCTCGCGTGCAGACTCGCAGATCTTGGCTTTGGGCTAAACATCTGGGACATCACTCCGTTCGAGCGCCTGTACGAACTGCTAAAGCTCTTCTGGATAGATCAGATCATGTATAGTGTTCACTTGTATAGCACGAAGATCTCGATTCTTTTCTTTCTCCGTGGTATCTTCACTACTTCCGAGTTCAAGAAGTTGACTGTGTCAATCGGCATCTTTGTCTGCTTGTGTGGTGCTGCTACAATGATCACCACTGCACTCCAATGTCTTCCAGCTTCCTACAATTGGACAAGCTGGGATGCCGAGCACAAAGGCCACTGTAACGACCTCAACTCGCAGACTTATGCTTTCGGTGGAATCAACATGGCTTGTGATATCGTCATCCTGGTCTTGCCGATCAATCACCTTTGGAAGCTGCAGGTCAAAGGCCGACAGAAGATTCAGCTCTTCGTTATGTTCAGTCTAGGCATTGTGTAGGATTCTATGACCTCGGGTCGTTGTATATAAGCTAACAGTTCGCAGCGTCACGGTGTTTAGTATCATCCGTCTACCATTCCTGATCACTTTGGGGAAGACGACTAACCCAACCTGTAAGTGGCCGGGATCGAGATGCAACGCAAACCCGCTAACACAAATATCAGGGGAATACGTCGAAGTCACTATCTGGTCTATCTGGGAAACGGAACTCGGCATGGTATGCGCAAGCCTCCCAGCCATCCGCCACCTCTTCAAGCATCTCTGGCCCAACGCCATGGCTACCATTGCCTCCAAGATGAGCTTCTCCAGCACAAACAAGGACTCCACACTGGACAAGAGTGCTGGAAGCTGGGGTGGTAGCCGTGGGGCTCGCTCCAAGACAGATAACAAGGAGTACTATGAGCTTGATGAGCGGAGTCTCATTGGCAAGGGGCCGGATCCTGCCACTAATGTGAGCTCCACAAACGTCCATTCGATGGCGTAGACGCCTATGACCTTGTGGGTTTGTGAAGCGTTTAGATTAATTTTACACTTTCGATGTTGTTTTATTACATTAACTTTATTGTGCCAGCTTTGTGCGGTATATGGGTCACATTTAGATAGGCGCGTTCATTCGTATAGCAAAATTGCTTCCCACGCGACTTTTGAGTAACGTTGCTGGGATTTAACTTCAAATACCTTTTTGCCGATCCTTTCCTACTGCCGTGTGTCATTCACCAGTCGTGAGTGACTGTATCACTATTGTATTGTCCACTGTCATTGACTGTGTCGTATAATCTTCTTGGCACAGAAAGGTCTCACTGTGAGAAGTCTTTTGCCAACCAAATACATGGATATTCTGGACTTATTCCTGCTGATCTGCGGTTTCTTACAGGTCCAATGCCATCCCCCAGCCCTGTCCTATATTGGATCCCTGGGATTAACACCCTGTCAATGATGTCTCACCAAGGCCCGGTCCTTAGGCCCCCAGTGATCGGCATATAAGGAGCCACTAATGCCCGGGGACCGTTGAGACTCTTCCGTCCTTGCGGGCCGTTTAGCGTCAAAACCCAATCTCAATGTTGCATCCCTAGGCAGGCATTGTTTTGGATGCTCCCTCAACGGCGACACCGAAAATGGCTAGCCAGGATCCAACAAGAGAGGCACTACCAAAGTAAAAGTCAGTTCATCGTTTTCATTCAGAAAAGAGGGTCTATCTTGTTTTAACCTCCTGGGTCCAATTTACCAGATATTTGGGCTTACGAGGATTACACTGACGTGTTTTAGGGGCTCGATTCGTTTCTTTCATTTATTAAGTGTCAGTGTTTCCAGTAGTTAGGTTACCTGGGTTCACAGTGCTTGATAATACTACAGTAAGTACCGGGTTTGCTGTGATGCAACCTCAGACTCGCCTAATCTAACGTCCCCCCGTGACGAATACTACTCCGTTCGTTAGTCAGTGTCTCCTATCCGCCGCGTTTTCAAAGTTTGCATTATTCATCCTACTGTATCTCTTTGGTCTGCATACGCTATGTAACAATACTTACTCATGTTTTTTCACTGCACGTACGGAGTAGCACTTGTCTTATTTTCTGGCCCACAGCAGCATATTCTCTGACTTTCTGATGGGCTTCTGCTGGCAACACATCACCCTTAGGTGTATCATTGTGTGTCTTGAAGTGGCTCGATGACTCTACTAGTATCCGAAAACATGGCAGTGAATAGGGTAGACAAATTCTAGGGCATAATCTATACAGTATCCATGTTCCCATGTTTTGTTTTATGCACAGCTCGCAAAACCCCCATGTTTCAATCCGCCAGCCATCCATTGCCAGGTTCCATGTCCCAATACAGCTCTTCACTAACCAGGGCATGTTTCACTTGGAGGACTAGTTATTCTATTATGGGATTCATTGCCTTTAGCAATCTAGGCAATGTCCGTATTGGTGCAGCTCAACTAATGTGACGATATCTTTCAGGATGCAAGACCCAATTTCCCAAGCTACCCACATTCCGAATGCATTCCTCCCCTGCCCCTTCGTATATCGAAGAAGATCCAAATCTTTCACGTTTCTTGCGCCGCAAGCGTGACTGTCCCGGCCTCCCGGAGAGCTCTGGCAGCGGAGATCACCTCAACGCACGTGCTAGACTGGCGTCAACGGTCAGGCAGTTTCTTCCGTATCTGGGCTGATCTCAGCTCAGGTAAACGGGCTGATAATGCACAGCACTATCTCGGTTGTGCGTGAGTCCTTTGTAGATAGGAGGAATCATACACTATTACGTGCTGGTGGGCTGATGGCTAATCACTCGGGTTCCTCGAGTAAATCGTCCGATAATCCGAGAGTCCCGTTCACAGCCATTATATGACTCTGATAAGGCTGCATTTGACAGCATACTACTGTGTCATCTTACTTGGATTTGCGTGTTGCTTTCTATATGCCCTTGAACTTTCATTCATTTCTGACCCCAAGTTATTGCTATGGTTGCTTCCGAGAAGAAGACCTTTGGAAGGTCTGCTGGCCTGTCACTCACTCGCTTCTTGAGATTTATTTCCTCAGAATACCGTATTCTGTTCACGTTCGTTTTTACCCTCAACCTTATTGGCGTTATCATCTTTTTATGGCTATGGTTCCTTGATGGCCATGCAGACCCAAATACCTGCGGCCTCGCAACTGCAATCAATCTCGCCGTCAGTATTGTTATTCGAGAGGAGCATGTCGTCAACGGCCTGTACTATGTCTTCACAGCGTTTCCAAAAACGTCACCACTCTGGCTGAGGTCACGAATGGGCAAGATCTACCATCTTGGAGGTCTACATAGCGGCTGTGGAGTGGCAGCTACCTTCTGGTTCATCATGATGTCCATTGAGAAAACCAGCTTTTTCAATAACACTGAGAACCGAGATGCCGCCATGTGGGTTCACATTGTTATCATCTACATGCTGGACTGCCTTCTTATTGCAATGCTGGTCATGTCTTACCCCTCAGTACGAGCGAAGATGCACAATGCTTTTGAAGTTGTTCATCGACTGGCTGGCTGGTCTTCCCTGGCTCTTCTTTGGTGCCTCACAGTTCTCGATGCAACAATCAATACCAAGCCGGGTGATTCACCCGCCGCGGCCGTTTTCTCGAGTGCACCAGTTTGGCTTGTCTTTATTTCAACCTGTTGCGTCATATCAACTTGGCTGAACTGTCGAAAAGTTCAAGTTGTCTCTGAGCGACTATCTTCACACGCTCTTCGGATGTACTTTGACTATACCAATCCTCAACCTGGAACAACCATTCGACTATCATCTCGACCTTTGCTAGAATGGCACGCCTTTGCAACCGTCAACAACCCAAAGGAAAATGGTTTCTCAGTAGTTATTTCAAACGCCGGGGACTGGACGAAGAAGGTCGTCAACGAACCGCCTCGTGAGGTTTGGGTTCGCCGTACACCAACCTGCGGTGTCTTGCGTATCGCCCCGATGTTCAACAGTATTGTTCTGGTTGCTACTGGTTCCGGAATTGCACCATGTCTCCCGGTAATTCTTGCACAGCAAACACGGGTAACTCTATTCTGGTCAACTCGAGACCCTCTGGAGACCTACGGTCCAAACATTGCTTCTATCATCCTGGGAATGGGGGATAATGCGCATATTCACAACACTACAACTATGGGTCGGCCCAATACTCTTCCTACAGTCCTAGACCTTTACAAGAAGACAGAAAGTGAGGCTGTAGTAGTAATCTCTAATCCAAAACTGACGATCGACTTGGTCCTGGACTTGCAGGCTTTGGGAGTACCAGCTTTTGGTCCAATCTGGGATTCGTAGGAATTCTCAGGTCATGTATACTAGGGTTGGATAGAGTTACATCATCAAGTAGAATATTAGATAATACGCCGCTGCTTCCATCTGTTGCTTCACGGCTTGTACAACGGCATTGCAGATCAAAACATTGATATTTTCATCTCAGTTCGGTTTCCTACGAACGGCCAAGTGCCGAGTCCCAAAAGTCATTTTGAGAAGGTTTATCATAAGATACCGTTGGTTAAGAGAAACTCTCTCAGGTCTGCGTGCTGGCACTGCCTCTTTTCAGACGGTCATGCTTTGCACATCAACGGCAACCTTGTGAAAGCAAGGATAATAGGCGGTTGAACATCTTCCTTCAGGTTTCTGCAGCCTTCCATTACGACGTTACTTCTCACCGCCTTTGGTGTCCTTGGCCAGTATGATTCATCTCATCCTTCGTGATGCAATTCCGTATTGTAGATCCCCCCTTCTTACTACTACCTGGCTCCAACGTTCTGGACCCCGGAACCCACAGCCTCAGAAAAGCTTGGGTCAGGCTAATCCGGCAGATGTTACATCGACCAGGTGGGTAAGCTTTACCGGGTGGCCCTCACCTTCATCCTTGCCTAACTCAGTACTTCATAACAGCTCTCGTACCAAAGATCACTTGGCCGATCATTATTAGTTTGCTGCCTGAAACTCGTAGCCTCGGTGAATTTGAATTTTTCAGGGCTTGTACGTGTTCTCGACTAAACCTTGGAGCGGTGGCGGGCGTACGTATGACGAAAATACGATGGAAGCCCTTGAATAAGTAGTCGAAGTTCCTCACTCAGCTGTCACTGCCTTAGATCTCACTGCTTTCATCTCAATCCCAGTTCTTAGCAAATCTACTATTATTCTCTATAACGATCTTCTCTCTTATCGTCTTCAAAATGACTAGCAGATCTGTCACCATTACCAAGCGCTATAGTGAGCCCATTTCAATGCGACAGAGTTCATTGCAATGCATGCAGGAGAAGCAAGCGACCCATCAGTCTGGTAACGACCCCTGAACCAACAGCACCCACTACAACATGTGACTGACTTGAGGTAGCATACAATGCAGAGACAGAAAAGTCGAGCCGCATGAAGAAGCTCGCTTACCATTTTGTCACATTATGCCTCTTCACCAAAAGTGACATGCCCACTTCCACCGGCATCAATACCACGTTCGCCATCGCAGGGATCCTAGCTGGCCCTGGCACCATCAGTAATGCCGACATTGAATGGAAAGATATGGGTAAGGGCATTCTCGTTGCTCTCTACTTCACCTGGCACTTGACCCTCTGCTTCAATCTCGGGAATCAGCGTCAGCCGCAGTCCGTCATTGAGGATGGCGTCAACAAGCCGTGGCGGCCCATTCCAGCTGGCCGCATTTCCCCTGAGCTGGCACACAAGTGGCAGCTAGTCTCAATTGTAACCCTCCTTGCCCTGTGCTCTACTACTCTGGGGGCTTGGCGGGAAACTGCCTTTTACCTCTTCTGTACCTGGCTGTACAATGAGCGTGCTTGGGGTGACAAGAGCTGGTGGCAGCGCGCGCTAATGAATGCCTGCGGTATCACCACCAACCGTGTAGCAACCCTTCGGGTAGCAGTCACAGCCATCCAAGCCAATTCTCATGAGGACTTCGAGTTCACTAACAAGGGTTTGGGCTGGTTCCTCATGTGCGCGTCTCTTGTCTTCACTACCATCCAGGTTCAAGACTTGCGTGATCAAGAGGGTGACAAGTTGATCGACCGCCAGACCTTTCCTCTTATTCTTGGCGATGCACCAACACGCTGGATCACAGCTGTAGCTGTTATGATCTGGTCATTGGTCTGTCCACTTTACTGGGGACTTGGAGTTGCCGGTTGCGCTGTCCCCATCTTGACTGGAGCTATAGTCTCAGCTCATATGCTCATCTGCCGCTCTCGTGAGCGGGACCAAACAAGCTTCCGCCTGGTGGCAGCTTGGTGGGTATCACTGTACTTCCTCCCCATGATGAGTGCGCGTGGGCTATAGGCTTGGCATTTCATGCAACTAAGAGTAAGACTTGTGGACGAGCTGGGTATTTCCCAGGATCGGTGATGGCTGGTTACACTGTTTTGTGGGATGCTAGATTTGGGGCCTTGAGGGGAAAAGGTTGTATTCGAAGCGATTGGACCAGTAAAGGAGAGGCCTAGGTACATGTAGATTGAACTTACATTAAAACGACTTTAGAAGTAAAGTTGAACCGAGTGTTGACGAACAGTATGAAATCTTCAAGTGTTCTAGGACTAGTCCTTGATCAAGTAGTGAGCAGCCATTCTTCGGCCCAGGGTAGAGATAAAGTGATGATGGTGAGCTTCGGGTGAGTAACCATGGATATCGATAGAATGATTGGTTGGGAGAGTGTCTAGACTCATTGGTCACTCAAAGTGGGGTCGTCACGACTCTTGGCTCAAGTCTGATCACGACAGGAGGAAACTCTATTTAACCCGCTCAACCTCTTACAACTTATCCATCAGAATGGGCTTCGCCTGCGACCCTTGTTCCATCAGAAAAATAAAATGTAGTGGAGACACGCCGTGCAAGCAATGCACGGCCACGTCTCTATCCTGCTCATACGATAGGAAGCGCAAGAAGTCGGGTCCGAAAGGACCCAGAAAGCGTACCAAAGAGGCCATCCTGCAGGCTCAGAGGTCAGCAAAGCATACAAGACCTGACATTGATGGTGAAATTCAGTCTCAAGACGTGGTTGGAGCTCCTTCATATACGCAACACAATGGATCGTCGAGTAGTTCGCCAAGTGGTGGCTCCCAGAGTCCCCAAGGCGTGCAGGACATGACGATTATTAACTATGATGCTCGGATACCGATGTCATCCTTCAGTTACTACTTGAACATATATCACGACTGCTTATATGTTGTATGGCCCGTCATAGACCACGAAGTACTTCTCACCCGTCTCGGCAACCCCGATAACAAGATTGCATATGCTCTTGCCGCATCAATATGCTCAGCAACTCGAGCTCAGCTTCGCCTTTCCAATGATGATGCGGGCCCTTCAACGTATCATATGGCATACGAAGCTGAACAATCCCGTCTGATGCTCGATTACTCGAAGCATCAAATCATCGACGGCCTGTTGACATGTTTCTTCCTCCATGTCTTCTACTCCAACACAGGACGAATTACGAAGTCTACACTGCTTCTTCGAGAAGCCATTGCATATGCACATATCCTCGGACTTCATCAAGATCTGTTCTATACAGATTTGGATCATGAAACGATCCAGTACCATCTTCGCATTGCTTGGATTTTGTTCATCACGGATAGGTTAGTCCTGAGCCTCCCGCTCTCGCTCTCGCTTTCGCTCTCCCGAAACCCGCTGACAAACCTCCAGGGCTCACTCCCTTCAACACGATCTACCTCCTACGTTTAAGCTCAGTCCGACACTGCCGGAACTCCATCCACAAGAAGACGCGGGTCTTGGTTCAGCATTCTGCAGTTTATGTAGACTGTTTCAAGCTTTTGACGATGCCTGCCCTCCAGACGTGAGATCCAACCAGGTTGGCTTCTTGGGTGCCATCAGCTCACAATTGAGGGCACGGCATCCACTTCCTCTTTGCGACAATGAGATCCAGCGAGCGGATATCGTTGTGACTGACTCTTGGCTACGCGTCGTGCTATGGAAAGCGGCCATCCCATATGTTGACGCAAATACTGACCCAAACGACCAAGGTCTAAGTGTCTCGTTTCCCACGTCTGTGGCGAGAGACTTACTGGCGAAATTGACCACTCTGTCCTCCTGCGCTCTCGAGACCCATGGACCTGGAATGGTAAGAGTCCACCGCATCTTACGGAGTACTCTCGCCAAAATGCTGATCCGGAACAGATGTCGAAATTGTTTGAAGTTGCAAACTCAGTCGCAGACGTCATCATCTGCGCCCCTGACCTCGCAGATGTAGATTCGGCTCATGTTGGCCCTCGAGATATTCTTTGCGCCCTGAGCAGCTTGATCGCCTCGCTGCGAACGACAGCCAACCCTGCGCTTCTTACTTTACTAAGAGAGAAAATGATGGCCTGTGCATTAGGCCAGGCAGGGCCAGGAAGGCTGTTGCAGATCACGGATGTCCCGGATGAAGATCTACAAGCTGAAGAGATGAATCTAGTAGACTAACTGGAATGCTACATCAACGGCCATAGTTCACAACTGGTAGTTATTAAAGTGTGGTGAGTCGTCAATAAGGTTTTAAGCGTAAAGCATAAGGACTCTTTTCAATCCGGTACGGCCTATATCTCAATTCCCGAGTTATGAACAAATCCAAACGCATAATGATCCACGATACTTCTTATACAAAGCTTCAAAGTTTTGGCCAAGTCCCTTTTCAAGTCAATTTCCCTGTTACGTCCTAATTAGACGCCCTCAGATATGCTCCGCTCCCCCCGTCATGCTTTCGGCCTCAACTGATTTGCGCAGAACTCCCCTGGACACTTCGGAGTGAACAGGGTCCGCAGCGATGCCATCAAACACCACCGCGATTTCCTCCAAAGTCCTGCCCTTTGTTTCGGGGAACAGGAACCATATAGTTGGCAGCATAGCCGTCAGTGTTGCGATGTAGACGAAATAGAACTTCCACTGGATAGCTTCAAGAGCGATAGGGTTGACATATTCTGGTAGTATATGTTAGCAGCGATTTCCTAGTGTTCATGGAGATAACATACGATTGAAGAAGCCAGCGGCGAACACGACAGTCAAGTTGATGCTTAGTCCCTTGGACCTCAAGTCGAACGGCAGGATCTCGACAGGGTAAGCGATGGATAAAGGCGTAAAGGCAATGTCGTAGAAGCCAAAGAAGATGAAAAGGAACGCAACCACGCAATATCCTGCGGCTTTGGTGCCGTGCTCGGCGAAAACTGCCGAGAGTGCTGTGACTATGATGAAGCTAGCCAGCATGCCGCTGGTTGATAGCAGCCATAGTGGTCGACGGCCATATCGTTCGGCAGCCATAGCTCCCAGGGCAGCGAGAATGGCGTTCCAAACTTGGAGGCCGAGGTTGATACCAGCTTGTGAGACTGCGTCTGTGACTCCGACACTCGTCAGGATAGGTGCGAGATAATAGGAGACAATGCCTAGCTCGAATCAGTAAACAGACTTCAGTTATTTTGTTTCGTCACTTACCGTTTCCAGCCCACTGAATCATAAAGCCGACCAACACACAGATCAAAAGTCTGTGGCGGTTGCCCTTGGTCTTAAAGAATGACATGAATCCGATATTCTTCTCCGCTTCGCGCTCTTGATCGATAACCGTACAAATCTCCTTGAACTCGAAGTGAACAAGCTCATCCTCGGTATAACCATTCGCGTGATACTTGACAAGCATTGCGAGAGCTTCATCACGTCTGTTCTTCGAGATCAACCATCTGGGGGACTCGGGTATAAAAGTCAGACCAATAAGTTGAAGGCCTGGAAAGAATGCCTGGAACAAGACGGGAAGTCTCCAGCTCCAGCTTCCGCTCATGTGTAGTGTTCCGATAGTAACGACGGCTGAGAGGATAGCCCCCCAGAACCAGATGGCTTGGAACATGTTGGTGACATTGGCACGGTGTCTCGGGTGAGCGATCTCGGTGGTCAGAGGTGGTGCCGACGTTTGTGCGAAGCCTAAGCCGATGCCTAGCATGATCTTAGTACCCAAGAATGCCCATGGACCATTCGTAGATGCTTGTATGATAGCTGCAGCGATCATGATAGAAGAACCTAAGGCGATGGTGAAGCGGCGGCCCATCCAATCACTGACGTATGCAGCTGGGATGAAGGCTGGCAAACCACCCAAGCTAATACCAGCTATGATCAGGCCAAGGATGCTTGTGCTGACATCTCCGATGTTGTCGTGCCCTGAGGAATGTCAAACAATGTTTGGGGAGAAGCACAAGAACTTACATTGTTTGATGGTCAAGAGTCCATTCATCAGACTTCCGTCAAATCTGACAATAACTTAGTACATGTCGACAGCAGGGTAGAAGTGAGCAAAGAAAACATACCCGTTGGCAGCAGCCGATGCGAACATGAACCCAATGCCAATGTTGAGCTTTCTCAAGCCAGCATCGTGCATCCAGTTCTCGTTCGTGTTGTTCTTGTATCGCTTGTAGACAGCATTGCCTGGATTGGTATCTTTGGAGGATATGAAAGCCATGATGGCGCCCGGTAGTGGTCGATTGGGTGTTCTTGACGGATACGTAAAGGGATGAAGAGATTTGAGGTGATTCGGATCAGGGTTGCTGATCGTCTTGGTGCCTAGAGTATGAAGGAAGGTCTTTCTGATCTGAATGCTTTAATTTTCTCTGTGAGCGAAGCTGACTTAGATAGGGATTCTGGATACTTACCGGGAGCAGTGCTGGTCTTATATATATGTTTTCCGAGTTGAAGCCTCACCATAGACCAAGTCACTTAACCGTCAGCCCATACGTGACTGATGACCCTCGGCATTCGGATCATGAGAAAATCTTTAAGGTCTGGAATAAACTAACAGGGAAAATCACCCCATGGAGGTCAGATGCTGTTCCCCAGCTTTCCTCCACAAAACCCGATGAATTCTCTGGTTCTCAACCTGGGGTTGAGCAATAACTCATCTGATTGGCGGGAAGAATATCGGCAAGATTACTGACTCGATTTGCTGCCCTCGTTAAGTGGGCCTACGGTGCCGGAAAGATTCTCGGGAGGTTTTCAGGAAGGATTCTCGGAAGAAATAGCATGGGACAGCGCATGTTGGACACATCATGTGTTCTTCTGCGGGCAGATTCTCGGTGGTGACAGCGGAATCTCCATCGTGGCTTTCTTCGCCCATGTTCAAATAGTCTCTGTCATTCCACCATGTGCTCTCAAACATCTTCATCCACTCAAGCACAATCATCAGTCATGCCCTCTGCAACCCAAGACATCTCCGGACCGGTCAGCGAGGCCTGGTGGAAGGAGGCTTCTGTCTACCAGATCTACCCTTCGTCCTTCAAGGACACAAATGGAGATGGCATCGGTGACATTCCTGGTGTGATTGAGAAGCTAGACTACTTCAAGAACCTTGGTGTTGACATCGTTTGGCTATGTCCCGTTTATCCGTCGCCTCAGGTTGACATGGGTTACGATGTAGCCGACTACTGCGATATTGACCCGCAGTATGGAACCATAGCCGACGTCGAGCGACTCATAGAGGGTCTGCATTCGAGAGGTCTGAAGCTACTGATGGATCTTGTGGTCAATCACACCTCAGACAAGGTTAGACAACATTCACAATGAAATTAGCACTTGCTAACATCTTTCACAGCACAAATGGTTCCAAGAATCCAAGACATCCAAAGGCAGCCCTTACCGAGACTGGTATATCTGGCGAAAGCCTAGATACGATGAGAATGGAGAGCGGCAGCCACCCAACAACTGGCTCTCCTATTTCGGAGGTACGTGTTCTTCGACGGTCTTGAGCTTTCTCGCGCTAAAATGAGATTCTACACAGGAAGTGCATGGGAATACGACTCTGCCTCTGGTGAGTACTATCTCCATCTTTTCGCCAAAGAACAACCCGACCTCAACTGGGAGCATGCTCCCGTACGCGAGGCTGTGCATGATATCATTCGTTTCTGGCTGGACAAAGGCGTCGATGGATTTCGGTAGGTCCCTTCTTCTCAAAGCCTTAAGGCACACAACTGACCCGGTAGAATGGACGTGATCAACTTCATCAGCAAGCAAGACGGCCTCCCCGACGCCACCGTCAAGATTCCTGGAGCCAAGTACCAGTGGGGCGATGAGCATTACGCCTGCGGTCCCCGATTACACGAGTATCTTCAGGATATTGGCAAGATCCTCAAGGAGTATAACGCATTCTCCGTTGGCGAAATGCCAGCAGTTCAAGACCCCAAGGAAGTCATCAAGAGTGTTGGCGAAAGCCGTGGAGAGCTAAACATGATCTTTAACTTTGAGATGTAAGTCAAATCATCCTAGATGAACTGCATCCGTTCTGACTTTATTCAGTGTGGATATGGATCATGGCGACGGAGGAAAATTCACACCACACAAATGGGAAATGGGAGACCTGAAGAGGATCGTCAACAAGTGGCAGACGTTCATGTACAAGAACAAGGGCTGGAATGCCCTGTACCTCGAGAACCACGATCAGGCAAGGACAGTGTCAAGGTGGGCCTCCGATAAGCCCGCCTACCGAGCGCTGTCAGCCAAGATGTTGTCCACGTTCCTCTGCTTCCAGAGCGGTACAGTCTTTATATACCAGGGACAGGAATTGGGCATGGCCAACATGCCGGCGGACTGGGAGATGACTGAGCATCGAGACCTGGAAACACTGAACCACTGGGAGGAGTAAGGCTTCTCGTTTCTCGCGGTGGTTCGACAAGTGGCTAACTTCTGATCAGGTTGAAACAGACAGCGGGTTCTGATGCGGCAGTCCTCAAGATCGCGCGCAAGGAATACCAACTCAAATCTCGCGACCATGCGCGAACTCCAGTACAGGTAAGCACAAACGCTTTGCAGAACCATGAGATCGTCTGACATGATGCCAGTGGGACTCCTCCACACATGCCGGCTTCTCGACAGTAACACCATGGATCCGAGTAAACGACGACTATAAAGAGTGGAACGCCGCAGATCAGGTCGCCAAACCAGACAGTGTGTTTGAGCATTGGAAGTCTGCACTTGGGCTTCGAAAAGAGCTGAAGGACATCATTGTCTATGGAGACTTCGAGCTTCTTGACGGAGAGAACGAGGATGTTTTTGCGTATGCGCGGTCGAATGGAGCACAGAAGATTGTCGTTGTCTGTAACTTCCGAGACCGAGAGGTTTCTTGGTCTCCTCCGGTCGATTTACAGTTGGGCAAGGTTTTGCTAGCAAACAGCCCGGAAGTTGATCTGTCACAGAAAACGGTTAACCTCCGTCCCTTTGAGGCGTTTGTTTGTCAATTGCATTAGAATAGATATCTTGAAGTAGACTCAATAAATTTTCTAAAGAATTGGTAGCTAAGCAATACAAGACCACAGTCAATAAATCCACAGAAAATGAAGCTTACCACCTGGAGGGGGCAATGCTGGGGTGGTGTACGACACATCGGGTACTTCGAATGGTGCATTTGAGAATAGAATATAAGTGGCTATTTGCAACTGAGATGGCACCAATAGCTATTCCTCCGCTTCGGAGATCCTCCCCGAATAGCTCAGCTGGAAGAGCGTTCGGCTGTAACTGTTAACTGACACCGAAAGGTCACTTGTTCGATCCAGGTTTCGGGGAAATATCTTTTTGACATTTTTGACAACAGTAATAATTTGAGAATGATTTATGTGTACCGTGAATCAATTATGAAAGCCCGTTAACAACTACCACTAATCGCTTTACTTTTTACTATACGGCTTGATTGAGTCGGAGAGTTTACGGATAACGTCCGTGACAGTACGTACCTCAGAGCTGAACCGATGTTTCCCCGTGTATTCACGAATCCCCCCCTCGCGTAACGCGTTGTGCATCTCACGATAGCATTCATGATGACCGTATCAGCGTCTCAACAAGCACAGCAAAGATGCGATACGCTACTGCGGCAATTGAAGGCTACCCCGCTCTGTTGGTTTTACAAAAATCTGTGAAGCTGTGCTGCTGACGTCATTGTTTCCGCGCTGCGCCAGATCATTTTGCTAATCCTCAAACTCCAAAGCAGAGGCGCTCTTCCTGCTTATCAAGCTGTCTTTCGCAAATGCTACTCTTTGCTGTGTTCGCCTCTCGACATCAATTTGTTTGGCGTACTTGGTTACGGGACGATGGCTCTCTTATCGCTTGCCGGTTGTTGGCACTGCCGTGTAGATGCTCATGATGCTCTCAGCACTGGGGAACATTTCGTGCCTTTACCAATCACTTCACAGTGGTTTGAGCAATCGACTGCCTGAACAAGTGTTCGGCGCCTCAGAGATATGCAATCTTCAAACGAGTAAACACCAGAGCTACGGGTGACTGCCGTTTGCTTTGGTCCGCCCGCATCGCTTTTGCGTTTGCACTCGCACACTTACTTTGGCAATAGTGTTTGTTCCGTGAGCCTTCAACATCCTAGGTTTCCAAACCTTCGCTCTTGTCTCGCCGCGTGTGAAGCATAGAACGTCCGCTTATAGGTTCCCGCGCTTCCAATCGACGTTGTCTCGTGCTCAACCCTTCGAAGCGACGAAAGATCACGGCGGAAATTCGACATCAGCCGTTCAGGAATGCAGCGATGCCTAAATCTCAAGCGAAGAAGAAGGCTTCTGCGAAGGGCCTTGATGCCTCGAAGTCAAACGTAAAGGCAGGAACACCAGCCCCGTACGAGTTCAGTGGGCGTGCCTCGATCAACATCAGGTCGTTCGACCTTGCGCTAGTTCAGGAATCGCTGGAGCACTCCGATGTGCCTTCGATGCGACCGCAGCTCAAGTCGCCCAGGCAATGTCCTCGAGAATTGAACCACCCCATGCACTGGCAGCTTTCACAGCATGAATTCTTGATCGCGCGCCACAAGGCTTTGAGGTCGTCAGGTAAGATCTCTCTGGAACTCTTCGCAACAATCGCTGACACCTCC
Organism: Fusarium denticulatum; assembly: GCA_013396175.1. NCBI lineage: Eukaryota > Fungi > Ascomycota > Sordariomycetes > Hypocreales > Nectriaceae > Fusarium > Fusarium denticulatum. Next base: position 170 of record JAAOAK010000023.1, on the reverse strand, counting down.
AGTGCCTTCTCATCCGCCCACGTTACCTGCCCTCGAACCAACTTCGAAAACTCCCGAAACCCTTCCGCTCGATGAATCAGCCAGCGATTCACGTCCCCCGTCACCCGGCGAGAGCTCGACGGCTTCTACGAAACCTCCCCTCCCAGAAATCCGCGTATCCCCTCCCGAAG
>JAAOAK010000022.1:0-35266 GCA_013396175.1 Fusarium denticulatum | reverse complement strand
GCAGTATAGATATATATCTAGTTTTTAATAAAATAATAAAGTAGCTAGCTATATATATATAGCCTAGTATATTAATATTATCTTAGTACTTATATAGTAAAGACACCTTATTATTAAGGAGGTAGAGGTAGCGGTAGGGGAGGAGGGGGCTATAGTTCTTAGGGCGGTAGCGGCAGTATAGGAAAGCTTATAAGTTTCTTACTACTAAGTAGCCCTTTACTTCTCCCTCTAGTAACTCGCTTTACTATAACTATATAAAATGTTATAGAGAATGTAAATATAAGCTGCTTAAGTACCTATAGTATATCTCTAACCTTAATATATAGCAGAATAGCGCCTAGCTTTTTTATAGTAAACTGCAGTGTATTCCCTATTTAAGTAGTAAATACTATACTAATAATAGAAATAGCGATTAATATTATAAAGGCCTTTTCTAGCTAGCCTTACTTAATTAAGTACTAACTCTATACTTTCCTCTTACTTGTTACGATTCGTGCCCGTAACAGCGCTGTAAGGCTTCTATAAGCAGCTGTACACACCACTGTAATTGCTACAATAGCAGTTATAGCCCAATCTTTTGCCCTGTGGCGTAGTGATTAGGTGTGACCGTTACATTACTAAACTATATATAGACTTAAGTAATAAAAAGAAAAATACTAATAATAAAGAGTACTTTAGTAAAGGCCTATGAATAAAAAAAGATACTTTATTATAGCTAAAGTGCAGTCTCTAGAGTATATAGATTAAAGATTAGAGATCTTTTACCCCCTTAACCTAACTAGGAGGTTAGAGCAGTACTAAGTAATTATATAGTTATTAAGTAAGGGGTAGGTATATAATTATAACTATTATTCCTAGATATATATACTCCTATATATATTAGCCTTAGACTTTCTAGTAAATAATCTATAGGAATATTAGGTATAGATAGAGAAAACTTACTAAAATAACTAACTTAAAGTTCTATTATACTTAAGCTATTAATTACTACTAGGAATATACTAGGTAACCCAGGGCTATTATATATATATCCTATTAGGGATAATACTATATTAGGTTAGTATATATAATAATAAGTATTAAATAAGAGAAACTCTTACTATAGAAAACCAGGCCTATAATAAGGAAGATAGAGATAACTAGTAATTCTATAATCCTAAGCTCTTAAATTATAGGGTTAGTTAATTCTCTATACTATATATATTTATCAGACTTACACATTAAAGCAAGAACAGACTATATAGATAGTAATAATATAGAAAGGTATTCCAGTTAAGGTATATAAGGTAGTAAGTTAACTAATAATAACTAAGGAATAAGGGCGTTTTTCTTTAGTAGCTATATAAGAGTAGTAAATAAATATTATAAGTAATATCTCTCTTATTATAGGAACTCTTTAAATAGCCTTTACGTTTTATACTTTAATCTGCTATTTATATTATTAGAAGTAATAGGCTGTTTTCTTATTAAAAGCGCTTAGCACTATCATAACTATATATAACTGCGCGAGTATATTACTAACTTATTTTAGATCCTCTATATTAGTCTAGCTAGAAGTATATACTTTTATCTAAACGTACTAACCTTATCTAGTTATAGTATAGGGATCATTAAGGCATTTAATCTTATAGTAACCTCTTATTACTTCTAGTTTAGACTCTATATTTACTTAAGCTCTATTTACTTAAAATATTTAACTCTTATAAAGTAATATCGGTAGTAAAGGACTAGCCTTACCGTATTATAGATTATACCTTAGACACACTCTATAATCATGACCTAAGGATTTATCTATATATAAGATAGGCGGTTATATAATAATATTAGCCTGCTTAATGTATTAGGCCAGTATATAAGAGAGTAGTTATAGTCTAACATGATGCTATCTACCTGATAGTGTAGTTATGCGGCCTTGTTGGCTAAGGCTAGTTACTAAAAAAAGAAACAGGCTATATTAGTAAGCTACTAGATATGCCTGGCCAGGCCAGCAGGATAGTTTTTAGTAAACCTAGCTCTAAAAATAAGCTATTTAATTAGCTATTAGCGCTTTATTAGCTCTTGCTTTTTAAATTAAAATAAAGCCTTTAGTCCTTCTACTTATCCTTTGCTCTTTACTACCTAAGCAAGTAACTCTAACTTAATCTATTAGTGCTATACTTGCTTTTAGTATCTAGGCTAGGCTAATAGAGGTATATAGGCGGTTACTAAAAGGTTATTGGTTTAGAGGTGTGGTAGATCTAGGCTTTAAAGGAGCGCTTTTATTAGCTAGGCCCTTAGTAAATATTTAGGAGCGTTAGCCTGTTTGTAGTAGGGATTACTAAACTAATAACTAATATCTAAATAGCAGCCAATAGTGTAAAGTAGATGAGGTAGAGTAGCCTTTACTTACTAATACTTACCTAATAGCTAACCCTAAGGAGTTAAGGCAGATTTAGCTATATATAACTAGTTATTCTATTTTTTCTTAAGCGAAGCTTAAGCCTATACCTAGCACCTTTATAAGGTAGGGTATCCTGATTATATAAAGTCTAGTATAATTATAGCTAAAAAAAGAAAATAAAAATAAGAATTACTCTATTTTATCTTAAGACTAATAATTAGTATTAATATCTATATACTTTAATTCTAAGTAGTAACTATATAGTTCTAGAGTCTATAAATAGCTATTAGCTCTTTAAAAGAAATATCTTTAAGAAGTTGCCTAGTAGTAAATCAGTACTTAGGTAAATATAATAGACCCCTCTATAGTATAGAGAGTACTAGCTATTACTTAATAGGATTAATATTATAAATTATATACTTAATCTTTACTTTTAAAGTATAATAAGGATCTAGCTGCCTATCCTAGTTATACTATAACTTATTATATTACTAATTACTATTATAAGAGCCCTTCTAAGATAAAGAAAGAGGCCCTAAGCTTTTAACTATAAAGTTAATAGCTAAGGAGTATACTAAGCTATAGAATAGAGGAAAGCCTAAGTAGAGCTTAGTAAAAATATATATATAGCTCTATATATTTAAGGTAAAGCTTAGATATATATTATAGATACGTTCTAGGGCGCAGTAGATAGCAGGTAATAGGGCTTTATCCTTTAAAGAGGTACTAGACTTAATAGCTAGGCTAAAGTCAGTAAGGGTTATAGTCCCCTAGACTAATATATAGTGCAGGACTATAGGCATAATTAGCTAACTGTCTTTCTATAACAGTTAGGATATAAGTATAGATATCTTCTAAGGGCGCCTAAGATATTTATATTTAGTTATTATAGTAGTATTATTATTAAAAGGAGTAAGTCTATATAAGATATTAATTTTATTAATATTTATATTATATAGTTAGTATCTTATAACTAGAGTAGTAGAATTATATAATAGTATACTCTAGTGTATAACTCTGGTATTATATAGTGCCTTAATAGCTTATAGCAGTTACTTTATAGGTAACCTCTAAGTGGTAATAGATATAAAAGAGGTATATATCGATAGGCTAGGGCTTAGTAAAGGGAAGATTAGGACTCTATAATATATCTAAGGAGTACTAGGTAGTAGAAAGGTATTTTAATATATTAAGAGTTAGGAGGTATCCTAGATAGTACTAGCGATTATAGTCTGTATAGTATACTTTCATTTACTAGAAGGCCTAGGTAATATAATTTTAAGAGTGATATTATTATTACTAAGTATATTATATACTATCTAAACAGTTAAGAAGCCACTATAGCCTAGCTTATACTTAATATAGTACCTATCTATAAGGACTTCTCTAATATAGACTAGATAACATAGCCCCTCCTTATATCGCTTAATAGGCTTATATATATCCTTAACCTTATCTTTATTATCTAAGCTAATAAAGTTACCCTAGATAGAGGTATAATTTATATTATCGCTTTCTATAGCTATTATAATAGTAATATAGATTAATACTAAACTATAGTAAGAAGTATTATAGTAACTAATTAAAGAATAGTTAATTTAAGTAGAAAAAGATAGGAAGGAAGGGGATAATAGTAAACTACTAAAGAGTAGTAAATAGACTGCTATATATATTATATAGAAATAAATTCTAAAAGAAAGATATTAGCTAGTTAGCCAGGCTTGCTAGTAAAATTTAGTAAAGAGGATATAAAAGGGGAGGTTAAATATTTCAAGAATAGATATAAGATTAATTTTCCTTACTTTAAGCCTGACCCCTTCCTTCTCTAGTAGTTAGTTGTAAATATAGCTAGGCAGTCTAGGTTAGTTAGTCTAATACTATTAGTCTATATTTACTATAAAGGTAAGAGTAAACCTAAGTGTAGTATAGAGTAGTTATATAAGCACTATTCTATATAAGGGAGTTTTTATAGGTAATACTAGGTCTTAGGCAAGAGTGGCCAAGGCAGGCAGCTATATAATAGTAGCTATATTCCTAGAAAGAAAAAGGTCATATAGCTTTTAGCTATATACTATAATAGAAATATAAATATTAAAAAATTCCTAATTTAAAATTACTTATTTCTATATATAAATTGACTACTGTTAACCTAAGAGCACTTAATTAGTATCTATTTAGTACTTTATTAATATACTTACTTATTTATACTATATAAGTACAGCCCTTCTTTTATCTTTATCTACCTGCCTGCCTCTTATAAGTACTTAATAAGATATAATAAATACTAGGATTCAAAAGCTAAGATAGTAAACCAAATACTGTCATCCTATCTAGACCTACTAGTATTATATCATCACTATATACCTATACGTATAGGCCTGGTATATATAATACTAACATCAGTAGTATTTAGGTTCATTAGCAGGCTTCAGGTATTATAAAACTAGCGCTAGATGCTAGTTTACTTAGCGTTTTAGTAGAAATGCTAAAAAGTGTAAGTAAATACTTTAGCTTTTTACATATATACTAATTAGAGTCTCTACAGGTAATAATTAAGTATACATAACAAAGAAAGGAAAGAAAGGATAAAGAAAGGAGATAATTATATAATATACTAACTACTTATAGGTCTATACTACACGCTTTTATAGTTAATAGTAAGATAAATATAAGAAGAGGTAATAATAATTATAATATAGTAAAGGTTAGTAAAGAAAAATATAAAAGAAGAAAATGTTATATTTACCTTAAAGGACATAGAGAGGGACCAGGAGCGTATAATAATATAGAGATAAAAGGGGAAAGTGTACTAGAGAAGAAAGGGTCTAATAGAGATATAAGCCTATATAAAGGAGAATTAGATAGTGTTTTATATAGGGTAGCGGTAAGGAACGTAAGGTTAAGCTTAAGGCATTAAGGGGCTATATATTTAAGCTAGGGAGCAGGGTATAAGATAGAAGGGTACTAGATAGGAGGGGGCAGTGGATAGGAGTCTATATTAGGCTAGTGGGTTTAGAGTGTAGAGTATAGGACATATTACTATTTAGGAATAGGGGAGTAAGTACTGCTATAATAATAGCAGCAGGGGCACCAGTAGGACTAGGGAGATAGGGGGCAGAGTGGTAGATATAGTTAGTAAGGAAAGATAGATAAAGTTATATTAGTAGGGTTAGGAGATTATGAATAGTAAGTAGTGTATTAGAGTTTGCTTATTATTACCTAATACTTACTATAAGACAAAATAATATAGAATGTCTAAAGGCTATAGTAATTAGTTTACTATATAAGTAGATAATAATAGTATATATATATAAATCTAGGGTATATAAATTATAAAGATAAGTAGGCAATTAGTTAAGGGTAAAAGGAAAGAAGGGTTAAGAAAGGCAGGGAGTAAAGCTAAAGCGTGATATTTAGAGTAACTTAAAAAGTAAAATAAATAAAATAGGGGTTAAAGGAAAGGGAAGGTAACTACAGGCTAGGTACTTAAATATAGACTCTTAGTTATAGTTCTTTATAATTTTAAGTAAGAGAAGTAAAGGCTAACCTCTAGGGTTAGGGTTATGCAGAGCAAGGACTAGTTAAAGAGTGAAGAGTAACCACAAACCGCTAACTATATCCTTATTTTCTGTCCTATTTTTAGTAGAAGAGGAAACCCCTATTAGTAGCTAAGGCTGTAATTAGACAGAGAGAGTGACCAGAGTAGGGTAAGCTAGTATTAGATTAGCTGCTAGGAATAGGCTCTACTTCCCTTACTGCAGTATTATTCTTATATCTAAAAGAGGGGTAAAACCGTTCTGTAATAACTAATTAAAGAATCAAGTTAACGATCAATAACATCGCCATATTCTGGTCCACACTTAGATATATTCACCCTATTGTATTTATGTGTATCTAATAGATAGAAAGCCTCTTTCAGTCTTTATCGCTTTAATATAAAGATTTAATAATATAAGAACAAAAATGCAGAAAATTACTAAGAAAGCTTGTATAGATTGGTATTTAAAAAAGAAATCGGAATATAAATAAATTAGTTAAGATTATATAACTGGTATTATCTTGTAGGTTTCTTAAGTGCTATGGAGCTAGAATAAATAGGGGTCCCTTATATGAACTGGATCTGGTGTATAAAAACTAAGTCTAATACATAAAACTCTAATACAGAACCGATTTATCTGCGCTTTTAATTACCTGCAGTTATATACTCGCTAATTACGCGCTGTAGATGACGGAAAGAGAAGGCCTTAATGGCTATTTAACCTAATGAAAAGGAAGTGTTTTCCTAGGCTGAAATAAGCCTGGTGAGAGGCGATTTTATATATCTTAACGATAACTTATAGTAGTGTAGGATATCTTAATACAACCTTCTTTAGTTCTTTGTAAAGGTATGTTACGCGAAGATATAGCAGCTCTAGGATGCTTATGATAATGAAGCGCTGCAGTCTTTCGCTGTTCTAGGAGAGCTTAATATATATAAGCCAGGTATTTGCCCTCTATCTTACCTATTAATAAGATAATTCCCACTTTATCCTCTTTATAAGTATAGTAGGCCTCTTTGTAAGTTACTACTGCTTATTATATACTCTCTTAATACAGAGCGAACCTTAATGCCTATTAAGAAGAAGAATAGTAAGTAACTTAAATAATAGATATGTAAGTTACTAATACAGTAATATACTAGGTAATAAAGAAAAGAATGCCAGAAGTAATACTAAGGTACCTACTAAGAGCAGTAACTATCCCGAGTTTGCCTCTTAGGTTGAATACCTTGACTTAGCTGGGGCTAAATCACCTATATAAGAAAGGGATTAGAAAGAAAGATAATGGAGACAATAGGGAAGAGAAGACTGGCTGTTGCTAAGTAAGAGCATATTGCACTAGGGTTCTTGGCTACCTGCCTGCGAAGCAGGCTTATTTTTGTTTTATGCTAGGACTAATCGCGCCAAAGACCCAGCTGTATATGTAACCGTCCGAAAACCACAAGTAATACAACGATAAGACCTGTAATCAGGACTGCTAGTCTAATCATAATGCGTGTAATTTTATATTGCTTAAATGAACTGGGAACTGTATAAGAATATTGTAACGGTCACACCTAACCACTACGCCACAGGGCAAAAGATTGGGCTATAACTGCTATTGTAGCAATTACAGTGGTGTGTACAGCTGCTTATAGAAGCCTTACAGCGCTGTTACGGGCACGAATCGTAACAAATATGACAAAAGCGCCATATAGGAAGCTTGGTAACAGTCAGCTAGAAGAAATTGTAATATATCGCGAATCAAGTACTTCAAGATAAGCCACTTACGGTATGCCTGAGTTTTCTCCTAAGGATTTATGATGCGTTAAGCTTAAGCTTAAGCTTAGCTCCTCGGCATTTAAAGGACCATATCGCATTCAACCTAGCTATAATGCCCGGTAAGGTAAGATTATAGCTTGATCAACAATCGATCAGAGATATCCAATAAGCTGTATTACTAAGCCAAGCCTTAGCCCAAATTAACGTCTTTTATAAATTATAATACGCCTCTCTTAATATTGGGATAATTCACGGGATATTAGGATCGCTAGCTACGGTCTATGTAATTGCTAATAAGCACAGCCTGCACTTGCGATCATGTATAGTGCCTAGGAAATAATGTTTTAGTAATGGTTGGATGTATTCCCAGCTGGTGGGGTTTGGCTTGGTCTTTGGTGGCAAGTAGCGATTGGCTGAAAAGATGAAGTTTGTGCACTCGAGGTTTTGGGTCGCTCCAAATAGCCCTACTGGGAGGCCGGGAATAACATCGGAGAACCAGGGGGCGCTGAGATTTGGAACATTTGAAATGTTTGATCAAATATCTCGAATAACAAATCTAGTGCTAAAAACTAAAATTAAAATTAAAACTATTAAAATTAAAAAATACCTCCTAGAATTTAATAAATAAAAGAAATACTAGTTTATATAACTAGCTAAAATTATTATAAAAATAAATAAGTTATTAAAACCTTTACTGAAATACTAAGTATTATTATATTATAATAGTAAATAAGTGCCAGATAAATCAAATACGACCACGGATTTAATTTGTTTGATTTAAGGGCAGTGCTGTCCCTAATGATCTCTATCTTATTATTAAAGGTCTAGATGTGCAAGATTAAATAGCCTACTGGCTACCTGCTTCTGAGCTCTCATGATCTCCGCTCACGCGTAGAATACCTCCAAGTAGAAATATAAAGATAACCTCAATAGATTTACTTAACGAGAGGGCAACGAGCGGCCGCAATTATCTGTTCTGTAATCAGAAAACTGAAGCTTACCCCTCCTTACTTGGGGATCTTACGAGTGGCTTATGCAGGGTGTCAGCTGTGATTTAGGTGGCTTGCTATTTCCCTCCACTGCCAAGGTCTAGAACAAGAGTTCTCCGCTCGATTGCGGCTGAATACCTGGTAGCTGAACGAAAAGGCGGCGGATGACATAGGGTATGCTTTCAGCCGCAATGTAACGAAAGAGGAGGTAGCTCTAAACCAAGAAGTGTACTCGCCGGCCTTTTTGGTCAGAAAGAATCTTCTCAACCTCTGTTACGACTGCGTCTGCCGCATTCAAACCACCAGCTATTGATTGATAAGATAGCGTGAGAATTCGTTACAGCGTTTCTTAGAAGGTACGCTAGGATTAATCCAACAGTAGTTTGACTTAATACTCCTGTCCCGGAGAATGTAATTGACCCATTAACTTGGGTAATGTCAGAAATTAGCCTCAACCTCTATCCCCGTTCAGCGTAGGGTTCTCAAATCACATCTAACCACGTCTCAGAGGAGGCACATATCTGTAGCCATTCTTATTTGTTGTGGCATCTACGGCCATTTTATTTGTCGGAAGGTACTTAAGCTGTGTCGTAGCCTGCCATCATAAATTCCAGTGACATCTTTTCGCTGCAAAACCATCGTCTTATGTATACAACTGCCACCCACTTTTCTGTTACAACCTGTCGAACCTCTGCTAGACTCTCTTTTTACCTTCTGTGTCAGAAAGCATGGCTGGTATTGTTCAGATTCCATTCGGTGGCTTCAAGCTGATTGACTTGGGACAAAGTTTCGGTCTGACTGCGTATCAGACTCTCTACGGCGATCACACTGAGCCAGTGGGGCTTATCTCTGTAATCCAGGCACTTGGTTTATTGCGGCCATCTGATCGAGCAGTTGATGATTTCAACGAAAAGTGGAAGAGGGGGTCTAAACGTTGGAAGATGCGAGAAACTGGAATCGAAGTCGTGAGTGGAAAATCCTCCACGACAAGCGAGATGGCCAAAACTCAGGACGGCGAATCAACCCTAATCGTGCTCTCGTATCTAATCGAGGCTCTTGGTTCGAAACCCACTGGGGACTTTTCCCGGCAGATCATAGAAGAAACTCCAGCGAGACTAGTTCCTATTAAGCCGCGACGTACCCAAGTCACGAACGTGGTGACTGCCGTCGAATCGCAAACTGCGTGCATCAGCTGGCAGAACGAGATTGACTTCGCCCAACAGGCTGTCTGTGAGAAGCCACTAGTGTGGACTTCAGAGATGATGATACCATCCGAATCTTTTGATGTCCCTCTGGATGGCCTAAAGACATTCTATAGAGCACTCTGCGTTATTTCCAGATTTCCGGACGAATACCACTGCACAGTGAATACTGGAGCCAGTCTTGTCAATCTTTTTGTCCTCGCCCACTCGATTTGCGGTCTTAAAGTATGCGTTCTCGCCAAAGGAGAGGTTATATTCGGCAATGCAAAGACAGGATCCTGGCACGTTCGCTTAGAAAAAACGGAAGCTACAGTCGATGGCCAAACCTCGCACAAGACAGAGATAAAACTTGGTCACAAGCTAGAAGACGCCCAAGATCTACTGGTCATTGACGAAGTCGGACCTCTTCGAGCCAACAGGATTTCGGTCAATGGCATTGCCAAAGCTGCGACTGTTAATCAGGGACTGAGTTCCAAAGAAGGTGAAGAACTAGCTGCTCTTGCAATTGGTGCAGCAACTTCGATCCTTGAGCGTTGGAAACGAGAAGTTGTCGACGAGACTGGTAACGAAGGCGCCTCGGATGTTTCAATTGGTCGTTCTTCTGAAGGGTCAACTGAGATGTCTGCGGGAAGATCCGACAGTTTCGAAGACAGGTGCATAGCTCCAGTCAAGGCTCGTGTTACACTTGAGGCAATATCAACCTGGTGGGGCTGTCAATCAAATATGGCTATGGTCTTGCTACGAGATAGCGAGAAGGTCTTCCCAAAGCAGTCTGGGGGTGCCTCGTGGGCCCAGCTACAATTTTCGGGGCGAATTATGGGCCGGATAGCCGAATTCGAAGATTTGAGTGAGGAAGAGAGAGTTTCCAAAAGATTAAGAACAAATCATGCACCGGACCGGCGCGATTTTGCTCGTGTTGTCTATATGCTTACAACTCAACTCCTCCTCCTTACTTTCCTTACTGGAAATAACTGTGCAAAAGATTCTGTCCGCGTCAGATCAACATGCTTACCTCAAAACTCCACACTGGGACGTGCAATTCGAGCTTTTGAGAGCGTTGATAGAATGGGCCAATCGGACGTGTTGTACAGTTGGTACTACTGGCTCCACGGAAGCCAACCTCCCGAGCCCCGAGCTAATTACTCCTTCGATGTGTTGACCACGGAGGATATCTCGTATATCGGAGTCTCCTCTCAGATTTGAATCTCAAGCCAGAGTCCTGCGAAATGATTACTGTTGAGCCTGGTCATATCTTATCAGAAGATCAAAGGATCCCCGAGATACGTGGTTATGATGACGGCTACTCAATTCAAGAAAGGTCACACTATTATGAGCAATTGAAAGGGCGCGCAAAGTTGAGGCCGAGCGATCATACCGGGAAGTTGCGGCTGAGCTGGCAAGTTGAAGTTGGGGATGATAGCATGGATCTTTCCATGAGCCTCAATAGCGAGAAGACGGGCTTTGAGGTCCGCGGATCGGTGTATCAGGTTGCAAAAGAGAGTTGGAAGCTGCATTACGGAGATAGATCTATCGGATGTATTCACGAAGAACGCGTCGGCACACTGGCCGAAGGCGAAACCTTGGATGTGTTCTCAGCTGGAGCCATGCCAGGGAAGTATAGTTCCCCACAGTGGAAGCCACTGGTCCTTCTAAGTGCGCATGGTAATGACAGGGGCCAGATAGCGTGCTTAATGAGTGCGGAAGCGGGATGGCACGGAATGGTTAAGAGGGAGGCTTGCCTACGTTGTTGTGTGACATACTGCCTAAAGATGGGGTTGGACTTCTTGATTGATTAGAGTAACTTGAGTAGGTAGACAAAATTAGATGATGGCCTGCTACTGTACAAAGGTTTGTCCAAATCCTGCCACCCAAGATAATGGCATGACCACCATCTTGTCGTCCCGCTCTACCAATAATATCATGACATTTTGAATACACAAAGTCCGCTTGTCCAAGTTTGGCAATTTATGGGTCAAAGCTCAAGGCGTAATCGATATTGAGGCCATCCATCTGCATTTTAACCCTCCCTGCCACGTCAGCTCATCTCTACCAACAAGCATAGTTGAAAATGGTACTGACAGTAATCAAATTTATTATTGCCCTCTCTCGTCGCACCCGAAAGTGAACCTTGTTTTTCTCACCTCCAGCAACCCTTCGTTCAGTGGCACCAAACTGCATTTCGTCACTAAATTCATGCTTCGTCAAGATGCTGGATCCTACAGATCCGGCGGCGTATACTATTGGATGGATATGTGCGTTACCAACGGAATCCATCGCTGCCCAAGAGGTCCTTGATGAAGAGTTCAAAGCAGTAAATGTCCAAGACTCGCAAGATACCAATAACTATCAATACGGCAGGATCAAAGACCGCTATGTGGTCATTGCGATTCTTCCCAGCGGATACGGAAAGGTGAACGCAGGAACTGTGGAGATAAATTTGCTGCGTAGCTTTCCCAATGTCCGTATCGGTCTGATGGTCGGGATCGGGGGCGGGGTGCCGAGCCCGAAAGATATCCGCTTGGGGGATATTGTGGTGGGGACTCCTCAAGGCAAACAGACCGGCGTTCTTCAGTATGACTTTGGTAAAGCCATACAGGGCGAGGGCTTCAAGCTAACGGGGAGGCTCAACAGCCCTCCTCAAGCTTTACTCACAGCGGTGTCCAATCTCCAAACTGTTCATGGTAGACAGGGCAATGGCCTCAAACAGGCTGTTGAACATCTCTTAGAGAAGAACCCGAGCCTGAGACAAAGCTTTAAGAGACCAGACAGCGATACTTATATCCTCTTCGAAGCAGACTTCATTCATCAAGGCAAGGCCTGCGACTCCTGCGACTCTTGCCTACGGGTTGCTGGAAAGGTGAAGAAACGCAGAAAGAGGGCAGACAAGGACAATGACCTTATCGTTCATTATGGCACTATTGCATCTGGTGATGGGCTGATGAGGGATGCCATCTTACGTGACAAGCTCGCTTCTGACGAGGATGTGCTGTGCTTCGAAATGGAAGCAGCAGGTCTGATGAATAGCTTTCCATGTCTGGTTATTCGTGGCATTTGTGATTATTCTGATTCTCACAAGAACAAAGTCTGGCAGGGCTTTGCAGCAATGGCAGCGGCTGCATATGCCAAAAACATAATCTCTCTTCTTGGTCCCGGAACTGTGAAATCACAGGATCCCTTGAAAGGGCGGCTGGCTGAGTGTAGGACTCCTATTCATCTCCCAGAGTGATAACAACTGAACATTATTGTCTAGTTTCGAACCAGGTCGCAATGGCCCAGCGCAGTATTCAGACCATACAGGATGGTAAATCTGACGCTGAAATTCTGGAGTGGCTTTCGGACATGAATGTTGGTGCGCATCATGATGATGTATTCAGCCTACGAGTACCAGATACAGGCCGGTGGCTTCTAGAATCTGTCGCCTACCAGGAATGGATCCAAGACAGCGGACGCGTCCTGTTTTGTCCTGGTATCCCTGGAGCTGGAAAGACTATCCTTACCTCGATCGTGATCAATGACCTCACCGAACGATTCCGAGACAGTACGAAGACTGCAATCGCTTATACCTATTGCAGATTTAAAAGATCAGATGCTCAGCAAGTCTCTCGTCTTTTGGCAAGTCTCCTGAAACAACTTTGCTATCATCTGCCATCAGTCCCAGAGACAGTTAAGGAGCTTTTTGAAACACATTTCAGGAAGAGAACACGTCCACAGTTGCCCCAAGTCCGAGAGGCTCTTGAGTATGTGGCCCAGTCCTTTTACAGAGCGTTCATTGTAGTCGACGGATTAGATGAGTGGTCAGAATCGGAAAACGATCAGTCGGACTTGGTAGATGAGCTTTTGCGACTACATGAACGAACAGGAATCAATTTATTCGCAACCTCTCGATACATCCCTAACATTTCGGACAAGTTTAGTCAGTATCCCTCTCTCCAAATCTCGTCTTATCAAGACGACATTCGCCTTTATGTTGAACAGAACTTATGGCGAATCTCCAAGCATATCACCATCGACAAGAGCTTGAAGGACCAAATCAAGACGAGAATCTGCGAATCATCTCAAGACATGTAAGTAGTCAAGCCATAAATTTAAAGAGTTCCTTAAAAGCTGGGCTATTGCCTTTTAACAAAACTCCTTCGGAATACACCACTAACACCAGCACCAGGTTTCTTGTGGCCAAGTTTCATCTCGACTCACTGGTAGCACAGACAAATGTTGCCAGTCTGAAAGCTACTTTAGCTGGTTTTAAAACCAAAGCTCAACAACAGGACCGTGTTGATGTGCTGACAGCGATGTACAATGAAGCCATGCAGAGAGTGATGGCTCAGGGAGAACGATCAAGCTTAGCAATTGACGTGTTGACTTGGATTTATTACAGCGACGAAGAGTTATCAACCAGGGATCTCCAAATTGGTGTGGCCTTACATGATGGTATGACAGATGTCACCGATGAAAGTATCAGTGAGGTCAATCAGTTAATCTCGGTGTGCTGCGGTTTGGTCGTGGTAGATGAAGCAAGCAACAAGATTCGGCTCGCTCATTTCACAACGCAGGACTACTTTAACACGTTTCACCAGCACTGGCTCAAGAACGGACATACTAATCTGACAATGAAGTGCCTGCAATATCTCCTGATGCCTAACACCCTCAGACCTTCGAATAATGAACCCGGTCTTACGGACTCTGACAATATTTTTGAGGTCATTTTGCGGATAATGAAACTTCCGCTGCGCGGATACGCTCTCATGAACTGGGCAAAGCATGCAAAGCTCGCTGAGACGGAGAACGACGGTAGCAACGAAGCGAAGGCCAAACTGAAGAAAATTAACGATGTGGCTCATCAATTTCTCTGCCAGCAACCGGAGTTTGCTTCACCAATCTTATTTCTCTGCACCCACTACAGTGACCTATGGGATTCGAATTGGGAGTGGGAGTGGTCGGGTAATCTGAACTATCCGGTCTGGTTCGATCTCCCTCCTCCTCGCCCAGACGCTAAGAAGTGGGATATCTCCGCCAATGGATTGCACTTAGCTGCGTATTGGGGACTCACCGGCGTAATGCCCTCCTTAGTGTCCAAGTTTGCAATCGACTTCCGGGACAAGTTCGGTCAGACTGCCCTGTGCTGGGCTTCGAAAAACGGGCAACTCGGCGTCGTCAAGGACCTTCTCTGGAGAACAAATCAATGGGATCCAAGCTACAGAGTGTTTGATCAAAAGATCGCTCTGTTACAGGCAATCAGGGGCAATCATGTTGCCGTAATAAAGCTTCTCCTGGGTATTCAAGATGATCCTGGCTACGGAGACCGAATTGCTTCGAAGGCTTTCCAAACCTTGAGCAAGATATTTCCAAACGCTCCCCGATTTACAAGCCTAGGCGATTGTCTTGTAGAGGCTTGTAAGAAGGGCAACTTGGACATTATTCGAGCGTTTGTTGACCAACATCCCTCTCTGAACTTCACAGATGGCAACTATTCGACTCCTCTGATAGAAGCAGCCAAAGGCACTTCTGTAGAAATTGTCAAGTTGCTTCTTGATCTTGATGCTTCTCCGGACTTTTGCCCTGCCCGTGGCCTTACCCCTTTGATAGAGGCCTCCAGCCAGGGCCGAGTGAACAATGCCCAGTTGCTCTTAGATCGAGGCGCCCAAGTTGACAGACCAACCCGAAGTGGTCGCACTGCGCTGATGAGAGCAAGCTACCGGAATGTAGAAGATGTCGCAAAGCTACTTGTGGCCCGTGGCGCTGACATAGATATCAAAGACTTTATGGATCGCACTTCCCTGATGGAAGCGAGCGCGGCTGGCTCTGAGGGTATTGCAAGGCTGCTCGTCCAGAAAGGTGCTGATGTGAACGCCAAAGACAAGAAGGGTCGGACCTGTCTGATGGAAGCAAGTGGATCTGGCTCTGGGGGTATTGCTAGACTTCTCGTCGAGAAAGGGGCTGATGTGACTGTCAAAGACGAGGAAGACAATACCGCGCTTCAAATAGCAAGCAGAGGTGGTCACTCAGTCATTATTTCTCTATTGCTAGAAGCCAGCGACACAAGCCCAGAAGACCATGCGGAAGCCTTATGGGAAGCTAGCAGGACGGGCATTGAAGATGCCGTCAAGGTACTTCTTACACATCCAAGAGCATCATTGTTGTGTGGACTACCATTAGAGCGGCACCCTCTCCTCGCAGCAGTTGAGGCAGACAACGATGTTATTGTCGATATGTTATTGGATGCCGGCTTCGACATTGAAACGAAGTCAAAAGCTGGCGAGACCCCTCTGATTCTCGCTGCGCAGACGGGTCGAGAGAAGATCGTTCGAAGGCTTATCAATGGGGGTGCTGATGTTAATGCACTAGACAACAGTAGCATGAGTGCATTCTACTGGGCGGGTAGGAATAAGCATGATCGAATTGTGAGCATATTTCGTGATATAGGCATTAATTACTTAACTCACTCGAAATGGAGGAAAATCAAGGCCTCAGATATAAACAATACTAGTGCATAATTAAATAGTTTATAAATTTAAAATTGCTATCTTATATGACTTAACAGACAAGCCTAACTTTAAATTCCAAATCGCACTAAGTTAGCGCGATATCAGTCATGCGTTGAGGGTGTGGGTTGGGGCGTGTTGAACAATACACTGAGAAATTTCACAGTAAATCAACCACGTCGGCGCACGAAATAAAACGTGGATCAATCGATACCTCTTAGCGTAATTAAACCATTTAGAACATGCCAGGGAACTTTAAATACTGATAGAAGAGGCTACTGCTGCGTAAAGACAGAATTCGAGGTTGATCTCAATTCAGTGATCCTTGATAGTGGCTTGAGAAATGGGCGAATAAGCGGAATTATAAAATGGGAAGAACCCTGCCGAGTCTTTGAGCAGCCAATACGATGCATTATAAAATCGAAAGAACCCTGCCATATCCTCAACAATGAATGAGAAAATACTTCGGTTTGCTATACCTTGCATGTCCTCAGCAGGCGGCATCGTCAAGATGAACGACAAAGGCGGCTCAACTGCATCACAGATGAATGAAGACAGTTCCACATAAGGAACCTCTTATTCGCATCGGAAGTATACGTGCATCAGTTGAGGAATAATCTTACTTATCACATGACAATGGAAATGAGAAGGAAACAAACTGAACTTAGACAAATAATGTTCTACTCTAGTATTCTTGTCGGTAACGGGGCCCGTTACGGGTTTTAGGCCAATCAACGGTCTATAAATCAACAGGGATTTCCAAAACTCGTAACAGGCCCCGTTACTATCCAAGTCATGTTTACCAAATCGCGAAACGGGGCCCGTTTCATGTCACGGTGATCCGTGCCACCCATGCTGATTCCGTTGCGCGTAGGCAAGAGCCAATCATAGGTAACGAAAATCATTAGTTAATTTGACTTGAAGTCTGCTCTCGCCTGGACGGTTGCGTTTCTCACTTGTAGCTAATGGGTCACCGATTGAGTTCGAGCAGTTTCTCCCTCGGGCATCTAATCTTTTCAATATGCCTACTTCAGCGCCTTCAAAAAACCGTCTTCACCAGCAAAACATCACGCCAAGTCAAGTTCAGGTGCTCAAGAGACTAGAACTTCACTACGACATTCTAGATCAAGCTATCATATGTATACCCTGTGGTTTCGCCCTAAAGACAGACGACGATCGCGTCGGACGCCATCTCAAAGAGAAACATGGGATATCTAAAAATCGTCGGCAGAAGCTCAATGCCCTTGTCAATTCTCTCCACCTTCCTGACCTGGATGAGCTGCCGAAGCGACCAGATGGATCTGCACAGCATCCATTCCTAGCCCTTCAGACTGGAGCGGAGTGCAAGCACTGCAATTTGCGGTCCACAAGTAATGACATACTATCACGCCATCTGAAGAAAGAACATACCCGGGAGATAAATGGCATAAGTGCAAGGGGGAAGCGATGGTTACGCGATCATATCCGAGACGGTCTTACTTTCCAGAGTTGGAAGGCCAACGACATTCAGAGATCCTGGATCGTCCTGACCACAGACGATCAACAATCACTGCAAAGGGGTTCTCATCGACTCGTGCAGGCAGTTCCGGACGTTGTTAAAGAATTTGCCCAGAAATTGGTCTCTGAGGAGCGCGGCCGCTTGGATGAGCAACAATGCTCACCTAGTTTCGGTGGAACTCTTGAAAAGAAAGAGCTACTCACTAACTGGATGCGGCGTACTCGCTGGGGCGAAACGTTTAGTCAAGCACGACGCGACATGCTTGTAACCCTTTCGGAAGTGCCTCTGACAACCGGTCAGCCCTTTTGGATAGGTGTTCATGATGGGGAACAAATTTGCAGTCCAGTAAAAGATGAGTGTAAGCTTGCCTTCATTGTGCAAGCGCTGGATCGTCTCTTCGACCGGTGTGCAGATACGGTGATGCATACCGATGTCAGCGTGCGAAGGTGGTTACGAGGCAGATTTTCCGACCGCCCATACAAGGCGCCCTTCGAGCTCGTCATGCGACCGGCCTCTGAATCACAATATCGGAAAGAGTTCAAGCGCTGTCTCTGCTTCTGGTTTCGAGTTCTACAATTACCAAAATCTGTGGCCCCTTCTATAATAGGGAGAGACTTATCGGAGCCCCAGCGCGAAATGCTGGAGCAACTTTGGTCAGATCCAGCATGGGAAAATCGACCACCTACAGGTCTGCCCCGTATGGAAGACTCTAACGAAGATGAAGAAGAAGAAGTAGGGGAGGAAGAAGAAGATAGCGAAGATGAAGATGAGAGCGATTACGAGGATATCGGGGATATAGAGGATGACGAGAAGATCTACGCTTGGCCTGCGCAGGAATCCGGCTGTTCTGGTGAGGAGTCAACAACAGGAGACCAGTCTTCTACCCTTCTTACGCATCAAGATACAGGAGCAGATGATCCATGTAGCGATGTCGTACTCGAACTCTGCTACAGTATGGCTATCGAGGACTTTGAAGATGGAACAGCAAGTTCTTCTTTACTCGTGTATTTTAGTGCCGTGCGAGGATTGTCGAGACCAACTGGTGACGAATATCTCCGCCCTCACCAGTTTACGCCCGTGTTGTCGAGGCTGATTTACTGCACACGGTTGATTTTCCTCGAAATGACTTTACCACGGTTTCCTCACAGGTACGCGGGAGTCCCAGCTAGGCCCTCCTATGGACATCTCAGAAAATTGATGCCCGTCCGCACAGAAAAGATGTGTGATGGCACCATGTCCCCTCTCGGTGAATTTCTCAGCCTGTTGTCGTACGGCCGTGCGTTGAGCCGAAGCGAAGGACCAGTCTATCACTTCTACTGGAGTGAAGACGACCAAGTTTTATCTTGGGATGGATGCTTGCACTTATCTATGGCGAGTTTCCGTGGCCTTGTTCGTGAAGCTCTGAGGCAGGCTACCATGCAGTGCCAGCGGCTGATGTATGACTGGGAGCCGGCCGACCCTGATTTAGGCGGCCTTCGAGATCGTCTATCAACAGCGAAATCTGGCTACTCTTTCGTGTCCGATGCAGCCAATGGGTTAAACGACGCATATCTGGAGCTCCTCATGAGGGCATGTACCTCATCGATCAATGGCATACTTAAGTCGCGAGGCCAATGCCAAAGTCTTTGGAACGCAGAAGCAGCACAAGCATATCTCGATGCACATGATGCGTCTCTGAAGACTCTCATGGTTCTCTGCTACCTAGATAGCGGGCAGGCAGCGAGGATCTCTGAGTTGCTAACCATAGAGTATTGTAACACATCATCACGGCTACGAGGTATAGGGATATACGGGACGACTTTGTTTTCAATCACCCGGCACCAAAAAGCACGCCTTACGACGAACAATGAATTCCAAGTGGCACGATTCTTTTCTCCGCCAGTCGCCCGTCTGGTGTACCGCTATCTTGTGTATATTCGACCCGTCGCCTACACTATCTTACGCAAATGTTTCCACCACGAATCTACAAACACATTGTTATTTGCCCTATCTCAAGATATTCAAGGAATAGCTTTTGGTCGACAAAGACTTTCAGTGAAGAACTCAAGCGGATAAGTAGGACTGTACCTGGCATTCCCTGTGAGATTGGAGTTCAGTTATACCGGCAGCTTTCCATTGCTATTACAGAAAAACATGTCCGTACGGCCACATCTGGTTTCAACAGATTCGATGATACTACATGCGCAGCTAGTGAAGATGCTGCTTTTGCGTGGCAGAGTGGTCACAGGCCGATGCAGCGGTATTCCACATACGGGCTTGATGGCGCTTTCCCGGATCAGCTCCAACCAGCACTTTTGCGAATCTATGCGAGAATTTCGGCCGATTGGCATAAGTTCCTGAGCATAGATGATGGAGAGGAGCTCGGCAGTGCCAACACTACTGACGATACTTACCAAGTCAAGCCGAGTAAGGAAGTGGCTCCATTGAAGAGGTCGCATGACAAGGTATCGTCATATATACTGTCGTCAGAGCTACCTGAGAAACGGCAGTGTCGACGGCTTGGACAGCTAGAAGGACTAACAGATGTTACCAATGTCTTAGAGGAAATCATCTCATGCGGCTCAGTCAAGTCATGTATGCCCGAAGAATACGCAGAGTCTCCCACGGACCGACCAATTTTGACTGCTGGGCCATTCATCTATCTAGAGCAGCTTCGCTTAGTGGTATGCAACATTTGTAGGTATGCAGTTCTGGCCGATGGAATCCGAAATCACCTCTTACATCGAAGACATCAGTATAGTCTTTCAGCTGGAGAGAAGAAGGAAATTATCTGCACAGTCAGCAGCATCCCTGGGATACTCAAACAACAAGACGACCTGTTGAACTTTCCATTCCCACCGCCAGAAACCAAACCACTTCCTTTCATCGAAGCGCCAAAACATGACGGCCTTCGATGCAATGATTGTGGCTATGTCACCCGACAAACGGGAAATATGCAAAAACATTGTCGGAAGAAACACGGATGGCAAAACGATTGGACCAAGGGAGGCAATGTTAAGCAAAAATCTGAACTCCCTCGAGACTTGCCATGGACATCGGGGGTATCCTGCCAGCGTCTCTTCAATCATGGCAGAGCCAGTAATTGGTTCGAAGTTGGTAGGGAAACAGTTATTCGATAGATCCGATTGTCGATCTGTGATTATGGGAATAGATTATCTGGAAGGCGTTGAGTAACCTTGGAAAAAGTAATGAGTGAAAATATAGATATCAAGTAGGCACGACGCGACATTGAGTGGTTACCTAGGGATAGAGAAGTTGGCTAAATTAGTATAAGGTCAAAAATGCTTAGCATCAAGGAATAAACAATAGGCAGAAATATCGTCATGGAGCCATTTATTCACGGGTCACCGCTAGCATTTGTTATATGTAAGGTTTGTAAATTTAGCTATATGACTAATGAGGTACCCAAGCATTTAAAGACAAAACATCCAACAATCCGACCGGCGCAGGCAAAGGCAATTGATGAAGCCATTGCATTGATTGCAGGGCTAGCTCAGAGTCGAACCGATTCAGAGGACTTTAATTTTCCTGACCCGTCAGACAACCGATTCCGTACTTGAAGCCGCCAACACCGAACTGCAAGAGGTGTCATGTATGCGGTTATGCTTACCCGCGTGATAGTGACATGCGCCGCCACTACCAGAAAGAGCATCAGTGGAGAAGTGATTAGATAAAAGGAGGGAATATTGAGAAGAAATTAGAGCAGCCATGACAGGTCCCGTGGGTAGAAGGGGTATGGTGCCAGCGATTTTTTGAGTATCGTCAGGCAAGTCGGTGGTTTGAAGTATGCAAGCCCGTTGACTCGTTAATCCATCCGGTTAGAGGCTCAGGGGGTGGCGAGGATGCTGCGGCGAAGCTTATGAGGTTGCACCAAGAACAAGTCAACAAGTTCAACGCTGCCGAAGAGGACGAGATCAAGGTTGCCGACGAGAAGAAGGAGCCAAGTGCGTGGCTAGAAAGGACGGGCTGGGCAGACCACTTGCAAAAGTTCAAGGCAAAGAAGGATTTATTGCCACTGGCTGCTCCAGTACAAGAGGATGAGCCGGTGTTACAAGTGATATGCGACATATTTGATCGATTGGCTGATCACGCTAAGGCAGCAGCAGTACCAAGTATAGTCGGACTGGCCGCGCTGTATCAGATCGAGCGGAAGGAGATCCACATCAAGCCAAGCAAGCCATTCGATAATCGACTAGAGGATGAGTCGTGGGCTCAGTATAAGGGCTATTGGATGACAATGTTGCGACTAGGCTGGAAGACCTGTCACTGATGCAACAGTCAAGCTGCACGGCCACGTCACCTTCAACACAGTACTTGCAATCATCAAGAAATCACCATTATCTCAATCCGCTACCTACAATGGCAAGGGACGACATATGGCTTTAGCTCCTACTGGATGGTAGGGGATATTTTCCACATTGTTACTCTTGCAGTATAGCGCATCTAGTCAGCATATCGACACACTTTATCCCGCCCTTACCATCCAAGCTTGGTAGAAACATGGACCTCTATATCGGAACGAAGAGCGTTAGCAAACTACCGAGCTACCAATTTCGACTGCAAAGCTCGCAGCTCTTTGTTTTGATCCAGTTCTGTTCTCACTCACACACGGGGCTCGTAAATCGTCTTGAGACTTTGGGACCCTCGCTGGTCGGAGCATGGCCATGTTCCGCTCAACCATCCTAACTCTCGGCTTTGCTTGCCTTGCCATAATCTCCCGCTGTCGTAGCGCTCCTGCTCAAAGTGCCAAAGCTGATTCTCTGTCGTATGTACGCGGCCGTTATCTTCCACTTGGAAAGCCCCATTTAGTTGTGACATTACTGCAAATGTGTCTCTAAGAGCGGTGAAGAAGCATGGCGAGAGAAGAATGCATTTGGCTGACTCGAGGCAATGGTAGCATCATTTGTCTCACGTCACAGTCAATTGAATCCATTAGGCCGAGTCTGTTCTCAGCAGGGGTGGATAAACACAAACCACTACAGAGGTATGCCTTGCTACCCCGCCCTGTCCGGCGCTCAATCGAGCGAGGAATCAACAGCATTCAAACCAAAGCAGCACCGTAGGTAACCAGCGGGGAAGGATCTAGTGATTGCGATCCGTTAGCTTCCTGTCAACGTTGTCCAGGTACATGCAGTCACTCTTGGTTATGCACGGTCGACCTACTACCCAACCTTTCAAATCATAGTGGGAATACTCAGATGACTCAATCTCTCCACCTTCGGCTGGCCTCATTATCCTCGTCGACCAACACATAACGATGATTCGTCGAGACTTTCTGGCGCGGTATTTGATGTCTCATAACGTCATGACGTGGCAAACAATTGATAAGAAGATACATTGGGGAACAGCTGGCAAACGCGATCTAGCCAATAATACTGTCTTGATCACTTGCATAGAAAGGCTAGTATGTATCCCGTGCCCATCCATCTAGCCACCTAAATATAATCGATTTCATATCTTCATAACGCATTTTTTGTTGAATAAATGAAATTGCGTTGGCAATGAATTGAACATATCTGTCTCTACTGCAAGTTTTTGGTATAATCGCGAGGAGGCAGGGGCCTTAGCTAGACTAGACGTAAATTGGCGTCTTTTGTTGTATGGAAGCAGCAAGTGACACAGTGCTCAATGCCGTTTTTCAGATACTATAGAAGTAAGCGGTCAAGGTTATGCATGAGGTATGTATCGTCTGATGCTCATGTGGCACATGCACCACCATTAACACCATTTTCGATGCTTTGTTGCAAAGCTTGATCCTAAGGACCCAGCTTCGACTGTCTGGCAAGTTAGGAGTCGCGCCGGGTAAGACATGTGTCATTAACCAAAAGAGCTTGATAACTTCCTGAACTTTGGGAATAGAGCAGCTCACACGACCCATCAAATCGTATATCAGGACAGTATGCATATGCCCATAGCGGGGTAGGACACCACGTGATGAATGAGCATTCAGGAAGGGGTCATTGGGAGTGACTCTGGGAGCCCAAGGGCTCGGTGTCCAAATGTATCTACTGTATCCTCCCGACTTTCATTCTATGAGGTACATACCCAACCTTCAATCCAGCTTCATTCACCGATGGAGCCGCCCTTCATTCCTCAAATCGAGGGCGAAAACATTGCCATCAACCATGTTTTGGCCCGAGCTGGTCTGCAACGTCAAGGACGTATATCATCTTCTCTTACCGATCAGGTGATACAGCGGGGTATCAGCATTATCGTTACATATCTTCTAGACGAAGTGCCCGAGTTTCTTGAACTAGCTGAGCTACGAAGGCAGGTAAGAATATTAAAGGGTTCTGGATATTGTGGATTGATGCTAACTCGATATA
The DNA here is from genome assembly GCA_013396175.1 of Fusarium denticulatum. Classification (NCBI taxonomy): domain Eukaryota; kingdom Fungi; phylum Ascomycota; class Sordariomycetes; order Hypocreales; family Nectriaceae; genus Fusarium; species Fusarium denticulatum. The sequence continues at coordinate 11,092 of JAAOAK010000022.1, read as the reverse complement.
GGGATGGGAGAACCCTGCGGGCGATCGCCACTTCCATAAACAACGTCGTGCGGCAGATAAGACGGACAAACAAACATCGAAATATCACTATCGTCTTATGCAAAAGATCGGCGAGGAGATTCACAATACCACTATGGGTCTTGCCACGAGGACGTTTCCAGGAACTATCCTCGATATGTGTGTCGCTCCTGGAGGCTTTCTCGCAACCGCCAAGAGACTAAACCCTGGAGCCGAGGTCATGGGGTTCAGCTTACCTCCTTCTGAAGGAGGATATAGTGTTCTTCTACTTGAAGACAAAGAGAGCTCCGTGAGGTTCCTAGATATCACCATGCTCGCTGCAGACATGGGCGTCACAACCCTTCCAGAAGACCACAAAGATATTGGAAAGTTCCTCCCCGTCAATTTAAAGAAACTCAGCTCTTCGAGCTAGTTATATGCGACGGCCAGGTTCTTCGTACTCACACTCGAGACCCCTATCGCGAACCGCGTGAACCTACCAGATTGAAAACCGTACAACTTGCGCTTGGCCTTGAGCATATAAAACCAGGCGGCACCATGCTTGTTCTTTTCCATAAACTCGAATTGTGGGACACGGCATGCTATATACGTGAGTTTAGCGAGTTCTCTTCCGTCAGATTATTCAAGCCGAGAGTAAGCCACGCCACTCGTTCGTCTTTCTATATGGTTGCGAGTAATGTTCAGAGTCAGCATCCCAAGGCTCGGCTTGCAGTTAAAAAGTGGAAAGAAGTATGGCGCGCTGCGACCTTCGGTTCGGAGGAGGAGTTCATAGAAGCTTTTTGTGACGCCGGCCCAAGTGCAGAGAAATTGTTGGAAAAGTTTGGTTCGGAGCTTGTTAGCCATGGCAGGGAGATTTGGCCTGTACAGGCGCAGGCTCTTGCCAGGGCGTCTTTCATCAAAGGCCAGGGGACAAGTGCGGCTACAGGTGAACTCACCTCAGCAAGGAGGTGAGGATATACTGGTTTATCTAATATAAGCACGTCGCTGGTAAAAGTTACTACGGTTTTACGCCTTATAAAGATCTAAATCGGTTAATACGTAAATACAAGCTGCCTTTCTGTATAATCAACGGGGTTAATAAGCATGCGTCGCGAGTAGAGAATTGTCCATCTCTTCGACTAAATATGGTCATGAGGTAAACACTCGCGAGTAGGTCGAGAACAATTTGAACTCTCATCCATTCTTCGAAATCAGATAGTTTCCGTAATTGCGGGATCCAATCGCGTCGCGCTTGAATGCCTTATTGACGTCGAAGTAGCCTATGCTCTGAGATCTCATACATATCTGCAGCGGAAGGAGTTCGTACTGCGAATACTCCTACGAGTACCCACTTACGATGTCCTGAACATAAAAAACTGATGATGGGCGTTGGATCACAAGCAAAATTGATCCGTATTCTCGTGTCGTGTTCGGCACCAATCGGCACCCTTGTATGAAATGTGACAACTAGTCCTATCGAGTTATGTAATTCGCTGCCGTTATTTTTAACTTAACTCCAACACATAATTGGACTTATTTGAAGAGTTAGCTTCGCAATTGGAGTGAAGAAGGGAACTGTAATCACGGCGGAAAGATGAACGATCAAGTCAAAGGAAGTAAGCCTCTGGTCAAGTATGAGTCATCGAGTCTTCACAGTTCAGGGGCAACCGTGAGAAGCCATCAGCGGGACTCGGCGACTTATTAATCTCTGTAAAACAGATTATTCTTAGAGCTATTGGAAGCCACTGATGCAATAATTGATCGTCCAGATCTTGTCGAATCCGGTGATCGGTATTTAACAGACTGGTGGACTGACAGATCTGATAGTGTTTGATACCATCATGCGGCATTCTCCCCTTATGCTAGGAAACATGACTGTACCAATTACAACCACTGGTGTTATGGTCGTTCTGACATACAAGCCCCGCCACTAATCACTGCTGCTCCCTTCCCGAGACGTTACTACTCAAGTCACTCAACTTCGACTTCAAGGCAGCCGACCACAGCTGCATGCATTATGATACTACGTAGAAGTCGTACCTTCTTGAAGTTCTTGTATAATGCAATCCAGCGTTACCAAGCTCTGTATAAGTGGTTGCAGATGCTTACTCTCTATGGTACAATAGAGATCGCCTGCTAAATTACCCTTAACCAGCAGCCTGGAAGCTCCGGTGGTCCTAGGGCTGGCTGTAAAGCGGCGAACAATATCTAAAAGCTTAGGTTAGTGTTCCGGAGCCTAAATTGATTTCCTACTCTAGAGCGATTTGAGTCGGAGAGCGCACCTGTAGTCTCTTCCATAGATCTCAATAACACGTGGGCAGACTCGTTCCAATAATCTTCATTAATATCATGAATGATTCTCCCAAACTGTAAGACCTCTGGGATGTTCTCATTGGCCACAATTCTTGTATCTTTGGACGATAAGCTATACCTCAAGTTATCTATGCATTGGTTAGTAAGCCTAAACCTTTCACAATGGTAACGCACCTGAAAATAGGCCGGAGATCTGGTCCAGAATCCCGCGATCTCGCGCTGCGCGAGGACGCAGAGCCAGAAGATTAGCTAGCACGGGTAAAAACCATACTTTTCCAAATTGTAATGCTATATTCGTAGCCTCCACGAACTCGGAGGCGCTTGTTGCCTCCGACTCAATATCCATATAGAACAACTCTCGAGATTTTACCACTGCCTCCGCCCATTGTCTTTTACTATCTTCCAGTTCCACTTGGAATTGAGGTAGCATAGCGAACAAATGATTGTTGATAATTTTATCGCATGACACCGTGGATGAACGGCCCGTTATGTTTGTCTGTCCTTGTGAGAGGAACTCTCCAAAGTAATAAACGCCTGGGTAAGTCTTATGTGTCTTGTTTCGCAAATTACGGAAGTCGTCGAGTCCTCTCGCTCCCCAAGTGTGACGCACACCTTTAACCGTAATCCGTCGACCGTTGGGGACTTTGTCATAGAATTCCTCGATCAGGTCGAGGTCTCGTATGAATACTCCCCTTGGGAACATAGTGGTATCGATAATGCACAGATGGATTGCCTCCAGCATGGTAACTTCCGTCTTATGCTTATAGATAGCGTATTCAATCGCAACAAGGAGCGAAGTTGTCCAGGATATGAAAGGGTCTCCATATGATTTTAGCTCCCATCGAAGATGCTCATTCAGGGCTATAGCGATACATGCAGTATCATCTCGTTCAAAAATGTCCGTCAGATTATTCTCCAAGGCGTCAATAGATTTAATCCATTCGCTGCTATTCTCTCCGGCAGACGCATCTGAATGAACACGAAAGAGATACCGAGGCGTGTTGTTCAATTTCGTTGCGAGATTGCCTGATGGGCAGAACGGGACCTCAGCCGGTGTTTCGTCACCAAAACCAACATGGGTTGGTCGGCCAATCCGTAATGCAGTAAAGTCTGTGTTCAGTTCGTTCATGGCTCTGTGGGTGGAAATAACTTCTTTTCGGTAGAGATCAACTCAATTGTATCTTGTAAAAGAAAGCGATGCAGCAGCAGTCGGCGCCAAGGCCCGGGGTTAAACCGATGATATTTCCGTACGGTGATGTCAGCATGTGCTTCGGTGTTCTGGTTCACACCACTGGTGCCCAACAAAGTTTGCTGCCCAACTCACGGCAGCCACTGTCGGGTTTTAGCGCCCAGCACGGCGGGGGATGTGTCACAGTTTGGTGGTCTTTGGGGATTTGGCCGCGAGCCTTTATCTAGGAGAACTCTATGCTTGGCCACTACTTAGGTATCAGATTCCAGGAATATGAGGCGCTCGAGGATCATTAAGAAAAAGGCCTTCTATAAGTGTGTGACACAATTGTAATAATTCGATGCAAATTACTTGCGAGAGTATCGGGTCGATAGCCGGCAAGTGCACACCGTTGGCTTGAAATGAAGTTGATTGGATATACGCACAGATTGTGTTGGCCTGCAGAGCCTGATTAGGGAGTTAGGCGCCCAGGCATTCATGCAGGATGACTCAAAACCCCGCATTAGGAAGACTGATATAAAGGTTATTATCTGTTGCATTTATCATCTTTCTTACATTCAGCCCTGAAGAATACCATACTCCAACAATTCCATAGTATGGCTACTTCAAGCGAGACGCCTCCACTTGATGATTGGGGCTGGGGACAGCTCAAACTCAGTAAGAGGAAGAAGACGAAGAAAGGTGTGAAGATTCATACACTGCCTGTACCTCCACCGCCTCCGGCAGAGCAGGACGCTTGGAAACCAGAAGCGCCTGTGGAAAAGGCTTCACATGACATGCCCTGTGAGCCTGAGGTTACGACAGAATACGGTCTACTAGCAAGAGATCCGGAACCTTGCGTAGCTTGCGACATACCAGCTCCTGAGGCTAAAGAAGAACTTACCAGCGAGAAGCCTGATGAATGCGAAGCGACCAGAGAAGCCATACCGGAGACATCAGATTGGGATTTTATGGCTACAGAAGAGCCATCAGTAGATGAGGCGCCGACGGAAGGCAGATTCTGGCCAGAAGAGGATCGTGCAGCAGAAACAGAGCCGACGAAAGAATACGAAGAACTGGCAGAAGAGGCTGGACTTGTGGATGGTATGTTGTTTAGCTGCGTATTCGACGAGATTAATTGCAGTATACTCACTGACTAGACGCAACAGAGGAAGAAAACGGAGAGCCGAAGCCTGATGATGGCTGTATGCAAGAGGAGCAAAAAATAGCAAGCCTACCATTCAGCAGCCCGTATAGGTTAATGGCTTATCTACAGCAGATCCTTGAGGAGGCATGTTTTGATTGTGGACGGAGAAACTGGCCGGAATTACTACGCAGGCATGATTGGGACTGTGTAGAAGCAGTTTCGCTTACTACGTGGGTGAAAGAATTGGAGCATTTACAGCATACCTTCGATACGCAACCGAGGAGAGGTCTTCTGCAATCAATAGCTGAAGTCCAAACCATAGCCGTCGAACGTAGGCCTATTAACTGGCCTAGGATGAAAAAGTTCTTTGACGATGCTGTCGAGCTTACCGAGATCTTACAAGTCAAGAAGTTTGGGGAAATCGTTATACAGATACAACTTGATATTGGAAAAACCATGGAGGGCCTGAGCCAGGAAGAAGAGGAAGCACAAAGCCAGGAAGAGAAGAAGCTGCAGTGGATTGCCGAGGAACGAAGAAAGCTAGATGAGCGGGAGGCAGAGGTTCGAAGGGACAAAGAAAAAAGTACAAAAGAGTTCCGAAAATCGGCTGAATCGGAAGTCAAGAGAGTGTTAGAGGAGGCAAAGAAAACATTGGAGACAACGGCATTTTTCTCAAGCTTGGAGATCAAGGAAAGCTAAGTATTTACTATAGATTAACTGAGTACACCAGGATCGATAAATTACTAGCATTGTTTGTAGTGTATTGTTTGAAGCCTGTATTTTGACAGTAGGGTAAGTGCTTTTAGCTGGTTGTAGAGGGTGGGTAAAAAATCTAAGTTTTGGCGGGTTTGAGTGTTAGTAGGGTTAATATAAGGGGCTGTCAATGGAATGGCACCAGTCCCTCGAGGTAGTAGGTATGCCTAGTAGTAAATTAAATAACAAGCGATTTTGCCAGAATCGTCCATAGAAATAGGTCAACAGGATTAGTTCATTTCCGCCATATCGATTACAGCTGGGCCGTATCGCTGATTGGCTGAAATTTCACTCAAGGTGGGGATCACCAAGCATCTAGTGGCGCACCCAAAATTTTACCAATTAAATTTATATGGAAGGAGTCTTTTGAATGGAAGGATGATTGCAGACTTGCTCATTTTTAAAGAAACGTTGATTCCTCTCGGTATTTTAAAAGGGCTGTTGATGGGTCGTTGCGAAGCAGGGGTTAGAGCACTTTTGTGCTACTTACTCTATATGCACTTTCATGTTCGCACTGACCATATGCTCTCTTGATTGGCTCAGCGGTTGAAACAACAGGGATGTAAGCGCTGGTGAAGTAACTGCCTGCGCTGCCTAATATCGCAGGACAATTACCCCGCCCTCCGGGACCGATGCATAAATCTCATCGGTCCTGGAACCGAACCCAATAGACCATCGGTCCTTCCAGGGACCTCGAGTATATAGAACACATTCATTTGCACATTCATAGATTCAAGCTCACCAGCTATCAATAAAACTCCTTTACATTGATCAAGCCTAACACGCATTGAGTCTACCATTAAGAGACGTGACACTTCGATAACGCTCAGCATTACGCCCTACGCAATCTGCCAACAATAATGTGCTGTTGGCTTAGGACCCCAATTCGAATTTGGCTACTAGAGTCGATAGATAAAAACGCGCTCCGTTTTGAGCACCTAATTGGGTGTAGAAATCTAAAGGCTCTGATTGGTTTCAAAGACAAAACGCACCGCGTTTTGAGCAAGAATACTTGAGGAAAATCAACTATTCTATGGACTAATGATGTCCAGTCCAGGTTCCAGAGTCTCAGAAGACTCGAACGACTGGGATACTACTTACTTGAACGTGACGTGGAAGCCAGCTGCATCACGTGATACTGACGGGATAATTTTATTTTGGTGCTCTAAGAATCTAAACCTCATTAATGCATCATCAATTTTGGTTCCGGCAGTCACTAGCAAAGGATTTCTTTTCACCTGTAAATGAGTTTCCATAAGAGTCCCAGTTACTCTCTCTACTTTTTGTAATCTTGTCCATACCAAGACTTGACAAATTAAACTAACTAGGAATCAGAAAATGTCCGCAACTCAAGGAGATATGGAGGCTACTATCGAACTCTTACGCCTGAAACAAACCGGGAGCGCCAGGGATTACAGCACCAAGTTTCTCAGACTTTTAAGCAAAACGACAAAGGAAACTTATTTGGCTGCACGATTTTTTCTGGGGCTGAAAGAAGAGATCCAAAAGGCTATATATGAGGATGGAGAACTGCCGGCTACATTTGAAGATATGGCGAGGAAAGCGACGACTATTGACAATTACTTGCACGACAAACGGAAACAAAGTGGACTCTGTTATGCATGCGGTGCAAGCGGCCATATAGCGAAGGATTATAAGACGGAGCATTAGACATAATTGAGATCAATGCACTTTTTTCTTTTTTATAATATGCCTGTGGGGCCGATTATGTTAGAATTAAAACATTCTAGCCTGTTTGACCCTTGCTGAACATTCCATCAGAAACTTCGATAGATAGAGTGTCACTGGCTGCTATCTAGCTATAAACTTATAGTAGTGAGTGTGTCAGTACTTCTCTCCTTGCTACTCATGTTAGGTTGATTCAGGGCCCGTCGAAACGTTCAGTCTGAAAGATATTGAATTCATGGTTACAGTCCGCATTTGCAGACGATGTCGATCTAACACTTTACGCGTCGTATCGTGATGCGGTTGACGTGTAATCAAAGTCCAGTCGGAACTTTGGGAATTCAAGTCTACCCCTATGCAGAACTTAGCTCCTTAAGTGGCCATATAAAATCGATATCTAGCCCCCCTGCCGGAGAATTAAGTCGAGCTTGTAATGTAGGTCTTATAAGTGAACTTCACAGAGAAGTTCTTTATCCAATTTCTTCGTAGTACATCCTTTAAAAAGGGTTCATATAACCTTCGGAACTAGCCACAACGCAAATATCTTGGGTACTGTCTACGATTCAGCCGCAGTATCTAAAGGAGGCGCAAGTCCAAGCCATCTATCCAGCCAAGCAAGATAGTCCGTCTCCATCCAAATCGCCAACTCTCTCAAGACTGCAATGATGCGATACAATCCTGGCAAATCTCTTGTATCACCCATTCTCATATCCTCAACAATGTCCTACAATCATTAGTATTCTCTCGCCTTATAAAATAAGCACGGGACTCACAATCGCGTCCCCTCGATCAACGGCAAACATTAGTTTCCACTCATGTTCCATAACCATGACAAGCGGCACTGTAATAATCTCCTCCTCACTCTTCCCAAGCAAACTCATCCGTCGATGCCATGCTACTATCCAAAGTCCCAACTGCCCTCTTGCTTCTTCAAGTGATCCGCTTGCGAGTTTTACCTCAATAGATACTGCGATCGGGTTGTTCTTAACGGGTCCGTAGATCGTCTGGTTAATGGAGCGTTTGTTATGCGGGAGATTGTCAACTATTTTGCTGATGTGTTTTGCTGTCGCTTCTGAGGGCGAGACTGTAACTCCCCAGTCAATCATCTTAGACTTTGTCATGTTGTAGTATGAATCGGTTCGCACTTCAGGGACGAAGGGTTTGCTGATGTTTGCGTGTGTGATGATCTCGCGTTTTAGTGACGGAAACGGTTTGAGGGCGAGTTTGAGTAATGGCCCGTGGACGTCAACGTTCCAAGCTGACTCTGAAGCGCTTTGTGTCTGACGCGAAATCGCAGCATCTTGGATCTCTCTCAAGGCAACAAGTTCGTTATTGTATTCTGGCGTTTTACTAGCTGGATGTTCAAAGAACCACTGTGGCAAGATATCTTCATCGCTGTCCTTCAGATCTTCTCGCACAGCGTTAGGAATGAAGTTGTTGCCATGCGCGGTGCTGAAGATCGTATCATATGTCTTGTGTATATGTTTTGGCAAATGAGATTTCTTCATCGGAATGAAACGAACGGGCTTTTGAAGTAGTTCGAGCGTAGAGCGCTTCACAGGGCTTGACGATCGGGAATAATTCGAGGCGCCTGATGCGGAAGATGAGGGCGGTAGGGTTGGGGGGTCGGAGAATGGTCGAGAGGGAATGCTCATCTGCAATGTCCGCGACGGCCCAGTTGGAGTCTGGTCATCGAATGGGTTGCCCTGGATATTGTAAGCATCTGCATCGATGGGGCTGACATCTTGTCTCGGTCTTTTCGGCGAGCGCCTTCTGCTGCGTGTTGGCGTTGATTTAGCTGGATCCGAAGACGGCGGCGTTGGCATGTCGTTCCAATTGAGTATGGGCGCTTCGCCTTTCCGACCGCTGATTTTATCGTCAATAAAGGTACTGAGCCAGCTGTCAATGTAACCTGAAAGCTGAGAGGCGTAGGAGCTCATGAGGAGAATTTGTCGTGGTGAGTAGTTGGGCGGAGCTGAAGATGACGAGGTTGCGAGAATGTTTATGATGGTTGTTTCGATAAGATAAGATAAGGGCGTTGACGGGGGGATATGTGGGGTCAGTCGATTCTACATGCCGTATTGTGCCTAACGGTCGGGCCATTTGTAATTTGTAATGTAGTACTCTTTGGAATTTTGCGGCGTCCGTTGTCCCCAATAAGTGGTAAGTTCCGGCAGGAAGTAATGTGATTGTCGGCTTTGGCTGGGTTGGTGTACTGATGCCGCAATTTGTTAATCGATGACAATATCATTACTAGGACGAGGACCTGTGCTATGAGTCTATCTGATAGAAGTGTAATAGCTCATCTGCCTCTTATTCCAAATCAGTGTTTCACAGGTTATCCCTAAAAAGCCAATCATTTACTTGCCAGCCTCACTTGTGATGCTAAATGAGGCTGGTGTTTAGTTAAAGCTTTGACTCGTGGGCATCCGTTACTTGGTGCCTTTTCAAAGTGGCGACAAAGAATTTACTATGCTTCATTGCTCTGCTTGGCTTCATGCTGAATAGGACAAATTAGCCTTGTAAATGTTCATTCATCAGCGAATCCTATATGTTTTCGGCCACCCGGCCGACGATGAGGGAACGACGACTTTGTGTTAACACACAGGGTTTTGAAAGGGCTTTCAATCTGAGCAATCAAGGGGTCCGACTCTCCTGTCTCTGGTCTATCTGACTCTGGCTCCTGTTTGTCTCTCCCTTCCCTTATAGCCCCCATCAACTCTTTAAACTGCTTAAGCTCCGGCAATCGTTCAGACTCAAGATCGTATTTGAGGTCAACAACGTTGAGTTCCTGATCTACATGAGAATTTTAGCGAAGGGTGACACAAATATCTGTGGTTAGCTTACCGGTAAACATGGAATGAAATGCATTTAGAATTCTTGGATCGGTTGCTTCTCGGCACTGCAATGCGAGTAACATGACAGCAAAGGGGAAGGCAAATCGGTCCCCAACACCTACTTGAGCCATCGCTATGGCAGTTCGAACCTTCTTTAGGTCTGTAGTTTGAGTCGATAGGAAATTGTTCCGGATATTGCACACAGTGATCGCCCATCGCGTCCAATCTTTAGGTAAAAGAGGACACAGCGTGAAAAGTCCCGTACCGATGAGTCGCTGCATCGAGACCTGGCTGCACCGGCCTTGAATGTCCAGACGACCTTGCGAGAGGTACTCTCCGAAGTACATGGAGCCCTCTCGCTTACTCCTGAGCTCCAACACCTGAGAACGTGCTAGGGGAAACGTTTGGTTTCCTGGTATCGTGCCTGCAAAGCGAAAGCTTGTTAAAAGAGATGGGGGAAGAACAAAAGAAAAAGGAAAGACTTCAGGCAACCCGCACTTACTGGCCAAATCAGAGACGTATGGGTGGAAGTGTTCTAACACATCAAGGTCCCTAACGAATGTTTGTTTTGGAAACTCTCGAGTATCAATCATGATCAGTTGTATTTCTGAGAAGGGCGTCTTGTTGACTTTGTTATTTCTGAACAAGCCGTATTGGAGGAGGAATAACAGAGAGCTGGACCAGGACATAAGATTGCATCGGTGCTCATGTCCATATACCCACAAGAGATGATGATATAGTTTCTTGGTAGCTGCTTTTGGCGGAAGCTCTAGTAGGTTCATTCTGTCGGAACAATTTTCGTTAGAGGTCGTGGCATAGACTGGTGTCGTGACCTCTCGCACACTAGATGACCCGGGTGACCTAGGCTCATAGAGTCGAAAGAGATATGTTGGTATGTGATCAGATGGGAACCCAGTTTCTTGCCCACTCTTTGGTGCAAAAGGCTGAGACTCCATTCTATCAGGGTTCATCGCGATTGTTATGACGGTTAATGAACTAATGAACAGATATAACCCTAACTGAGAACGTATCAGAATTTATGGGGTGGACTGAATTGTTACAAGAGATAGAGGTTATTGAAAGTTCGAGTCTGATTACGACCAAGATTGAGAGTTATACTGGGTGATATCAACCCCGCTTGTCGACAATCAGGCTCAGGGGGGGGGGGGGGGGGGGTCCCTTGACCCCCCC
>JAAOAK010000021.1:0-87486 GCA_013396175.1 Fusarium denticulatum | reverse complement strand
AGCTAATATACATTTAATATTAGAAAAAGTTAATTTAATTTAAAAGTCTCAAGGCCTTAAAAAAGAATATTATAGTAATAAATAATAAAAAAAAAGTGAAGAACTTAATAAAACTAGATTTTAATATAAAATTAGTATTTATTATTAAGTTAGTAATTAAGTATAATCTTAATCTATAAGTACATATACTAAGTTTACAACTCTTACAGGTATAGCAAGCTTTAAATTGTCCCAGAACTCTTGTATGAGGATAGCTAATAATTAAGTAAATAATATTTTAAAATGTTTCAATTGCAGCCTCGATGCTTTTCCGCCATACAGGAATTCCAAGGCCCCCAAAAAGACACTGTAAACCATGCCCTTTTGTTCACAAGACAACTTCGCAAAATCAACGTTTACTTTATGCTTAGACTAACTACATGTCATGATAGATAAAATCAAGATCCGATATGAAGATATGCAGCCCAAACGAGTGGATCGTTTTCTCCGGTTTGAACTTCCCCCTCAGACTCCCAAGGCCGTACTGTTCTTTGTGACTCACCTCTGTTGGCCAATTTGCCGCCCTCTTCACCAGCGCCTCTCGCTCTCCTCCGACCTGTTGAGATAGCACGGAGGTGCCTCACAGCCTTATGGACGCCCAATGATATCTTAGCCCCATCGATAGTGCCATCATAATCACTCATCATCTCTTGATATACCCCCCTCGCAGCATCTACGCAGTATTCGTCCGCGACTTCCCACATCGTACCGACAACGTGCTGGAATCCTGCCAATTGATAAGCTGTTACCAAATGAATGGATTCATCGTGAAGTTTCTCAGCATTATTGTCGTTTGTAGAGCAAGCAGAGAGATATGCGAGGCATGGTGAATTGTCGCGTAGATTGAGGCTGAATAGCTTTTCAACCGTCAAAGGGTTTTCCTTCCAGTCACTAGTAAGAAGCAAGCTCTGTGACGGATTGACTTGATGAGATTCTCCGTGGCCTGCAAAATGAAAGATAGAACAGTTGGCGAGACCGTCGACAGTCTCCTGCGTGGTTGGAAGCGAAAGCCTTGATCGCTTCATCTCTGCAGGAAGTAGATTATGTAACTCATCAACCTCTTTCTTCGCAAAATGAAGGGATGGCTGATCTGGGGTTGTAGGCATCGAAACCAGCAATGCCGGTCTATCTATCAAAGATCTCGAGTTCTTTTGCCTCATTCTCCGAGAATATTGAAGAGCTTTAATAGATGAACTGTAGGATGAGACTACTCTGTCAAGTGCTGACTTGTTGGATGGAGGAGAGTGATAACCAGCAGCATGCAGTGGTAGCAGCGTCAAGGGACCGGTCGGAATCCACCAGATGCGCGGCCACTCACCTTGAGGAGTGTCCTTGTAGCCCAAGTAGTCAAGGATGGGACCAACTGCAACGTCCCATAGCCATTCCAACACACCAGACATTGAGGCCTTTGCTCGCGTCGACAACTGGTGAAGATGGCGGAGGGCTTTTACGTCATCCACCCTCTGGACTATGTCGGAGTGACGGAGATTAGGAAGGTGTAGTGACTCGATACGGTTGCTCCGGACAAGGAGTGCGTCGCTCCGTACCATACTCACATTGATGATCACTATGGGTCCTGAGGATGCTGTATCCATGAGTTCATTGCTTGACGGAGGCAATTGGAACCGCTGAAAACCATTCAGAAGTCGAATTTCCTTGACCACATCGTCCAATCGAGAGCTCAACTCATGCCTATCACTCATTTCATGTTGCAAAGCTGATCCGCCATTCGTGAATCCAGATGTGAGCCAATCATTGATTGGTGATTCCAGCTTGTCTCTCAGTTGCTCGAATTTGGCCGCAAGCGCCGGGTGTCCTTCACGAAGAGCGTTTAGGTCGGGGCGCATTCCAAACCGAAACCCTGTGATTACTCCTCGACCAAATTCTAAGAGCGCCACAGCCTTATATGCCTTCTCTTCACCCGGATAGTGTTTATCGATGACGGCTGAGACAGCGAGTGTTGTGACACCGTCAAAGCTTTCTAGACTGCTTTGTTGATCGAGTTGGGCCATTTGTCGCGGAGCTGCGGCTGAAAGAAGCGTCACAGCGTCTGAGATAACATTGACCGCACGTTCGAACAAACGAAGGGACATTAGAGCCTCGAATGCTTTCAAGGCGTAACGTATCCGGTCCCGAGGTGGAGCTGCGTCCAATCGAGCAGCCTCTACCCACAAGTCAGCAACTCGCTCGCTGCTTCCTTTATTGTTGCTTCCCATAGCCTGTCCGTCTCGCAACTCCAAACATGACGCTAAGTTGTGCAGCCACAGAGCTCTGAGTGGCCCTGCGGGAGAACTCAACTCAATAGCCTTTTCGCCATGGTAGACTGCGTCCTCCATGTCTTTGAAATTGCCTTCCAATTCGAACCTTGACGATAATTGCATGGCAAGGTTGCTTCGGATCATAGATGATTTGAAGTCGTGGGTTGCCATCTCTCCTAATGCCAGCTTTCCTTTCTCAATCGACAAGTCTAGGTACTTCTTGTCTCTTAAATGGTCGAATGCGGTAGCATAAACAGCCGCAACATTCCCCAAAAACGCGGTCTGATCAGAGAGAATACTCTCTCGTGGTGCGTTGACTGCTTTATCGCTCATTTGAATAGCCTCTTCCAAGTCTTCGGCTCGATTTTCATGCTCGAACTTGCGTAAGAACGCAGCGGCAGCAGTGTTCCAAATCATTGCTCCAACTGGATTCTCAGGCGAATCCAATTTTAAAGCTTCTTTGATCCACTGGGTAGCTGTCGCGAGATCTTGAGGGTCTTTCACCTGCTGATATCTAAGAAGGAAACACGAAGACAAAGTGCCCATCAGCTTCCAAATTTCCGGGTCCTCCTTCTTGGCCATCAACGCGATAGCCTCCTGGGCCCTTATGTTGATCAGACGCAGGTCTTCCGGATTGCCCTGTAACGCAAGTCTGCACTCATGGAAGCCAACTGAGTTGGCCAACAGCTCTGCTCTGAACTTGTAGTCAGAAGGTGCCGAGGCAATGGCCTCCTCCCCTCGATCGATAGCCTTGTGCAAGTCTTGAATATCGTTCGTTTCGCCGTAACGAGCGACTAGGTATCGTGCGAGGTCAGAGAGCCTTCCCGGCTTGTGTATGTAGTAGTCGGCCGTAAGAGTAACCGCATTTTCGGCTAACTCAATGGCTCTGTTCAAATCCTCGAGACTGGATGTTTGTGCAAAAAGTTCGAAATGTCTTGTCGATTCTTGATCCAAATCATGATTTTCATCCCAAATCTGATTTGCGTCCATGGCCATCCTTGCGGTAAAAATGGCTTCCTGGAACTCATCCTCAGAGCGATGTTCAACTGCGTGTCGAGTCTTGATTTTATAAATGTCAAGGATTATGGCATCTCGATCGATATGATAAGGCTTCGTAATTATGATCATTTCATCACCATAATTGATAGCCTTGTCTAACTTGTCCCCTCGTTCAGGGCTTTCAAATGCGTCTGCCAGCATCATAATGAGGCGTTTCAAAATGCCCCAATACTCCACTGAATCTTCTGGAAAGGCCTTGCGAGCCCTCTCTGTCTTTTCGATTGCCATATCGATGTGCTCAATGGACTGTGTTTTCTTGTATATCATGTAATGGATGAAACCAAGTAATTTCCAACTTCCGGGGTCTTCCTCATCGAAAGTTGCTGTTGCGTTTTGCAAATCCTCAAGCTCTTGCCCAAGAAACACCTTTTCAGTAGAGTCGAGAGGTAGAGGGCCCGTGAAGTACTCCAAGGCTAGGGCAGGATCTCTTCGTGCTGTTATAAGCTGCTGAGGAAGGAATGAGAGTAGCCGGGAGCTCTGGCGGTCGTTGTGACGATGGTTGGCAATAGCGTTTGTGGCAGGAATAGATCTCGGAGCTGGACGACAAACAGCTGTTACGTCTCCATGGATAACTTCAGGAGAAAGAACTTCCAATCCCGTGGAGCGAGTGATGTTCTCTTCTTGGGCTTCACAACCCAGAGAAATCTCCAGTTCCTCTTCTTGAGCTTGTTCGATTGAATTGTCCTTGGGAGATGAGATTCGTTCTTCAGGACCAGGGAGGAGATCATGGTAGGAGTCAGGATGCTCTTCACTTGTCTTGAACCTTTTACGGAAGGTCTCAACTTCTTCTTCAAGGGATGAAACCTCTTTTTCCAGGGCCGAGACTTCTAACATCTTATAATGTTCAAGCTCTCGTTTTAAACGAGACCTTTTGAGCCGAAGTCTCTCCGCAGGTGAGTCTTGGTGGTCTGACATGGCGATTGGCTGACAATGGTTTTGATGTTTGGTGATTTTGATGAAAAGAGTTAGACAGTACTCTGGTTAAGCATAGAACCAGTTTGGTGCTTGGATCTTGATAACGATGTCAAGGAATGAGGTTTAAAGAGGTAGGCATAGAATTACGGCCGGCTTGTCTCATCAAGCAAGAAATACGGCTTCGAGGTCCACATAGAGAGAGGCTAACATCAACACTTATATCAGGATCTTCGAGAATTCCAAGGTTTATATCAAACATCGTACTGGAAACCCTACGGAAGGCTCAGAATGAAGGCCAGTACACATACCCTGCACTTTCCAACATGGAGGCCTCTGGCACACCTGTCTAGACCGCTTTCAAGTAACCCTGTTGGTGGCTTATTACAACTTCCAATGGCGGACAAGCCGGGGCAGTCTTAACAATAGACTATTGATTGAGATCTGCACCAAGCATGTATGGCGTTTTGAGTATGGTAAGAATGGGAATGGATGTTCAACAATAGTGGCAGGGAATGCCCGAGCAGTCTGGCGGAGGCGTTAGGCAACAGGGCTCATGCTGGTTTGAGGTGGGTGCCTACGCTGCATGTATCAGATCATGGACGCATGTGACGAAAAAAGTGTAATATCAGGCAGCGAATTCTGGGGCGGAGCGGGCGGTGACTTGGCTGTGTAACGTGCAGAGAATGCATGATGCGTAACCCAGCCAATCAATACAGGAGGTCGCATTAACGACCAACAAGACATACCCAACCTTTCAAGTTGAGCTCACGAAAGTAACAGCTAACGAACCCCAATCACACCAGACGCTTCATCAAATGAAATCACAACTGATTACGCGCATTTGGGTCTAGGTAGTTCCGAACGTATGACGTATGACAAGATAGCGGTATGACACTAGGTATTGAGAGTAATTTGGACTGATTCCGTGATCTGTATTCTTGAAATCGGCAGTTCGAAAAGAAAGCATAAGCTAGCCCTATGTTTTGTTTATAAAACCCGGACCAACGGTTAAGACGCTGAAAGGTCAATCAGCTTCAGGTTATCGTTACACGTCAGACAGATCTCTCACTACTCAACCCTCACCAACCTATTAGGGTGAATGAAAGGCAAAGACCCCTTACTGCTTGAACTTTAGGACTAATCCCTTAGTTATAGTCATTCCTATAAAATGAGCCCACCAAGTGAACCAGGCCAGAAGTGGGCTGTGTTGATTGGTGTTGACTACTACATCAAGGGCTCTGCACGACCTGGCATTAGCTTCAGGAACCTCAAAGGCTGCGTTGAAGACGTACTCAAGATAAGGGAGTACCTCCAGGACTCGAAAAGCGTTAAGGAGTCCAACATATTCCAACTCACCGCGACAACCCCCGACAGCACACAGCTCGTTCCAAAGGAGGATGAATCCAAGTGGCCAACATATGACAACATCGTCAAGGCCTTCGAGGAAATAACGAAAAAGGCTTCAGCTAATGACGTGATCTACATCCATTACTCGGGACATGGAATTCGTACAGCTACAATCTTTGGTGACTTGAAGGGTGACATTCAACTCGATGAAGCCCTTGTTCCAACGGATATCTCATGTGAAGGTGGCCGATACGTCAGAGACGTAGAAATTGCCTATCTTCTACAGGAAATGGTCAAACGGGGCCTAATTGTCACCCTTGTCGTCGACTGTTGTCACTCAGGAGGTGCAAGCCGTGGTAAGCATGACAGCTCTCATGCTCTCGTTCGGGGCGTTGCTACGATCGATAAAAACGCGCTTCCTGGCGACCAGTCAAACTTCCCGCGCGACAAGCTGCGTGAAATAGCCGGAAGATCAACTCAAGCCGACCACGGATCGAGAAAAGCAACCGTGAAAGATCATTGGCTTCTAAGATCAAGTGGCTATGTTTTCCTCGCAGCCTGCCAGCAACACGAATCAGCGATAGAAGACCGCTTTGGAGATCGTACTCAAGGTCTACTCACATACTATCTGCTCGAGACCCTTCGAGAGACCAAAGTAGCCATGAACCATCATCAGCTTTGGACTCTAGTAGCTCTCAAGGTTGCCAAACGAAGCAAACAGCGTGTAATTTTGGGAGGTGAATGCAATCGCCTGTTTCTGAGCAGTGATTCGTCCCAGATATTCAATGCTGCCACCGTAATTGGAGTTAACACAGAGCCTGAGGGTCCCACGACTGCCAAGATTAACGCTGGTCAGACGCATGGGATTGAGGTAGACACGAAACTCGATGTCTGGCCCCCGTCATGCTCCAACTTTCTCCACTCTGAGCGCCTTGGGTATCTTTTAGTAACCTCAGTCACAGAGCTAGCCGCCGAGACTGAGTTTAAGAAGACCTCAGAAGTTTGGCAACCGCTTCAGGTCGGCTGTCTAGCCATACCGTGCTCGACAGTGTCACAAAAGCGGGTCCGCCTTATCCAGCATCAGGATTCGATGAACCTTGGTGCTACGAGCAGCAATCTTGAAGCCCTTCGAAATGTCTGGGCCGATGTCGGTACTTCATTCGCACCTTTGCTGAATACAGAAGATGATGAAGAATATTTCCAGGTCCGAATTGATGGAGGGACTTATATCATTTCTGGAAAGGACGGCCGACGGCTACAGTATACTGTACCGCCCTTGCCTATTGAGGGTGACGACACACCTCGTAAGCTGGTTCATTGGCTCACCCACTTGGCCAAATACCATAGCGTCCTAGAATTGGTAGGTCGTCAAGGTAATGGTGTTTTATATTCTGTCTACATGTCACCAAAGCCAAACCCTCAAGAGGAGGACAAGAAGCCCCGAAAAGCGTTTGATCCGATCCCAAAACCAGCCTTCAAGTCGAAAGTGAAAGTGGTGGATAAGGGACTCCTTGTTCTTCAAATCAAGAACGAGTCAGACTTTGTCGTCAACATCACAGTTCTAGATTTGGACTCTTCGTGGGAAATCGCCCAGATACATCCTCAGGGCTATGATGTCGGTGACTCATTGGAAGCGGGGCAATCTCTTTATATCCCTCTACGGATGTCTCAGCCCGAAGGTTCGATAGCATCAGATGTCTCAGATACTATACTTGTCTTCGCTACTCCGGAACCGACTAGCTTCCGATGGCTAGAGCTTCCAGAGCTTGTTAAAGTAGATGAAAAAGGCCGGCGCGGTGCAAAGAGCGAGCTCCACGGGGGTGACATGCGCGAGACCTTTCAAATGGCAAGTCGGAATCCCCTTGAAGCCCTAAAAACGGCTTGGGGACTTGATGGTCCAGCAGAGACTCGGGCGATTCAACAGCCTGCCCCACAAAGATGGGCTGTCATACCTCTGGAGTTGACAGCGGACAACATTGGTCCCTAATTTCTTCACAGCTTTCCAAGTCCCGGCACGCACTTTTTACATATCTTACAACCTGTCGCTTTCCGACACTATGTTAGTTTTTTTCAGAGGTACAGAAATAAATGAAATCGCGCAGTTGCTCATTTGTTTCAATGGTGCCCTTTCATATTAGATTCCATTTGGAACTTCTATATGCCACGACTATTATGGCCTGGCTATGGAATCTGGGAATTTCAGCACCTTTCCAATAGTTAGATATCGGGTGACAACAATACTCTGTTCAAAGACAAGTCTGTCATTTAAGTTGTTCCCCAGGCCTGTTCATATGAAACTCTATCTGAAGAACTTGTACAGTGCAACCGCGGTATCAAAGCATATGATTTCTTTTCTATAGCTTTAGTTATCTCTGATTGCTTCTGTAGTAACTATTTGAACCTTAGTATATTATATAGCTAAACTCTATTGTCATTTGATACAGCATGCTATAAGGGGGATCCTAGTCTAGTAGATTTCCATCTCGGAAGCCCAGAATCCCAAAATCACACATGAAACCTTACGAACTACGTAAATGATGGCGACTGCCTCTGTAATATGAAACCCACTACAATTTCAAAAGATGAAAATACACACTGTCCTTGGTGCCGCTAAATGATCTGATCGGCGTGGTCTCAAAAGATGCTGTGCTACTCGCCCTGTAACATTGGTATTACGTCGATGGCCTTTGTTTAAAATCTCAAAATGATTGGCGAACGATTTCGCCTTGAGGCTCAAAAGAGGAAACGGGGGAAAAAGGCAACGAGACGGACGGGACACGTCACATTATAGCGACAGGGGCCCGAAATCGCAACGGGTTGAGAAGAGGAAAAAGACAACTTCTCATGTGCTTACTTTAACAGGGGCTGTGCCAATTCGCCAAGACACAGGTGGCGCAGAGACAGCACACCGATTATTGGGAAGAAATCATGGCTGTTGGAGAGTTGGGCAGAAGCGTGTTGGCTTAACAAGTATGAGACATTGGAAGGTGGGGTGAGAAAAGCCACTATCACAGCGGTGCATGGTTGGGCATACTCTTGGCAGAGCCTATCACATCGGATCATCATGACCTACTCCACTGAAATGCAAGAAAGAGGGGAGATTTACATGCGGATACTTGGGTCCCGCCCGAAGATGGAGGGATGAAGTGACTCCATCAGTGTCACACCAAAATATCAGGTAGGCTACAAACTTTTTCCATTTCGCTTCAGCGTAAGCTTTTTCCACTTTCCACTTCTGCCTAGACTACCCTGTTCAGCTGAAGTTCGTAAGATGTGTTCTCGGCTAGATTCGGCCAGATTGCAATTGTGAATCTGGCAGAGCCCTGGAACTGCAGATCCGCCCAGACTCTGCGACATGTGTAACCGATGACGTATCATAAGCCCAATGAGATAATATGCGGAGCCTGAAAGCCCTGAACCAGCAATGATGCGCCGTTGACTCGACAAGGATTAACTGAGGAGATAGGACTGTCAAAGCGACATTGCCTTTACAGCGGCCTCCTGGTTGCCGTCATCAGGCAACGCGGTAGCTGGGTTAGGAACTTGATTTCGGCGAATCAGTTGCTGGAGCTTGGAGCCTCCCGGCAGATGCGTAAGAATTATGTTGTTAACGCTGATATGAGCCTATCCACCATCAGGTATCCTCACCAACAATACAAATACAAACGAAGCGCCGCAGCTAGCTAGATTTCTCTACTCATTCAGTTCAAACAAATCAAGCTGAGACAACTACAATCAAGCAACAATCTGTCAAATTATCGCCAGTTGTGTACAATGGCATCGACAGTTGAAAAGAAGCGCTTCTCACTTCTCGTTGGAGTTGGCGCTTATCCCAGTAACAACTCGAGGAAGTTCGAAAACGGAAATCCTATTTCACTGAGGAACTTGCCAGGAGCTGTAAATGATGTCAAAAATATGAGTCAGCTTCTTGTCAGTCAATTCAATTTCGAAAAACCTACCATCCTCTTATCTTCCCCATCTAGACCGACTTCCCCCACTACACAAGAGTCTGAGCACAGCTTGCCCACTCATGCCAATATAAAGAAGCAGTTGGGTGAAATCTGCAAAGACACAAAGGAGGGAGATCTCTTCCTTTTCTACTTTGCTGGGCATGGTGCGACATTAAAGACACTTGAAACGTCGCCTAAGGATGGTCGCGAAAACGACCCTTCTTTATTGACGGGTAACTACTGCGAGGGGAAGCCGCCTGTTCGAGGATGGGAGCTCAACCTATGGCTAAGAAAATTTGGAGAGAAGGGTGTTCGGGTTGTTGTAATCATCGACAGCTGCTATTCCGAAAAGGCCTGGCGTGACAATGACAAGCAGCGAACTCCCTTCGACTGGTCTGAGCCTCCCAATCTTCCTTCCGACGAAATCGTCATGCAGGGTACGAAGGGAAAGCCCGGTCATCGCGATGGAGAGTTGGAGACATTCTGGGATCTTAATCTTCCAAACATGACGGTGATGACGGCTTGTAAGGGCACAGAAACAGCATCAGAGCAGGAGGAGAATGGTTTGCTATATGGAGCATTCACACTTGCCTTGAGGAAATGCCTCCAAACGCTTGAACCAGCCTCAACTTATCGTATCCTCAAAGATGGCACGACCAAGTTCTTTTCCGCCTGGAGCGTGCAACAGAATCCCCAGGTCTTTGGCCAGGACAGGCTGGTCTTTCTCCAAGATTTTGAACCAGTTACGACTACTCCATTTCTGGGTATGCTGAAAGATGGTCAGGTCTCACTGGACGCTGGCAAAATACACGGCATCAACCCCAGGACTGAATTCGTCAGTACTTCAGCGGTGGCAGTCAAAGTTATGATTACTGACACTGGGGACTACACGAGCACTGCAACAATCTCCGAGGGATCTATACCCAATTCATCGCAGGTTGTTCAGCTTGTTCCATCTCGATGGAGCACGGCGAAATCATTGAAGGTAACCATTGACCCGAATTTGGGATCGGACTTCAAGAAATACCTGGACCCCGAACTGGACAGCAGGCTTGTAGGAGAATTCTCATGTTCGAGAGAGTCAGCCATACCCGATGATAAGGACGAAAAGATCATCCACCTGCATCTTGAGAAGAGCAAAGACCATGATATTAACATCCTTGCCCAGGAATGGGTGACTAAAAACGAAGGGCCTGTTCGCGGCTGGAAGCTCGAAGGCCAAACCGAGAAAGACAAGGCAAAAGAATCAGCCATCGCCATACGTCATTTGTTCAGACTTGGACAGATTCGGCAGTTAGAAAGCAATACCAGAGGCGAGTCCAAGCTCGAGTATTCTATCTCAACAGACGAGAAGGACCCCCTACGGTTCAAGTACGACTTCAAAAACTCAGGAATGAAGGAGCTCCATTTTGTCGTTCTTATCCTAAGTGCAGGATTCCATGTGAAACAGCTATACCCCGTGGAAGACAAAACTTGCTCAGTGAAAAGAAATGACGAGGACTACTTTAAGTTTCGTTTGAAAGCGCCTGACAAGTCGAAAATTAAAGAACCAGTGGAAGAGCAGCAAGAATACTGCGACACCATTCGGACCATTGTGATGAGGGGCAAGGGCGTCTCGATGAAGAATATTGAGTTACCTGATATTTGGAACGCTGGTGAGTGGGAGGAGAAAACCAATAAGGAGGGGCGGGATGGAGATGTTGAGGAGGAATTTGATTGGTGGATTGATGATAAGTTCCTTACCTACATGGCATGAGTTCTCGACGGTCTCTTTTACTTTGTCTCCTTGAGTTACTTCAGAAAGTTCTTAAATAAATGTTTGCTATTCTACCACTGAACATTCAGCAACTGTGACCCTGACAATGCTAGTGTTCCTACAGGGATTTATATGGGACGAAAATCAACTGTTGAACGCTGGTCTATATTCTCGCCAGCACCCTCTAGTGAAGTAATTCTTTATCTCTTGCCCTTTGTGCTTCCTGTTCCAATTCATTCGCCTCTGCATCCTTCTCCTGCGCTCGCAAAATAGCAGCTAATTCGTTTACACTCTTCACTGTATCAGGGTGATGTGGACCCAATTGTTCCATTCTCCCCCTTAACGCACGTCGACCAAGATCTTCTGCCTCCGGATACCTCCCCTGACCCTGTAGTACCAAGGCCAGATTACTCATACTCCTAAGCGTATCAGGATGATCTTTGCCTAGCATATCCACGTAGGCCTTGAGAACCTGCCGGTTGATAGCTTCAGCTTCGCCATACTTTTGTTGATCATGCAGGATAGCAGCCAAGTTGCTCAGACTGGTTAATGTATAAGGGTGTTCAGGGCCTAGCTTGGTCTCATATCCCTGTAGTGCGCACCGGCTCAATGCTTCTGCTTCCTGGTATTTCCCCTGGTCTCTGAGGACTAGCGCAAGATTGTTGATGCTCGTCAGCGTGTCGGTGTGCTGCTCGCCGAGCTGTTCCTTCCTTTCTTCCAAGACCTGCCGATTCAACATCTCAGATTCCTCATATTTCTCTTGCAATCTCAAGGTGAATGCAAGATTGCTTTGGCTGGTCAAAGAGTCAGGATGATCGGGTCCCAAAGCCGTCTGTCGCCCCTCAAGAGCACGACGATTCAACTTCTCAGCTTCAAGATATCGACCTTGTTCCTGGAGTACAAACGCCAGGTTACTCACACTCGTAAGCGTGCTGGGATGTTGCGTCCCTAAGTTTTGTTCGTAGCCGCGAAGGACCCGTCGGTTTATTTCCTCGGCCTCATGATATTTTCCTTGGTCCTCCAGAACTGACGCAAGATTGCTTGCACTCGCAAGAGTGTGAGGATGGTTCTCTCCTAACTCTGTCTCTCTCGCTTCAAGCACTTGGCGATTAAACTTTTCTGACTCATTAAACTTGCCGTGCTCCTGAAGTAGTAGTGCTAGATTACTGGCACTCGTCAAAGTGTTTGGATGGCGCTTCCCAAGGATTTCTTCTCTTCTCTCCAATGCTCGGCGAGTAAGACTGACCGCCTTGTCATAGACACCTAGGTCTCGCCAAACCAATGCCAAGTTGCTTAGGCTTGTTAGGGTGTCAGGATGCTGGGGTCCAAGCACCCTTTCTCTTCCTTCCCATACCTGCTGATAAAGCTGTTTGGCTTCTTCATATTTGGCCTGGTCCCTTAAAATAAGAGCAAGGTTGCTTATGCTGGTAAGAGTGTCGCAGTGCTTCTTACCCAACAGTTTAGAATAACCCTTCGAAGCTTGTCGGCTAATGTCCTCGGCTTTTTTATATTCCCCTTGGCCACGTAGTACTGAAGCCAAAACCGCCATCGTGGCAAGTGCAGATTCACCGCCACCTCCCGGAAACCTTTCCCTCGTCTTGAATGCTTTCGCTGCAAGATCCTGCGCTTCCCTGTAGTTGCCATCATACCAGTGAAACCAGGCTGCGTTCGTAAACAAGCGAGCCCAATCGTCCGCCGCGTCTTGGTCAGATGGTTCTAGATCATACAGCGACTCCAGATGCGGTATCAACTGTTGACACTTTGCTCGGTTTAGAAAGTCTCCTTTGGGAAACTCTCTAGCCATCAAACTAAGGAACTTCAACCTCCATACTCCCTCAATACCAAAAGAAACTAGACGAGCTTTTATACAGAATTGGACAAGAGCATGGATCTCGTAAGCTTCACCGTCAATGGATGCCATTACCAGTGATAAATCCCCCAAGAGATCGATATCATCATCGAACCGATCATCCAACATATCTTCTAACTCATCATCCAAAGTATCGTTATGAGCTGACGAAAGCGACTTATTGTAGGTGCGAAGTACCCAATCCGGGATGGCATGCGGATTGAAAAAGCTGATCAGACATAATAGATCAGCAGCGGATTCTTTCTCTTCGCGTACACGCTCAAATGATAGGCTCCACGTCATACTGATCGAGTTTGACGCGGTACCATCTCGACGCAGGTCTCCCAGCTCTCGATCCAACATAGCTTCTTTCCGCTTCATACTCTTGTATAACTCTTTCAAGTAGCTGTGAACTGTCACTCGAGGACGTTTGTTGATATAAGCGCAAGCTTGTGTAATTGCAAGTGGAATGAAATCAAGGGAGCGAGTCAGTTCCACCATGTCATCTTGATTCCCTGAAGTATTGAGCTTTTTCTGAAGCAAGTGGAGAGCTTGGCCTTCCTTCATCGGCGAAACTTGTATAACGTTATCGATATCCCCCACGATCCTTAGTGCAACTTCCCTGTTTCTTGATGTGACAATGATCGATCCATGGGCGCTCTGCGGCAGATAGTTCGAAATTGGCGGTGATGCCTGTAGCGTATTTTGCTCAGGGAAAAATACTTTGCTGTCGTCGGCGTTATCCAGGATAATGAGCCAGGGTCCATTCGACTCGTCGCATAACCAAGCATTGACAAGTTGGTAGATATTAACGTTCGGATTGTGCCGCTCCGGTAGATTAAGCCTTTCGCTGATACCTTTAAACGCCTCCTCAACGCGTGCTCTGGTACTCGTGTACACCCAAAAGACCCATGTCTGTGGCCGCTTTTCGCGCAGTCGATAGGCGTACTCAATGACAGCTTGAGATTTCCTTTCAATATTAAATATGGCGGCATGTCTCAGCAGATAATGAACACATACCCTACGCCACCAATTCCGACGAGTGCTGCCCTGGCCGCTGGCTCTTTGCATTTGTCACTAAGCCAAGACAAGATGCCAGGGCGTTCAACAAAATTGCAATCTCGGCTAAATGGTACGGTGGAGAATGGATCGGGCCGTACCTTTCGGTATGCTTCGTTGAAACCGTTAGCGGCCTTGTCTTAACGAACATAGGGGGGCATTTACCTTCGATCTCTTTCCGGAGGCGCTTGTATGCGTGCTCTTGTCCTTCGCCATATATCAACGACATATGAATATCGAACAAGCCCAACAAGCAATATACCTTGTCCTCAGGGATTTTTGTTTGGCGATTCTTGGACCAAGAAAACCGCTCCTCGATACTAAATTTAGATAGCGGCGTGCCTTGAAGCGCGGTAATTGGGATTTTTGTGGTGGCATGTATATGCTGCTCCAATAGCTTTGTATCGCCCAAAAACTGCCCTTTCGCAGAAAAAAAATTGATTTCGCGAGGGGCAAGAAGTTCTTGGAGTGTCCACCCTCGGGTAAACCAGCGACTCAGCCGAAAAGTCTCTTCCCATGTTGATGCGTTATTTTCGGGTTTGTCGGGAACATCTGACAAATACACGTAGCATTTTGTTGCATTGCGATACCAACGAAACATGGAGTTAATAGACCTGGTCAATTCAACTTCATTGTCTTGGTTGATACAACAACTATCAACCCAGAAATGGAAGAGCCCGTCTTTTATGGATTGGTTGCGGCAGAATTCGATCTTCCTGAAGCCAGATTTGGTGCACGCAGCTTGCCCTTTGATGTCGTTTAATCGAACTTCTTGGGCATCGCTCTCCCAAGTATGAGAAAGAATGGCATAGCGAGGAATGTTGTCGTGAAGGTCCTCAGTAAAAGAGATACTGCCGTCATTTTGGATTGCTAGTAAGCGCATCCTTAATATAAGTTCCAGAATATAGAAAGATAAGGAGGATTAAGAGTTGCATGAAGTTGGGTAGACCTTGGGGGTAAGCACTGTATTTATGCCTGATAGTGCCTGATATTGTGTAGCACCTAACCGCTAGTCCGGTGGTAGCACGGGGCGTGCGACCGGGGCGCGCGTTGATCTGGTTGGCTGGAAAGAGCGGGGCCCGACCATACTACCGGTAGCCAAACTACCAGCAACACAGAAGCCAATCAGAAAGCGGGATCTAACCCCAGGTGGGGCGGCCGCGTCTCTCCCCGGGAAACACGGAGGCGGGCTCGGTGTAGAAAGAAAGAAAAGAAAAAGGCGAGAGAACCACCATCCCCACCAAGGAGGCGGCGCCCACGGAGGGATCGAACCCCGAGCCTTCGCGGCAGCTCCGCCCGGCACAGTGCAAACCTCCTTCCGATCGCGCCGTGGGCGCCGCCTCAATGGGGAGGATGGCCGGTTCTCTCGAGAGAGGCTGCGGCGGTCTTGGTATATATACCATCGGGGCAGCATGCAGCTGGCCATCTCAGACTGCAGCTGCAGGCTCAGCCGGGGCAGACGAGTGGAGTGGAAGGGGGGGCCCTGTAGTCCCTTCTCTATTCCTGTATGATCTTTGCAGCCTATCCAACCGATGTACTTAGAGTTTATTGCCTGCAGGGATTGTTCTTCCCTGAATTGAAAATCGTAAAATTAATACAGCTAGATAGAGATGAATTACCAAAGCCACAACAAGAGCTAAAGCTTGGTAGACTAGTTTACCATACCGTATCACACTTATAAAACTAGTCAAACGCGTACCGGCATTGCGTGGTTCGTCATGAGCCAAGGTCGAGTCGTCCAAATATAAGACTGGCTACTAAACAAAACCGTCAGGGCCTACTAACCCAGGGCGGAATTGTGGCAGTTCTTATCCATCGCTTATCGATGACAACTTTGTGGTCGCTGCTAGAAATAACTAAGAATAACAGTCTAGTCAGTACTATCTGGACTTATGTTTTAACTCGTCAGGTAGAGACTTTATTAATTTGTCTTAGCGGCTATGTGAAGGATTACTACAGTTAGAATATGTTATGTTATGTTATGTTATGTATATTTTTCGTCCGGGGGGCCGTTGGCCCCGAAAAGTCTCCTAAGGGAGCACAGGACGTGCTGAGCTAAACTATCTACAATCGCTGCCGTACTGATCCTCGCTTAGGTCATCTGCAAGGCCTCTTGCGTCGGAGCCGTATACATGCTCGAGCGTTTTCTGTACTCATCCCCCCAAGAGGCACCTCTCTACTCGTAGCCAGCTCTACAGTAGTTGTCGGTGAAGCACGTCCCATGGACATCAATACAGTTGATCTCAGCAGAGCTTCCCTCCGGCAACGCTTCTATCTAGTTCATCGAGCATATCATCGGCACAAAGGCGCTTTACTTTCAAGAGGTCAGCCCGTCAGCGGGATCTATTCCTCTCCAGCCTAGAATTCTCTTACACAGATTGATCATGTAGCTTTCCATACCCTGGAGCAGGAAGTCCATGATCCCCCAAGATCGCCAGTAGCTGCAACCCTAGAACCGTACATCCTTGGGGAAACCCCTCACAGGGAAAAACCCAAGGCGGCTAGAACGCTGCTCTGTGGATGAGGTAGTCGCCTCATTCCACGGTCTCCAGGTAAGCTCTGTACCATTTCGACCCAGCGGTTTGTGTCTAGTGGTCTCATCCAGTGAGACGAATCGTCGAGGCCCGGTTGTGTTCCGGGCGGCAGCCGAGGCTGCGGGAGAAAGAGAAAGGGTCTCTGGGCAGTACACGACTGCAGAGATCGGTCATGCAGCATTTGAGCTGCGAAAAGGGCAGCGAGCCATTTGAGGCCCGTGCGTCGAGGTCGGGGGCAACTGAGGGCCCAGAAAGTCGCGCAGCTGAAGCTGCTAAGGTCGATTGGAGGCAGCGCGAAGCTGCAGGCAAGAAGATGCCGTAGATGTCACATAGGAAATAATGCCCGGAGGCGATGTCAAGAGCTCGCGAAGCTCAGTGTCGTTGAAAACACTTTGTCACGAAGAAAGGTCAACTCTCTGAATCCCTTTCTTCCAGCAGCTGTTAGGGTCCCGCTAGTCCCGCAGCTGCTTTTGTTGCCATTTTGGCCTGTAAAAATTTTCTGCCCTAGCAGAACGCTAACAGCGGGTGCCAAGGAAAAGTTTTTACAGGAGAGAGTTGCATCTGTATCTCTACAGCAGTGAAGAGTCCCATGTAGGGTAAACGATCGGGAACGCGGCGCTAATTCCGAAGCCCTGCGGAACTAGCTGCCTTTAGCTCTAGCCTGTCTCTAATTTCACTAGGTACTCTGAAGCAAGTTGCATTATATTCTTAAGTCAAGTAGCTACCCTCTTTATTTATTCAAACATTCTTAGTCACATACGCAGGTTGGTCGGATTGTTTCCCGATTATGCTTCTACTTAATGCAAATTGCCAGCCTCGTAGCGATCCCAAACAATTTGGTCTTCTCGCAAAATGCCTGCCCCAACCCTTGTAAACACGCCGCGGAGTTGTCTGTCCGTAGAAGGCTTGACAATCAACACATAACATTTGAGTGTATGGGGAACAATGCTGCCATCATGCTTGGCCTTGCCAAGAACAATACATTGAAAGTCTTCCGATTCTTTGCCGTCTGAAATGTCAAAACTGAGCGTCTCAAATAACCCGTCGCTATTTGGCGACATCTTCAACTCTCTGACTTTCTTGGGCCCTAGCGTAGGCGGTCTGTTCGTCCCATCTGCTTCCCAGTGCCATTTTTCACGAGCGCCACTGCCTGAGTCGAATGGAGATGAATACTCGTTTGTCCAGTCTACCTTGTTGAAATCTGCTTCAACATAGGAAATGACTCCGTCGTATGCCATCCACGACCACGTCGGAACATTTCTTTCAGCGGAAAACTTGATAAGTTTCAATTGGCTAGAGTCGTCGGCTTTCTTCCAGAGAAGGCTCCGATCCAAAAGGGTTGGAAAATTCCATAGCCTCCACGAGTATCGAATGCCGCTGTCAGTCGCTTCTCCAGACCGGAGATGGCAATAGGACGATCTTGGGCATCCCAGAATGTTCACTTTGAGTATTGGTTATACATAGCTTGGACAAGTATAACCCTTCCGCCTTTGTAATGCGACTCAACAGAAGCCGGGAAGTTCGAGTCTGCGAGTAATGAAGTTTTCTCACTGGTTCTGGGTAAGATAGGTACTTGTTACACGTGGCTGGGCTGACGTACTTGGTTAATCTGAAAAGACTCTCGCATTGCACTCCATTGCTGCATTCGAAGTACACCTGATTCTTTGTGAAGTGGATAGACCGTCGAGCAAGAGCTCCTTCCTGTAGTGTTCATCCTCGAGTGTGGAGAATGGCCTCATCCACGTCGACTTGGAAATTGTCATTATTCTTGCTATTGTAGCCGATATCCCCTGTTTCGGGCTTCAACGTAATGAATGAACGGGGGAGAGTAGACCGTTTGAGAAAACCCTCCATTGGCGGATTGGCAGAGCTCGCGGCTAAAACACACTTTGCGTTGCTGTATACTTCTTCCATCCTTACCGGCTCGCGTTTCCAGTCATCATCATCGTCTTGGACTATGCAGATGGAGTCAATCCATAGATATCGCACCCCAAGTCCCTTTGTGACAGTAATTGCATCCTGAAAGTTCAAAGGGAGCTCAGCGCAGTCAATTTTGTTGTATCTGTCGGCGTGGTTGGCACGTAGGGTGCGTCCGAAGTGATGGTCGGGATTGTCATCCCAGCGATGACTCAACACCAGATAGGCAGGAGACAACACATCATCGTTTTTGACAAGGCGGATTGCTGTATTTGATGCATCACCAACGTCAACAACGCGAGTTGGGAGATTCTCGGGATTTTCGGCTAATATGGATACTGATTCGGTATGGCCGTGGGTGCCATCGCAGACTTGAAGCCACTCATTAAAGAGTAGGAACTGTTCACTACTCCCAGGCACAAGAAGTTCAGGCCTACCAATCTGCGAAAGTTCATCATCAAACGATCTGGAGCCTATGCCATACGTTAGCCATTCCACTTGCATCAAACCAGTGCGGAACAAGACCTGGATCAGTGTAAATGGATAATATTGGCCGCTTATCTCCTTGAAGTTCAAAAGTTGGTCCGTTGCGCTGAATAAAAAGCTCGTCGTCAGGGCTAGGTAGATCATGACCTTGGAGTGACTCGTAAATTAACTGGCAAAGTTGACATCCCTTGGTAGTTTCCAGGGAGCTCAGGCTGACAATGAACGTCAGGTCTGCTTGCGAAAAAGTCCAGTTCTGAGCATTTGAGACAAAGGGATGAGATTTGATGATCAGATGGAGCTCCGGACATCCAACCATGTGCATCAGATCCTTTTCTCGCGCTTTTAAGAAGTCCGAATAGATTTCGAGCAAGATCGTTATCAGTATGAGACTTCCATACGTCTTTCATCTCGGTTATTTCCTATACGCCTTGTCAGTCGATCGCAAAGTCAAGAGCCCGAAGTCATCGGATCTTACAGCCTAGCAATAGTTAGAAGTGTACATGTTTCTTATTAGATAAGAACTCACTGACTAATCCTAGAATATTAGCCAAGTATTCAAGTCAACATCAAGGAAATATCTCTTAAAATGAGATTCGGGTTCAGACGGGTCTCACTCTTTGGGCCAATGTCAGCAAAGTGAGGGTAACTCCCGTTACACATGTGCCCGCGTACATACTAATAGCCCGTCATGTCAGTAGGCTGATATTAAGTCACGTATCATGAGAAGAGAAAATATACTTCTTGGCCACGATTCAGCGGCTATGATCCACCTTCCAGCAAGATATGACCAATGATGTTTGACCTATGGTCTGAGCTTAGACAATACTCTTCCTCCGCCTGAGCTTTGTCGAAAATGTCCTTCAACCGGGCGACAGCCTTCCCGGGGCTGCTTCGATCCTCTAATCGCTTCAGCATGTCCGGAGTGATGAGGTCAAGGACATCTCCGAGGGCAGTGCCAGGAACAAGGACTGTTTTCGTGTTACTTATCCAAGCCTTTATCTCCTCATGGACAACGTCCCGGGAATTAGTTCGCTTCTACCAGAACTCGATAGTATCGAGTTGGTTGAACCTGTTGAAATATGCCAATAGATACTGGTTCAACCACGCCCAGAATGCCAAGCATGATGGGGATTTAGGTAATCTCTGTCCTGAACTATTCCATTCAGAGACTCGTGGCAATTTCATAGCCTGGGTGAAAATATTTAACGCGACCTCACCATTCAAAGAGATAGTTACCTGCGGCATGTAACCTCGCTTTACTACGCTGCGTCAATGGGACTTGATCAGGTCGTAGAAGTCTTGGTTGAGTCAGCAACCTTTGATCACTCACCGCAGCCGAAAGCCGTTTTGGAGGTACAGCTATCCATACAGCAGCTCTTAGGGGCCACAAGAACGTACTAAATCAGCTTGTCTTAGCTGGTGCTGATCTGGTAAGAGCAAACATTAATACCGTGAGTCCTCCTCACAGTGCCGCAGGCCAAGGTAGTTTAAAGATTGTTAAGATTTTGTTGGACTCTGGAGCACATAAAGAAGCAAGAGGTGGAATGGATGGAAAGACACCAGCTGAGTGAGCTAGATTCAATGTGAACCTATCTACTGCAGACTTGATAGAGCATCATTCTCGAAACTCACGACTGAGGAGGAAAGCCTAGCCGACACTGATTCAAAGTCAGTTCATGCTCCAAAACTGGTGGCGGGCGGTGAAGAGATAGAGGTATGGCAACCTCGTGTTGGCTCCATTCCGGACCAGTATGAGAGTAGACCAGATCTGAATTTCTTATATATTATGAGTATGACGGTCGGAGAGAAGCCATTGGTTGTTGACTGTAATGTTATACTGTTACGAGACGAAAGTCCAGAGCCACCTGCTCCGGTCTGATAGTTTGAGTAATTGCTTTGGAAGGGCAGTATTGAAAAAGAATGGTCGCTGTTATACAAGTGGATTAAGTCCGGCAACAATGGCGAACTAATACCTGAGCAGGAAGCGGGCATTTCCCCGTAATGGGGTCTAGTGTAAAATAGAATAATAAAGAAATAGGCAATCTACTAAAAGCTAGCTTAAGTAATAGCAACTATTGAGAAACAGCAAGACCAACACCATCATTCCCCACTTCCAGAACGTCGTATGAATCTTCATCCGTAACCTGAAATCCGGGATGCATATTATGCCTTCCAACAGGAGTTCTACTATCCGCACCATCTCGAACACTAGCTGGCCAGTTTCGCGAATCCGTTCGAGAATCGTACCTCCTCCCCTCAGGAGACTTCTTTTGTAACATCTGCAATACACAATCCTGCATGTGCTCAAAGATGTCTTCTATCAGCTCTCGGCGACTCTCGATACTTGCTTCGTCATTGGGATCAAGAATATCAGGAAGCTGCCATTTAGGGTACAGGTTCATGTGTGGTGGCTGCACCTGAAAGTTATTTTCACTGTCCTCAAAATAGTAAGCACAAAGTCGGCAAGGTGGCTTGCTGGTAGCTATAAACATAATATCATTCCAGAGGTCGCATGGTCGATTCTTGCCGGTCTTTATAAGGTGATTGTGTAAATTAACCTCGCAGTGGACCTGAGTCTTTGATGGAAATTCCTGCTGCTGCTTCTGGATTTGCTCATCCAAGCCGTGATCGCGAAGTTCTGCGATGTCGCTTTCGTAATGTGATATATTGTATTCTGGAAATGCAGTTTGAATGATTTCCGTCGCCGAACCAGGCAGCATCTGGGGGTGACTAAACTTTCGAAAACGAGATGAGTTGATGTAGCTGACAGTGAAGTCTTTGAATAGCGAGGGCCATTCTTTGGAAGCTTGAACTAGAGTCTCAGAAGCCTGGCGAAGAGAATGGAGACGGCCAAGGTGATGGCGCAATTGATACCACTGATAAGAATGTTCTGGATCGACATTGCCGATATATCTTTCGAAAATGTTATCGATCTGATCGTCTCGACACCTTTGTATAGCTTTAAGAAGATCTTCACAATCACGGAGAACTATTCCAGAGTGCCATCAGTACTGAACGTATTTCTAAATAAACATGGGATAGAGGGCTGAGTTCTTACATTTCTTTTCAGCGTTGGGAGAGGAAGTCATATCGCGAGGGAATTGAGCCCGGTCCTTGAGAGTGCGCAGCTGAGTGACATCGCTGAGCCCTAAGATAATTAGATTACCTCGACTCCATCATAGATTATACCTCGGTGTGCACTTACTGCTAGGCTGCTGCGGATCCTCACAGAAAGCAATGCAGCACTCCAGAGCCGCATTCAGGCCCTTCAAATATTCCTCCAATCTGGGGAAGTTGAATTTGAGAATACGGGTGAGGACTTGCTTTTGTACTGCCTTCGTGGCATTTTTGTCAAGGCTTTTGTCAGCGTGACTACCCACGTACTCGATGAGCTCTGAAAGAAACGCCTTTGTTGTCTCCAACTCTGGTACCTTTCTCGAGTTGGAAGCAAAAACAAAGTCGGGTCCTCGAAGCCCTTTGAGAACAGCAAGAGCTGTGACGCAATTGCCGCCTTTCTCACTGTCGAGAGTTTGAGCCAGCTTACAGAGGGCCTTCTGGAAATCCGTAAGAGGGGCGTCACTGCAAGTACTGCCAAATGAGGTTGAATTGTCGCCCATACGCTTGCAAGTCTCATTGACGGCTTGAAGCACGATGCAAAGACACTGATACTGCCTCTGCTGCTTGATGTCAAGAGCCATAGGGGTTTGGTTGGAGGAAGAACTCATGTTGTTGTTATGATAAGAGAATCGGGGAAAAATAGAGTATTTCTGAAAATGTTGGTAGTTTGAATTCACTGAACTGTTGTTTGCTTGCTTGTTACTTCATAAAAGACATCGGGTTCGTGCGACTTCTTTATATATTGGAGATTAAATGGAGGACGTATCCTCTGTCGCACTTGTTATTGGGTTTCGAAGGTCCAATTCACGGGCTACACATTTGTCCAAAAGACCTCCCGTGCAGAGTATGCTTCTCAAGTTACATGCAATGTTTCTGTGAAGTGTTCAGAGTAGCGTAAGAGGCTGAAATGCAGATACGCCGAGATGTCTTTGCCGATGAGTAGACATTGCACATTCTAGCCAGCCCGCAATCTCTGTGCCGTGTTATGTCCTCTTTTACGAATCGACGAATGCCACGAATCTTTTAACATTATGCAGGCGGGACAATAGTCTAGACATTATCCAAGTATCGATGATGGCAAGGTAAGCCCTAAGCTCAGATCAGCCATAAGAAGAGTTCTATAGTCTTTCTCATTGGGTGGTATTTCAGGCTCCCGTAACACATCATTTCAATGCCCTTGTATGATACGAGCCAGGAAAGCCCAGTCATCAGCAGATCAAATGCATAATAAACTAGAAAATGACAAGGCAGACCAGTTATGTACGCCGTTCTCAATTCCGCCTAGTTGACTTCGAATGCGATTAAGGGGGCCAATTGACCAGTCAAACTGATCAATGACATGGCCGCTGAAGATAACCTACAAAGCCCACTAATAATTTACAGGCCCAGTCCGAATACAGTTAGTTGGCCGCCCGCATTAGTTGGCCGCCCGCATTAGTTGGCCGCCCGCATTAGTTGGCCGCCCGCATTAGTTGGCCGCCCGCATTAGTTGGCCGTCTACATACATGCAAAGCACCGGCTAATCGTTTTTGACGCAATGGTATATGCAACACTCTCAGCCAAAGGTATCATCCCTTGTGACCATTTTCGTTGGTGCTTGGACATTGTAATATTCCCTGCACGAGCTTGAAAGTGTCGAGAGGCCGTGATGATCCCAGTTGTAGGGCACCATTTCCACAGATTGACTGTTTGGCAATTAGGCAGCCATCGAGCCAGCTTAACTCCGTTTCAAATACTAGTATAGCTGAGATAGATTCAGTGATCTAAGAACAAAAAAGTATTAATTCTTGCCAAAGACCTGGCTGGTCCTTACTTCTAACTTATTAGTTTGCTTCATTTCAGGCACACACTTGCTTAGATTTCAGTACTTCACCAGGTTATTCGAGAAGGACCTCCCAAGAACAGTCACGTGTGTTTCCTATGTCATTTGACCAGCAATGTATGCCGATACTTCCCTCCATTGAAAGTTCTCCCATATTGGTGGAAGGAATTAACGGCGACCTGACAGATACCGACTTCGACAACTTCAACGTCGAGTACGGCAATTTTGAATTGACTCACGATGAGAGAGAGACGGTTGATACGGTACGACTTTGTGCCGAAGTAGCTAGGGCCGCTGGAAACGTCACCAACGATAGTCTCCCCGACGTTACCGTTTCCTCTAGCTCTATGCAGGCACCTATTGGGTTCAGATCTAGCACTGACGCGTACAATCAAGAGAATTTGGTGGTGCCACATGAAGGGGATGGGCAAGGTATTTTAGCCGGTTGAGGCTATTACATCTCCCCCAATCCTTTAGATGAGACAGCATCCTCTTCTCTCTTTTCGCACCAACCCAGTCACTCTACCAACATGCCTTCATATATGGAAATGCCAAATATGTATCAACTCAATACATATGATCAACA
Organism: Fusarium denticulatum; assembly: GCA_013396175.1. Classification (NCBI taxonomy): domain Eukaryota; kingdom Fungi; phylum Ascomycota; class Sordariomycetes; order Hypocreales; family Nectriaceae; genus Fusarium; species Fusarium denticulatum. Next base: position 62,792 of record JAAOAK010000021.1, on the reverse strand, counting down.
ATCTCAAATACAACACCCAGTCTCCCAGCCTTTCACTACTGCAGAGAGTGAGGCAGTCAGTACCCGAGTGGTATTTCAAACTGGACACCAGACGTACAATTCGATAGAAGAACTACCCTACATAAAGTAAGTGACTCATTACGAAATTAATGTACTATAATCCCTAATCTTGATTAAAGCTTCGATGCATATCCCTCAGGAGCTTTTATTCCCTGTCCGCTATGCGGCGATGACAATATGTATCTTGAAAGAGATTTGAGGAGGCATTTGAAGACTCATCTGTCAAAAAAGAATAGGCAGTGGTACAACTGTTCTAAATGCCCGGACGAGACCTTTGCGAGACGAGATCTTTTGCAAAGACACCAAACTCGCTTTCATGGACGTTTGCCAAAATCGTCGTCGAGAAGGTAGTTTTATATCACTTGCTAGATAGTAAATAAACACATTCGAGAATTTTAAGAATGGATTTAGTACCATTATTTCTGGCTTACTACTCATTAGAACCGTGGCCAAACAGAAGTTGGCTCCATCACGAGCCCCTAGAATTATGTATGAATAGACACCGAGTTTCTGTCTGGCTCCACTTGGTTAGTATGAGGTCTTAGAAAAAAACCTGAGCCATTCTTGAACACTACTGTCCGTAGCTAACACCATTGAAAGCACACAACTTTGCGCTGATATGGACCCAAGGGGGTTCATTAGAAACTGCATCCTAGTCTGTGTCGCAGGCTTTGTTCTTACATGGCCGTGACGGAAGCATGGTGTGCCGAGGCAACCTTTCGTAGCACGCCCATCAAGTTAAGTACATCCGCCCTGGGCAGATAACAGAGCGCCTGAATGAAACATTTATACTTTTAAAGTATTTCTGTAATTATTTATAATGAAAATTGTAGATAAGATTATGCTTATTCTTAACCTTTGGTAATATAACTAACTACTCTTCTTAGTTTTCTTTCCTCAGTTGGATCAAACGCTGATCCCAGAGCCATGTCTTTAAATCAATGATCTAAACTTAGGCCTTCCACCCTAGCTTCCAAGCCATCGACTCCAGGCTTTAGAATATCTTGCAAGCAACATAGGTGAGCCGTGACTTTGGGTATATGACTTGATGCCGCGTTTTCCGCCTGCTTTAGAAGCTCTTTGCGATGCTTCTTCTTCCAAACTGAGGAAGCAGAGTGGTTTTCAAGCCGTATAGAAACATCTTTTGTCTTTCCATAAGATGGATCGTGCATACTGCCTGGATCATCTTCCGGTGAGAAATACAACGTTGGTGATTCAAGTTGTCGCACAGTCTCCAGTGTCGAGAACAAACTCATGTTGTTGAAAGGCCTTGCTGGACGGGGAGAGCCCAAACCCTTCTTATGCATATCTTGGGTCAATGCACCAAGCATCATAGACCTGCATGCGAAGACATGACAAGCGCGGCCAGAGCATAAGTTGTCCAGCACACCGTGCAATTGGTCGGTTAGCTCTTCAAGAGTTTCTTGCCTCTTTTGCTCGATTTTATCTAATCTGGTCAGTACTAGACTTGCTGATAGATGGTGAACATACCAAGAATATCCGGACGCATAGGAAGTCCCAGGCTATCTATGGGACCTGTGCTATGCATTACTGCCACTCTTGTCGCCTCCTTAAACTTTTCATCCAAACCAAATACCGATGCAATGAAGATCCATTGAACTACCTCGTCACACATACTGATGAGAATTGGCCAGAACAAACGACCTATCCATGCCTTGACAAAAAAGGATAGAGCTTCGTGGCATTGCAAGTCATCAACGACTTCAGCTATCGAGACTATCATCTCAAGCGTGACCTCATCGGGTAAATCTTGAGTTTGCGCGTAGATAATCTTCATAACAATTTTGACAGCTTCGGAATCAAATAATGGCTGGATAGGCCAGTGATAAAAACCATCGACTTTCGATTTCTAAGTCTCACGATATTCTCCTTCAAACATTATTCTAGCACGCCGTGCTGCTACCGTAAGGTGCTTTTTGGACACCTTCAACCTGAGTTCGGTTGAAGATTCTTGTACTAAAGTCAAAAAGGAACATGAGTTAGTTCTTTCCTGCTTATATGAGAGAGTGTCCCAAACCTCCTTCTGCAGATTCAAGGCAAGGAGTAGACTTACCAATCTCAGAAGATATGGCGTGGTAATCGACAGATTCTGTATCCTCGATAGCCAATGGTTCATCAGCAACCTCCGGTTCAGCGACTGCTATTTCTTCACTAACAGGCGCTGGTTCACCTGCGCCCTGGGAGGCCTCGGAAGGGTAAGAGATGATGATCAAAGTATCTCCGTCAGGATCAATATTTTCATAAAGAATAGCCATGTCTAAGAATGTAACAATTTTGCAGAAAAAGGGACAGCTTTTTTGGCGACCATGATCATCAGATCAAGCTCGGAAAAATGCGAGATCTAAGATACTTTGTATGGTTTACGGAATAAGAGTCGTTTGTAAATAGTATTCGGTCGTTAGGGTAGGCCTCCCGCACGCTTCTATCGGTACGAGCACAGTTCGAATGACGTGGAACCTTGTTGTGACCATTGATTGCGTACACTAACAAAGTGCAATGCATTATACCATCGGGTTTCTACCTATTGCAACTGCAGGATACGATTGATGCCCCGCTTCCGGCTGGCCTCATTATCGTAGGACTACACCATGTTTCAATAATTTGTTGGTCTCAATTGTACCAACTAGGCAATGTCTCATTATCATGCACGGTTCAACCAACAAGTGGGTCAATTCATTTGTACTCAAATCAAGCCAATGGCCACCATCTGGTCGCATTTGCAGGTGGCCCAACATGTATACCCCTCACCATTTCACGTCTGATATCGAAAGGAGCAATAATTCCGGCTCCCCCACATGGCCGGCCTCCTGCAGTACAGGGCGAACCACCTTTGCGTCCGACAGCGTTCCCTGGCAGATATAAATGGGATTACGATGTACTAATTTGAGAATGAGTGGATGTTGGACTGCTACAAAGATTTGCATCATTATCATAGCTGTACTATTTGTTACCTTGTGAGCCCTGCGCTACCTCCTTCATCTATAGTTATAACCCAATCATGGTATGAGAGCAAAGTCAAGCATGAACCTCGCGCATGTTTCTGTCGGTCGAGTTGCTTATTCAACATATAGACTACTCTATCGCTCCAGCGCCAAAACACCCTGGTTGAAAGTGAATAGCGATTGGCGAGGTATCTTGGATCAAGTTGGTCCTTGCTGACTGTTTTGACTGAAAGGGCATGATAAACCTTCTCGTTGGCTGATTTCTCTTGTACCCTTCACGGCAAGCTTTACTTTGCTGGTGCAGAGCGATACTACCTCCTGAGGGCCTATGTATAAGTCAATGTCTTAACGGCCCGTGTTTCGCAACTGTGACATAGGTGATCAAAAGCACCGCCCCCGTGAGTTGTCTAAATGAGAGCCTATGAATGGCCAAAATACAAAGGATCGAAAAATATTATAATGCTCTTTATAATTGCAGTGACAAATAAGCGGCTGCCCGTAGGTAGCAGACCTCAGTTCTGGTAATAATGAGACTAGCGGTTTGGACTATCACACCCGTCCATTATCGACATCGGGGGACGATATCAGTTGTTGAGCGTATTTGCATGGTAATTGATGTCAGCTAGGGATGCTGTTACGGACAGCCCAATGACCCATCATCGTGGTGGTGATACACTTTACAAATAATAATTTCCTTGCATGTAGATGTAGAGAAACGGAAAAACTTTGTGCAGGTCTAAAGTAATTGCATTTGTAGATAGAAGGAGATATTTCACTGAGATCGCCACGGTATAGCCGACTTTGATCACACAAAATGTTGATATGCAGTAGATTAAACTGATTGTAGCGATTGGGCTATTTTGGGTCGTGTTGCTCGGTCAGACGCTTATCGGTGATAACTTATCGATAAGCCGCTTTAGGATGGGCTTCAATCCTGCGCGAAACAAAACAAACCAACATCATCAATCATTTCAGCAATGTCAAGTGCAGCAGTAACGCCGCAAATGCGCGCACATGGCTGGAATGTGTATTTCCTAGCAGACACCGACGCATTTCATTTTTCCGGTATTTTTCAGAGCCCTGAAGATGGATTCCTGACCTTCCGCGACGTTGTTGATGAACTTCGTCTGTGCTTTGAGCTGCCAGATGCAGTGCGCCATGACGACAGTCAGACCCAGGAAAAAGACCCATGGAATGACATTGCCTTTGGATTAGTCACTCGGGATACTTCATTATCTGATTCTCCTCGTTTGGTGAGAGATGAACATCGAGACATGCAGGTCCCCAGTCTTGCAGGCCCTGAAGCCCAAGAACGAGCTGTTGTACGATATCATCTTGTGCGCCATTCAGCACCATGCAATCTACCTTCTGATGCACCATTGAATGCTCATTTGAAAGGTTAGTTCTTCTTGCGGCAACAACAGTGCCTGTATTTTACTGACTCGCCAGCTCGATGCGCAATTCATATTGCTCGCCCAACTCGTCGTCCTGATCCTCGGTATCTACCACCAAAGAAACCATCGGCTGATCCTCGAATCGCAACAATGCCCTTTAGAAGGACTATTAAAGCAAGAAATAGCTCCCAATCACCAAAACGACGCGCTTCTGGTTCCGCCTCGCCGAATAAGCAACAAGATGAAGAGGACGTCGCATCAATGGTAGCCCCCCCAAACATGGAAGAAATCAACCACGATTACGCTCGACAGATCATGGCCCAGTTTAGGGCGTCGTGTATGGCAAACCGTTGTGCTATTTCTGGAAAAGGCCGGTCTTGGTGCATGACACCAACTTGGACCTGGTCTTCAGGCATGTCACATCATTTCGCAGCAGCATTATCATCTGTATCCTGGTCCGCGAGATGACCAAACCACCGAATTCAGTGGGCGACGATTACGTGAGGCCTGGATGCAAACATGGTCTGCTACTAATGGTCTCCTCTTGTTGAGCCATTTACACGAGGCCTTTGACTCGAGGTTATTCTCCATCCATCCCGACACACTTGTGATTCGCGCATTCGTTCCCTATGATATCTTTATAGACTATCATGGCACCACGGCTCGCGTTCCTCCAGATGTCGACTGCAATGCACTTCGCTATCACTATAACATGTGTTGTATTGAGAACATGGCGGCCAAAATGCCTTTTGAAGACCTCATCCTTCCGCCATACAAAATCTCTTTTTCGCATCTTGCATATTCCCCCATCATCTTCGGCTTTAATAGTAATGAGATTGCCGAGCCTGTATTCTGCTTTTCTGTGCTCAACTCTGGGTCGTACCTCCGTGTTGCACAAGTTATGTTGAAGCAGACATCGGAGAAGTGCGTGTTGTAAGAAACCTGTCACAAGTCTTACAGTGACCTCTTCAGGTCTGGCCCTCCGTGCGTCATGTTCAATCTTGTCTATGTCCTCTCTCTCTAAGCCCATCTCGAACTCATACTCAGATGAGGAAGGTATTGTAGGCGAGGATGAGCTGTGAATTGTCGTTGACGAGTTCTGGTATCCTTCTTTTTGCACCATTCTTCTCTCTCACTGAGGATGTTGTCTTGGTTCGACATCTCGGTCGTGCCGAATCGCCCCGGCGAGGTCTACCCAGAGCTGACCAAGTGGCAAGGTCAAGAGCTCGCTATCGGATTTGGTTGTTATGCCACCCGGGTTGTAACCCACGAGGGACTGGATAATTCCCCAGTCAAGGTTTTGATAAGCAAGCCTCGGATTGCAAAGCGAACATGACTCGTTATGATCATTAAGGCACGGCAATGTCTTCCATTCCAAAGGATATACCAAGATACGATAAGATAACTAATGATTCAAGCAAGAGAAGTCAGCCACATCAATACTTCTCAGAAGATATCCTACTAACAAAGGCGGCGTTCTCCGAGTGGAATGCTGAGCGGTGCAAATGAGTCCCGAGAGCGCCTTGCTAGCGAATTTACAATCAATCACCCTGCATTTCTATTCTACATCGTCATGTAACGTGCACGATAAGCATGCGGGACAAAAATGCCAACCTCGTCGAGACAAGTCGCAACAAAAACATAACAAACTATCTAATTAGTTCTATAGTAATGAACATAGAGAACTCGGGAAGTGAACATATACTCCTGTATATATAGGCAGCCATATAGCTTCATCATAAAAAGGAAGCACTAAGGAACAATTCGTCATGCTGACGGTTCAAAGCAGTCATGTTGCGGTAAGATTAGCATCAGGAGTGACCACGTTCCCAGTGTCAATGTGGACTCGGTTAAGCACTACAAAGAAAGTACCAAGGCTCAAGTTACTCTAAAACTGCCACAAAATTGAAACCAGCATCATTATAGACAAGCCGTGTCCCCTTAGAAATCATCACAGAATATGCCCACCGGTTATTGTTCCTTTTTGTTGGGCATTTGACTGGTGTATTGCGATTTGCTTGAGAGCTTGTGTGACTAGATCTAGGAATTTTGCAAACCCAGTAGGACGTGAAAGTAATTAGCTTGAGAAATTTTAAACCCCGTTGGCGAAACCTTATTAGTCTGCCTAATAGGAAGCTTTTGTGTAGCTAAGCGCTCTGTTTTTGAAGTGTTCAGTCGATGATAGCACCGCATAGCAAACAGCGGGCATTTTCCGTCCAGGTCCTATCGCTACCTATCACATTGTCACGCAAGTCATTGATCTCCCACGCTGTCGGGCCATTTTGCATCTTAACGCTGGCCTCAAAAAGTCCTATGTATGGCTTGAAGTCTGCAATGTTCGTCTTGCGGCTTCTCTTGGCTGGTCCTTTAACTAATGCGGTGGTTGTAGAACTGGACGGTATTGACCCAGACGTTAGGATTATTGTCTTATGAAGTGTTTCACGAATACCATTCTTGACGTAGAAATTTTTTTGAGTTTCTCTAGAGCAATCGTCGGTCGTGGGTTGTGTCTCCCTCTGCTCGGCGTCAGCTGGCGATTGAGGATGTGTCGCCTCCTCAGAAATCTCTTCTCTGGCGACAGATCCTTCGGTTCGGTGGGGCTTGTCAGTTCCTAGTTGCTCATAGACTTGCATGAGTATGTCATGGAACATACATTCGTGATGCAGCCACTTTCCGCACCTCGAGCTCGTACATCCTATGAGGGTCCTATCGGGATTTGCGGGAGTCTGGCATCTACATATGAGCTCGACCGACTATAGATGTTAGCACTTGCGGGGAAGAAGCAGATTGTCGGATGACATACTAAAAGCTCGGAGTTGCGGCAATCATATGCTTGGCGCCAATAAAACCCGTCTTGAATCTCTTCATCATCTGACTCATTCCAGTGCCTGACGGTGACAGGTTCCGTAACGCTGACGACGTCGATGATATCCACTAAAAAGAATCGGTCAGCCGCGCTGTAGTATAACACTGGTTGACATTCTAAAACACACTGTGGTTGGAGGCGATTAGTTCGTTAGCGCCATGATACGGCTGGCGACCTTGAAACTTCTGCTTTCCGTCGATAGTTCCGAGAGGTAGCTCGTAGGGCCAGTACATCCAATAGACACGAGCGTAAACATGATGCTCGTCAGAAGCACGAATCTCGAGGATGTAAGCAACCCAGTCATCGCTATTGCTTTTATAACTACTTTGACATTATTTTGGGTGTGTCTTTGCTTAACGGAGGCCTCGTTGGCAACGTTGACGAAGCTTCCGATGTAATACTTGATGCTGTTGACTGCCAAGGATCAGCCATAAGCCCCCCGGGGTTCGGACGACGGCGAAATTTCATAGAATACTCACGGGCAAAGCTGTTATAGCGCGTCATGCTTCGCCATTGCCTCTCCGGTTCGACGATGTAATATAGATCCATTGTATCATCGGTTTTGAAGCCACCGGCTGGAGAGAATGGAGATACCTGAAAGTGAGTCCGTTTATCATCATTTTGGCCGGCGCACTTTCGTTTCTTGTTCTTATGGCGTTCCTGTTCGGCGTGCGAAGGATCCGGCACGTAAGAAATCGTGAAAGAGTTCTCAGGGAGATTCTCCTACCCAACTGATCGTGATCTCTTGCGACTGTTCATTTGGTGTCTTGACGCGTTCGTAGAAATACGCGTCGAGAGTGGAGAAAAGAGGGCTTGCAAATGCAAAATAGGAGGTTCTGCGGTAAAAAGGTAAAAAGTAACTTAAAAATAAATTACGAGAAAACAAAGAGAATGTTATCTATGGCCACTGAAGTGGATTCGCGATTTCTCGTAGCATATGCACGTGTCCTGCTTGAGTTCCCTCAGGTTTTGAAGACAAAAGAAGCGGGCTCCGTTTCACGTTTTAGTCCAATCACATGTCTCCACTCTGGAAGGCTTATGCTACGTCAGAATGGGGCCGTCCCTGATTTTGAACCGTAACCGTGATATGGAAACAAAGTCTATTTCTACATTACGCGGGTCGTGCCAACCACTCTAATTCTAATGAAAATAATAAGACAGAGTACCTCACCGTACCATAACCGGAGGAAATCTATTAAAGTTTTTCCTCACGAGAGCCAATCACAACCCGGCGTTCCGATTACATAAGGAGCGCGCACCTGGCGTGAAAAGCCGCGGACTATTCCATTATTGAGAAACCCCGCATTACTCCATCACCTACGTGGCAGGCAGCCTGTATTTGATTCTCACAATATCCATACGTTTCACGAACATATGGCTGGATTCACTGGTCAATCTTCGAGGAAGGTGGCTTGCCACCGACGTGGTGAGCATTCAAGTACCCAATTTCAAAAATAAAAGCTAAATCTCCGTGATAGGGGCACCGCCTACTCGCTTGAAGCACGCGACAAACAAACAGCGCGGGCGTCAGCTGCGGTTAAAGAACGAGCAGTGCTCGGTTGGGACTCTCAAGAATTCAAATCGTTCGTCATCTGCAGGCGATCCTCGTGACCAAGTATATCTTTACTTTGTCAGTAGAAAAGAATATTTTCTACGAGATAGTGAGATAGTGAGCAGAACCAAGTTCAATGGGACAAAATCGAGTTTAGGAAGGGATTTAGTGTCCAGAATATAAACAAGTTAGCAGAGGAGGTCATTAAAAGGATTCACACCAGGCACAAAGGGACTCGATAGGTGAAATTTAGATCATTCAAGCTCAGCCTCTCACCCCTACTGCTACCACTAGATACTACCATAGTATGTCAATTGTCGTTGGTGACGATAACCAATGACTGCAGAAGCTACACTCGAGATCCCGAGTTCATTTAACCAGCTAGGACCCACCAAAAGCTAAAAGGCTCTGGACACTGATATCGCCAAAGCCGCGATGATACAACAGCTCACGGCCGCCGTGAATTGGAAACTCAGCTACAATCATGATGCCGATATTTTCTTTACTAATACCTGCTTCAGCTAACAGTTGAGACACTGCACAAAGCATCTTTCCCGTGGCAAGTACATCGTCTATTACCACCACTGATGCATCCTTGAGCAACCATTGCCGACCCCACTACCGATCAACTTGGAAGAAACGGAGGGTTGGTGTTTGCGAAAATAGGAGTTGGCCATTTTGCATACTATCTACGCGTATGTAAATAATGGCGCCGTAGCCTGCTCTCTGGACCTACGACGAAATGATGTCGTTCTAGAAAGGTCCGGGAAAACAAAGAAGAGAAGTCCAAATATGGCCTTCGAGATTACTTGGTTCTTTTTGTTCAGTCTTTCGTATGTACCGAACGGACGTACTTGATGGGGGCGTGTCGATTGACATTCACCTTTACTTGTTCCTAGAGTTTGCTTTTAACCCTTGCTAACAGCTTACATAATTGCAAACGTAACTTCACGGCCGAAAACCGACCCAACCTTCCAGATGCTTGTGTCTGTAGCTTCCAGGACAAACAATAACAATTTCTTTCTCCTCTTAATAGTAAGCCTAAATCCGTTTGGGTCAGTGGATTTAGGTCCTTGCTATTCTGTATGATCTCTTCCTAGGCCCATCTCCGCCGTTATTACTTCTTGAGTAAAGCATATAGACCTATGAAGGGGGGGTCAACGAAGTCAACTTACGGACTGACGCCCTCAATTTTACTGACAGCGACAAGAAGAAATTGGCTCTATCCCCCGTCCCATACCTGTCAGTCAATCAAGACACTTGACAAGCCCAAAAGTAGAGGGTTTCAATGCACCTTTACTGACTGAGAGGTGACGTTTCTCATCAGTAGCTTTCTGCCGGAGGTCCACATAGTGAATGCTTTGAGGTCGTAAGAGGTCATGATTTAGTGAGTCCAGATGTTGAGAAGGTAAAAGCAGAACTTGCGGTTCAACAACCCATAAAATTCTCTCAGATAAGAGTCCAAAGAGGCCCAAAAGAAAGAGAGAGATTATCGAAGATATGGGCGACTTTGCTGCCCGAAGCTCGTGACTTCATCAGAGTGTATCAAGAGCTATTCCCTAGCATATAGGCTTCTTTTCCTTTGCATCATCAATTGGATACTATTGAGATGTATTCATCTTAGCCCAAGCGGCTATGCATAGCTCTCGTACTACCATTCATTTACACTTGGGACATCACTTCTTCTACGCAGCAGTAGCAATCGGTACCTGTTTAGTACCATAGATGACTCCGCGTCCAGTTATCTCGCTACGGTCGAATTTGTCACAGCCTGATCAGATAGCACACTTCTGACGTAGTATCATCGATGCAAAAATCTCTAGATCTCCAAATAGATTGGGGGAGCTTATTGCCACACCATACTCCATGTCTCTACGTGTACACAGATGGTTTTCATTCACATCGTGTTTATTTACTCGTTCATGTTCACCCTTCTGGTCAAAATGTGAAAACATGCCCTAGTTGATGTCGCACTAGCTTGTAAGTGTATGTACACAAAATCGTGCAATTGCGTGTACTGGTGAGACGTGATAGTTGCAATCACCGATACGGCTCGTAAGCTAGGCACATAAGCATTCGAAATATTGTGTAGATCTGTTGCTCAAATTACTTGTCGCCATTATCGGTGCTTTGTCCCTCTCGTAATGCTTTTGATGCTTGCCGAGTTAGAGTTCGAGTTTGCCTTCGTCTTCGAGTCCACTCTCTCGATCTTGCTGCAGGAGGCAAGCGGTTTTCACACTGTCCGGCTTTCATAAGCAGCTGTGAGGATAGATGCTGCGCTTCTGGTCTGTACTCACTGCACGTTCCCAATCCTGAAAGTCCATGTGCCGGCCGTCGGGAACCCTGATGGTGAGTTCTCGTTGTTCCTTGAAAGGGTCTACCATTTCAAGCCGGTAAGGGACATCATATAATTTGACGTATTCGTCAATGGCATTATGTAGAGAGCGCAATCTTTTTCGTAGCATCGCTCTTCCGTTTTTGAACTTCAGGACATGGTCAATTATCGGGCAGTGTGGGTAGAAGGGTCCATGGGGGCATACTTCTCGAATGTTGCAGCTTGTCGGGCGCGTGTGTTGAGTCTTCACGCCAACCCAGGACGAGCAGGTCGGGTCCCAGAAGCAGAGATCGAGAGAGACATCGTCGAAAATCGCAAGCTCAGCCGCTCTTCGGAGCAGTCCAGATCCGCCCCAGTGTTTGCCTAAATTACGCTTCCTAACAGTCTGCTCCGTCTGTGGTGAGGGTTCTAAATGCTTGAGCTGTTGTGCGATGCCTTGCACAGCTTTGCTATGTGTTTGCGTCAGGTCATGGTCGTGCATTGTGTCAAGGCTCAATAGCTCGCTGTTATGAGTGGATCCCAAGATAAAATCGAATTGAGCACAAACAGGATTCTTCCGTACATTCTTAAGTGATGGGAGGTCCTGGCCGGCTCCACAAAACTAATGACGAGAAGAGGCCGAGCTGGCAGCCACGGCCGTCCGAAGACGGCTGATATACCCTGCAGAGTCATCTTGCCTAGTGGTCAGTCCCCGAGACAGTACAAATGCGCGTAAATTTCTGCCAGAAACGGACGGAGTGCTACGCGTCCAAGAAGGTAGCTAAATCGCGCACGTCTAGCCTTGCCCTTACGGAAGCCGAAATTGACCGGGTCCAGTTTTGAGTGCTCACCCATGTGCATTGCGGACAGTATAGGCCTCAGGCATTAAGGATAGTGGGCTTCGCTTCTCATTTTTATCTGTGCCAACCATGTTGAATTCGTTGAACTTCCGTTTCCTTAAGACCCAGCATCAGCTCAATTATCCAACCGACGCGTTAGACTTCTTTCTAAGACGAGGAACCTAAGAATGTTTCCTCAATGTCATTAGCTCGAGTGAAGCTGAGCAGAAATATCTTGCATCTTGGGGTCGCCAGACAACGCGGTGGATCGGTGCGAGAACGCGATTCGTAGGACTAATCTTTTTTTTTCAGTGTTGGCGATTCCATCAACCCAGGAATAGGCCATGCCACTAAACTTTCATGTATGCCTCGCCTAGGCTGGGAGTAGGGTCATTAAAAACTCTATCCATAGAGGCGTGGCAATTCATTGGATGTCAGCCCTCTGTTGGCCGTAACTGACTTACTTGAAACAAGGTTGTCGGTATGTACTAATTTGTTGCTATCAACTACCCAACTAAGTAATCTCCGACATTGGATATTAGCTCTTTACATACTATTACCCTGACTATATCCACGCTAGGCTGATAGAAGCATGCCGGTGGTCACCAAAAGTTGTTGGTTCAGATGCTTTATGAAAACCTGCACATCAAACTAGAAGCACCATATCATTCCAGCGTGTAGGAGATGTCTATCAACATGGACGAAGTCGATGGCAGGTCGCCATCGAAAGTACGCAAAGCCGTAGGCCGATCTGTTCTGAAGTGAAAACGCGAGAATATGGGGAGTATGATAGGAAACTTTTATTATTTCCCTAGCGCCGATAGCATCTTAGTACCTCACTATCTAAGCATGAAAAATCTATAGTTCGATAGATGAAACTCTACTATGTTTGGTCAGCAAGACACCATTCTACATCTTCAGCATTGCTTCTGGGTCCGTTACTATTCCCCATTCTCCTCCTCTCCATGAATTTGGGAGAGTAGGCAGTACCAGCGGCTGCGTTGAGCCAACCATTGACCGGTAAGGAAGTTTAAGCCAAAGTTTTCCCATGCTTTTTGATTCCAGCTGAGGTTTTTGAGATACACAATAGACGATTGTTGTTGTCTTTCGGTCGCGTCTGACGCCTGGCTGCATAGATTTCGAAGAGCATTAGTGATGGTAGGTCATCTTGCTTTTCAGTAACGACGACAGGAATCGTTGGGCAAGAAAATGGGCCGCCAAGGCTGGTATGAAACTCGAATGGGTTTTTAGACTCAAGGCTGAAGGCGGCTCTTCCAACCATGTGTGTGCTGTGTTGCTCGCGCAGTCTCGAAATTTCACCCTCCAGGGAAGCCACCTCTTCTTCGCATCTTTCAAGGCTGGCCCAAAGTTTCCATTCACGAAACCGAGCCATTCTTTCGGTCGTCCTCCTGATCCGGTTTTCCTTCTTCGTCACTTGATCGCATATTTTACAGTCTTTTGCTTCATCTTGCCGCCCATACACAAGCTTCAATCCGCAGGTTTCTCCGATGCGATACTCTTTGTTGCATTGTTCGCGAAACTTGCCCCACTTCCAGTTGCCGCAAGCCCAAACAACCTGGTCGAAGTAACACATCGTGAAAAACTGAGTGAGGTAAAGTGAAACAGAAAACGATTTTTGCCAGGGATGGGCGTTTTTGGGCCTGGCTGTTGGGGCTCTTTGCTTATCTATTCAACCAAAAAGCTCATGATTAGTACCTTTCGAAAGTTCATGGCGACTCCGTTCAGTGGACGCGAGATTTAATTGATCAACAAGGAATGCTGTTACTGGCTGCCTGTCGTATGAGAAATCACACAAGACCCACTAATCACCAACAATTTCTTCGCTAACCGACGACGAGCAGGGGGGAACCAACAGAACGTAGCAGTAGCAACATCGTCGTACGTAATCGTTGGATCGGACAAGGGGAAACTGTGCCCCCCGCTGCTCTTATCACGGCGGTGCCTTCTTCTTGCCTGATGTTTGGCCATGGCGCACTCGCCCACTTGTACAAGAGACTAGAATTGTTCCATCCGCTTTCCTCAGTAATTGGTTCTCCGAATCTTGTAAAGCGGGGTGAAGGTTCTTCAGCACCAAAATTGCTCTCCGCTCACTCTCAGCACTCTCGGCTTCGTAAGTGAGGTAAAGCCGACGGCTCAGCGTTGGCTTGGCTTAATGATGTTGGAAGATAAGTGGGGGATGGAACCTGATACGGAGCATTGGCAGATCAGGAAGGAGTTCGTACATAGCTAGTCATAGATCAGGATAGTAGACCCGATGCATTCTGACATTTATCACGGAGTTAATTAAGATATGGAGCCTTTTGCTACTTATCTTACTGGACAGCGGCCACCCCACCAGTCCAGACACAGCGGTATGCTAGCTGCGTTGCCGGGTCAGCCATACACGAACTACTGTGCCTAGCTTCAAAGACTGCAGAACCAACAGACACAGGAGACCTAGCCCAGAACAATGTTTCGCATTGTTCAACCCTGGAAAACATCTATTATATTACCAATCCAGTGGGCAAATCTGACTTCGGGTTTAAAGCCACCAACACATTTTTGGGCCAAAGAAATTGTAATATCTCTCTTGGGGTTCGAATTAGTACTCCAGGCCAAGTCTTATTCAATTTAAATTGATATTGTTGTCATGACTTGTCATGTAATATTGCGAAGATTGGGCTCTTGATCAAGCGTTACATTTCCTACTATGGAATAGCGCACTTCATCAGTCAGCTTAGTCACGCTTGCCAGTCACATGCCAATGCTCAACCACTGTGAATGACAACCTAGCGGATCAGCTTAACTTATACCTTGCAGGGTAGTTTGTGAACATTCACATAAAAGTCAAGCTAAGCTTTGAATACTGAAATGTGAAAGCTATACAGTGATCAGATCATGTAATAAAGCTAGAATATATAGCAATATCTGGAAATCATTGATCTAAGCCCGGAATGAATTATCTATATGAGCCATTTACATGCAATTCAAGAATAAACCCAGGAGCATGCGCCGCATTTCCCCTTCTGCACCAATCAGAATTGCCATACTCTTACCCCAAATTCCCCCCTAGAAATGCGCCGCATTTCCATTTTGGCTCAAAAGCAAGAACACGAAACATGACGCGTGTCTTCGACGACGGTCCGTGCCAACTATGTTGCAAACCGCTCTCTTCCGCATCCGAGTGTGTAGTAATTTCCGCTTTGTGAATTGTGAAGGAAGGAGCAACAATTAAGGTTTCCCTTTATTCTTCAGGTAAACCTGCCTTAATAAAGACTATGCTGTGCTCACAACGCCTTGGTAACTTCATCAATATGACAGATCTAGCGACACCCAAGATCGGCTTCAACCTCTTTGGTAGTAGCCAGATTCTGCTCTTCAACCTGTTTCTGCAATGTTCTCATCTTTTCATTTTCTTGTTGGGTTTGGATAAGTGTGCGGATAAGAGCCCAGTGAGCTGCCTGCCATACCCCCTGTACAGCCCCGCCCAAAAGTCCCGACACATTTCGGGTCCACCCCCGCTTTTCACAAAACAACAACATCAACACGACAACTTTATCGCGTTATTTCAACAGATTAAAATGCCCAGAATAAGGCGAAATATATATCATTCTCCTTGCAAAAGAACGAGGTTTATAACGATAGACGAATCAGGAGTTCGGGTCCAGGAAATCGCAGACAGGGAGGGGCTAAGTCGTCACGCGATCTACGGGATCATTCGACGCGGTCGAACCCAAATGTCGGCCAAAGACAAACCACGGTCCGGCAGGCCCCGTGCCTTGTCAGATCAGGATAAAATTCATATCAAAATACTCGTCAGGAATCAACCTTTTATCTCATATAAAGATATCATCGATCGGGCGCGATTGCGTTGTTTAAAATCGACAATTAGTCGATACCTTATGGATAAGGGTATACAACACAAGCTCGCACTTCGACGCCCGTTTCTCAGCGAAGAACACGCTCAATTAAGAAAAGAATTCTGTGACAGATACCGTCATGAAGATGAGTCACTTTGGTACAGCTGGTGGTTTTCTGACGAGGTCTCAATCGACCGTACAGACGGCGATTACACTAAGTGGTCATTTTACAGAACTGTATGTCCTGACCCTCGTTTTATAGAAGCATATTCTGACAACACCACAAGGCGAGAGACTTCACAAGGATAAGGTACAGCCTCGCAGACGACTTCTGAGACACTCACAGATGTTCTTTGGTGCAATTAACTATGATAAACCGTCCCGGGTCGTCCCTTTGCCCGGCGATCCTGAGTCTGAGAAGGGGGGAGTAACAGGCCGGCGTATTCTGACCTGTCTGCAGTCCTATCTTCCTGACCTTATCGAGGAAGGAGAGACTTTTCAGCACGACAACGCCCGTACCTTCACTTGTCGGAAAGTTCAGGATTGGCTGCGTCCTTGGGCACGGAGACACGGGGTGTCTTTGGCGAACTGGCCTCCGTACAGCCCTGATCTCAACCCCATTGAAAATCTATGGAAAGTCCTGAAAGCCCGGATCTGCGAACGATATCCTGAAATCGCAGCTTATCCGAAGTCCGCGGCTGCAATCGACAGACTGATTGCAGCTGCAGAGGAGTTGTGGTCTGAGATTGAAGATGATGTAGTCAAAAACGTGATCAAATCGATACCCGACAGGCTGAACGAGTGCTACAACGCAAATGGCTATTACACCAAGTATTGAGCTATATGGCTGGAATCTCCTTTCAATTTTCTACAGATTGATATATATATTATCATAATTGAGTAAATATTGCCCAGGCAATTGCAGAGTGAAATGGAAGGGTGCGATCGAGGTGGTTGGGGTAATATTGAAATGTGTCGGGACTTTTGGGGGCCCACTGTAGTTTCGCAACCTCATACCCTTCACTCGGCTTTTTGGTTTCTATCCCGATTGCGACTGGTTTGTGCTGCAAACCGACAGCATTTATAAAGTTGAACATCAGTCCAGGTAGTTACCCGGCAAAACGCTGGATGACAACGGCTGCTGGCGAAAGTGACTGAGACCTGGTGTCGTTTTCGGGTCAGAAATGAACACAAAAGTCGACCTTTTTAGAGGGCGCAGGTACCGAAGACTAATATTCAGGAAGAATCACCACGTGAATGCTAAGATAGGCTAGCTCTAAGCAGTCTGGCAGCAACTGTCGATACTTACCAGTTCGTTATCCGAATTAACTGGTCTCATAACCTCTGATTCTTTTCACGAAAAGCAAACTTCAAAATGGGCGCGTGAACGTCTTGATTCCACGAATCTTCATGCTCATGCTCCAAGTTACAGGTGATGGCGCTGTCGAGGATATCAATCACTAGTTCGACTAGTGGCGTAGGTCCGAGTTCATCAGGACTATCCTAGTAGATGAATCCATCACCAACTCATATTTGCCTCGTTTCGCCTTCGGCCCACAGTGTTTATCTACAATTACATTCACTTTCCGTCAATATTAAAAAATTATAATTAACTCACTGACAAAACTATTGCGATTAAACTAAATGTAATAAAAACTATTTATATGTTCGCCATATTGACGTCGCTTACTTTCTCATATTCGGATTTGGGTTCGCTCCTAGTTCCGGCGAACATAATCACATACATTCGGCTTGCATGACGAAGGAAGACGGACAGAATCGAACCGACTTAGTTCGACTCGCATATACCTCAGTATATATACGCATTCATTTAGGAGTAGATAGAACTTAGTTCACCAGCTATCAATAAAGCATCTTTACATGAATAAGCCTAACACGCATTACTTGATCATTAAGAGACGTGACACTTCACAACGCTAAGCATCACGCCTACGCCATCTGCAAATATAAACCAAGTACGGACTAGTTTACCTGTTTGGAAACCCCAACCGTCACCAGCAGGCTGTCTCTAAGCAAATCGGATGTAAACCCGGCCATGCTGCGAAGCAAAGCAGATACTGCGTACTATGAAAAGAGAACACAAACCTAGAGAACGGGGGGTCAAGGATAGAGTTAAGCAAGGGAGAGGGGAAACTTTGCTTATGATGTTTCAGGTTCATCACTTATTCATGATTGAAAGAAAAAAAAGCATGGAAAATTAACAGACTAAATCAACTGTAATACAGTTTTCAGCCTGGTCGTTATTCGAGTACAAAGCCCTTACCGTGTCCCAAACTAGGCATGGATCATCTAGATAGGGTATATTGCGGTTTCAATTGATCATTCTTCTTCGACTTCCTCCTTCACTACGGCGTCTTGTTTCTTGCGCAGCACCTTGTCGTCGATAAACTCGTACACCTCGTCTGATCCTTCTTCTATTTTCTGAATTTGCACCATTGCTCCGGCTGTGATTGGATTGTCATGCTGAACCAAGAACTCGATATGTCCGCTGTGAGACGGCCGCGCCTGTCATATGGGTTGGCATCCTGCATCCACCGGCACCAGAGACGCGCAACTGTTCGCACTCTTTCCAAGCCGACTTTAAACCACTCAATATGGGCTTTGCGATGATGCTCGCACCATCTCTGTGCATACCACCATTCCACGAGCTCGAAGTGTATCAACAGCTCGACACGTTCTGGATGTCGCACGCCGGAAAGAGAGTCGAGGAGTTTTGGATAGCCATTGCCACATTCAGCCCATTCATGTAGTCGAGAATCTATCGTCCGGCTGGTGTACCCTATCTTGATCATGCCACGGAAGGCATCGTCTGCATGGGTGTAAAAATACAAAGATCCAGTTTTGTATGCCAGATGATCAACATCTGATTGCAGTTTTGAGAGCAATGTTTCCTCTTTTAGAACCTGATGTTTGGCAAACGTGATGGGAACTGACGTTTTCGTGTCCTTCGTCTTCACGCTTAGATTTCTTCCGTGAGTCGTAAGCCCTAAGGCGTTTCGTATTTCATTTTGCCATCGATTGGCCAACTCCTGTGCTAGGCCGCTTCCCCATATTTTATTACGGTGGTGGCGAGCGCAGCAACAATCCTCAACAATTGTCGCCAAGTCTTGAAGCGTTGATGTCGCCGCGAGGCGTGATTCCCAAACACCTTTCGCCCGCTGAAGCGCTCTTTGGTTATCTTTTGGCGTGATCTCAACCATACAGCATCTCTTTTTGTAAGGTAAATACCAAATACATTGAAATCGGTCGTTTGCCAAATATGAGGCGGTGTCCATGAAAGACGGCAATTGGTCAGCAGTAGGCATCGCTGTCATTTTGCCTAGCCCGTGAACGCATTGCCGTACGTTGTTGCTCAAGTTAATCAAGGCGAGTGCAAGAGGAAATACGTGGCTCGTTGATGAGTAAAATATGCGGCGAAGGAGTCCTACTACATCGCCAGAATGTCTGTTTTCGGCTCCGGAGCTTTAGAGATCGCCGACCGTATGGACGAGTTCACGATCCGAAATAAAAGGTGTTAGCATTATGTCGCACAGGATCATAACTAGTGCAGTCTTGGCTGACCCGGCAGAAATTCGTGGTGTTCAGCTCAATGAGGTTCTCGATTTTTGCTCACATTTCTTGCCAGTTTGGTGTGAGGAGTACATGGAGAGCGCACATAAAGACCCCTTGCTTATAAAGATTTGGCGGAGTTTGATGGCAAACACGCCGGTGGCAGAAACAACCAATCAGGTGCTGCTACGTGGAGCATGAAAACGAAGTATTCAGGTACAGAATTACATATGACTTACGCAATGTCTACATGGAGATTGGGAACTTTCCATGGTCTCACAAGAGCGTAAGGGCAGTTACTTGCTATCGTGGGCAGCGCGGCGTCTGTTATACCTAATCATAAAAGCGACAGGGCTCATTAAAATGCTGCAATGCTAGACAGCCCATCTAGCTTGGCGGCACAACCATCTTTCATTCGGCCACAGCCCATCGAGATAAGACGGGCGAGGCGCTTAAGCGCTGACACCAAGCTCAGCTCGATCTTCAGTTCAAGTCCACTTGGTGATTGACCCCACTCTGGACCAGCATTCGGGGCAAATTGGGTTGGGCCGGGCCTGGCACGGCCCAGTAATGAGCTGCAACCCAGCGACAGCGACAATCCCTGTGCTGCGCCAGCCCCCGTCGTTATCACCCCAATCACGTCAACCGCCAGTAGCATACGCCGGTGCACTTCGTCGTGCACGTCGCCGATGGCCTGCTGGCGATCTCAGCGCGAGATGCGGCGTGGAAGAGACGTCCAGCCTTCGCCCGGCGCATCGAAGACATCGAGGTGGTCGCGCAGGGTGTCAGATCAGAGGATGAAAGTGACGACTTTAGGGTCGTAACAAAGCACTGCCAGCGCACACGTAGCGGTCGGGAGGTCAAGAAATTACGCAGAGGGTAAAAATTAATCAATTCTCTAGAGTCTCTCTCCAAGGCTTCGCTTTTTAATTGACGACCTGATGTTTTGTGCACGCATCAAAATTTGGATTTTGTGTGGGCGGAGCGAAATTTTGGTTGATGCAACCTGCAGTTCGGATGGTAAAGCGGCACGTCAGCCTCATCGGACTAACAGAAACATATCATTTGTGAGAGGAAATGTCAAGCAAAGCGCAGTAAGCAGCACACAACCTATTGATATGTAAAAAACAAAACTCTGTTATGTTCACCAAATATGACGATACTAACCCGTGTGTGGCAATCTATTACGTAAGGTAGATGTGCTTTCTGGATTGTCTCCGTCCTTTTCTTGAGAAAAGAGCAGTCACACTATGACTCGTCAAAATACAACTGTTGGCTGCATGGCTCTGCCGGCAGAGATGAAAAGGGAAACGGTTGCATATTTTCACCCCTCACAGATAACAAACA
This sequence comes from Fusarium denticulatum, assembly GCA_013396175.1. Classification (NCBI taxonomy): domain Eukaryota; kingdom Fungi; phylum Ascomycota; class Sordariomycetes; order Hypocreales; family Nectriaceae; genus Fusarium; species Fusarium denticulatum. Next base: position 42,027 of record JAAOAK010000021.1, on the reverse strand, counting down.
ATAGACAGCGGTTATCTGCTGCAGTCATCGCTGAATTTTATTATGTGAGGCTCAGACGCTATCGATTCCGTCTATGATTGGGCACCGAGAAGGGAGGGGTAGCAGAATATGTAGGACTAAGAGAGGCAACAACCTCAGATTACGAAGCGTCAATGATGGCCTGACCAGACGCCAAGAGCCAAGAGTGGGGAGCTGAAAGGTCAAGATAAGCAGCCCGTCCAGCTCTACTCCGCTGTAGATCCTCTAAGAAACCTGTACTTGAATCTCAGGGAAAGAACTGCTGCAATCAATCGCAGCAATCAGACATACAGCGCGCTGTTCATCGTCTACGTACCAACTCAGCTGGACTAGAACGATTTCTTGCTGGTGCAGAAAACCTTGCTGGAGTTCTGGGAGGTAACACATTTACACAGGTCATCTCTCAACTACGACTAGATGCTCAGGCAACGCTTGCAGAGCTTATACGGAACAAGCAGTTTATCCAGCTGCAACTGGAAAAGGCTCAAGAAGAAATAGCGAGGCAGCGCGCTGAACTTAACCAGAAGGAGCAGGAGATCCTGCTTCGTATGGCAAGCGAGGATAGAAAGTATCGTGACCAGGCGGGAGAGAGGCTGGAAAGAGCTCTAGCTCCTATGAGAGACTTCAGAGTAGCTTCGATTAGTCAAGGTGCAGTGCTGGAAAACATTGATGATATTGAGGACGACTCTCTTTTAGACGACGACAGCGACTTCGATCACACAGAGCAATTCGAAGATTGCAGCGAGGCATGATTTCATCGGAAATTGTCATTACATAGCTAAGGCTTATATTTCGATAATTCAGTAGGTAATTGCGAGCTTAAGTCTTCGGGGATATAACTAACATTACACTCTGTGACGTTCCTAAGACCTATAACTTACTTATAAGCCTAACTCACTAACTGTAAACTATTTAAGTGTGTATATTTATATTCCCTCAGCATTTACAATCTTAGCGTCATAATGACGTAGTTATCTATAGTAGAATCTAAATAACAATTGAGCTTAAATCAATAATGAAACCATTTAGAGCATACTATACTCCCATAGCAATTTACGCGACAGATCGCGTCGCGTTCTACGGCAAACACCTAACAAACCGCTGCTCTAATCAGCACTTTTATTCCTGTATATGGGGCAAAGTCAAATCAACTCTACACCCCGGCAATAATCAACCCTACTAGGTGTAAAGCGGGTCAATAAAATCAACTCTAGTAGAGTTAATAGAAGTGCAGTAAGCTCAGAGATGAAAACTTTCGGCTACGGATAGATGGTATTCTGCTTCCTGCGATATAACAATGCTACAGTGCAGCCCATGTCCAGCATTATCCGTCGAGCTATGACCACAGTCGTTACAATTCTACCGCTCGTGGAATAGAGGAAATTTCTCAGCGTGTGCATCCAGTGGCACGGGAACAATAATTAGTGTACTATTTACCACCAGAAGCACTGGCAGATGTTTGGGCCAATATCACAACTACCACTCAAGGACCAGGATTCCAGCAGTTCCGGGACGTTACTATACTCCTTCAAGCAAAGAACCTGAAGCTTCTCACAAAGGACGACACCTGGGAGAAGATGATATCGCGATTTGAACAGTATTGGACCGGCGCAATCGATAACAGTCATACAACAGCAGACCTCTACTTTGATATTGGGAGAGAAACTTGCCCCCGGCAGCCATCTGAAGTTGTAACTTGGAGCCAACGGGCAACTGGTATTATTGACGATCCACCAGAGAAACGAGCAGAAACACTACTTTACCGGCGATGCTGCTTAGAATCGTATGCCTTCCAGGTCAGCAATAGGTATACTGATAATAAGGGGACCCCTAAACAGGCTTTTAACCATTCAGTATGCTTCAGGATACTGGGAACCTCACTATAGAGACTGGAAAGCGCTCTGCACGCCGAGCTGCTGGTCTTCTCTACTCTCAATTCTACTCCAGTGTCAAGGAAGTATTCGCAGCCGGAAATGTGTATCCATTCACAAACGCGGCTATCGAAAGGCTTGCCCTTGATAAAAAGCTAAGAAGGACATGGGAGCTCGTTGGAGGCGGTCTTAGTCACCAGCCAGCTGCATTAATCAAGGCATACTTATATACAAAGCTTCGATGCCACCATGCTATAATTGGATCTAAAGAAAAATCCTTTGGCATCCGAGAGGAGCATCGTGTTTCTAAGGAGCTGTTCTATGCTATTGACACCCAGATAAGATCTAGAGAGCTCCACGACAAGCACCTTGTTGTACCTACTGACGATGGTTCCCCGTACTATAGCTTCACGACTGATACTCTTCTTACATGGGTGCGGTGCAACATTAATAAGTTCTGTGTAGGGTTTGAGATGGTGTACAGCTTCCAGGATCCACATTTCGTGACTTGGGAATACACAAGAATTATGCTTATGTTTCTCCGCTGTCTCCAATTCTCATATACAGGCGGGTTGATACAAAAGGTCGCTGGGTGTTGGCGAGACGTACGACTGCAACCCGATGCAAGCCAGCCAGATGGACTTCGGCGCTACGAAGGTCTCGGATTCAAGCTTACTATGGAAAGGTACGGTTATGCTTGGTTTCTTGATAAGATCGACTGGAATACGTTTACCTTCCGTCAACCTTACGCACCGTACATGATGTTCAACAACCCATCCATGCAGAATGTGTATCGCGCTCGATACCACCAAGTGCGAGACGTACGGATCGACTTCATTCGGGTGGATAAAGCCTATCAGTGGATGGTTGAATTCAGCTCTGTTCCCAATTGCCTTGACCTATTGGAAAACTACCTTCGGGAGCTGTGTCTGTGTGCCTTCCGCAAAGACGTTTTCTTCCACGTCAAGTCAGCTCTGAAGCCAGAATGTCTAGAGTCTGCATTGTCCGGAGAGATTCCCCTGTGTTATGACAGTGTCAATAACGCCATGCTGAAGGACCACCAGCCACTCCAGCTTGCACAAGGAAATCGACTGGCGGTAAAGGATATTCATGTTTTGTTTGCTTGGCTTTGGAAATCGAAAGACGACTACTTTGAACGGCAGGGATGGAAGGAGAAGCCATATCGTATGCTTTTTCAACAGAGTTTCCATGCCATCAAAACCGCACGCGGCAAGGCTGGCGCACGGAAATGGCGACAAGACTTAAAAGCGTCGTTTCTTGGTAGCCATTGGATTCTCCCCTATCCGCATAGTCGAGGATTCATGCGGAAAGACAAAGAAGAAAAACAGTTCATTTGGTGGCCTAGCGCGCACCATGGGCTTATCAGACACTACGCCAAGTCCCGCCAGACTGGAACTATTGCGCATCCACTACCAGCATCCAACATCAAAACCCATCCTGTTGACGGCTGGCAACTAGCAACTACTATGTTTTCCAAGAGCTACATGCCCCATGTTATCAAACCCGAGCAGGAGTTCATTCGACTGCCTGAGAACGAACTTTATGCCGAACTAGTTCGTCTTCGGGAGCAAGCATCAATAGGGCTGACCCCAAGCCACGTTCCAGCGCCCACACTGGAGTTAGACAATTCCCCTGAGAGATGTTATTTCCCAAGGAAATGGTGCCCGATAAGAAAGATTCAAGTCCCCAAAACGTTCGAAGAATGCGACGAAGTGAATGAGTGCCTGTGGTTCTTGAAGAAGGGGCTAGAAACGTACGAACATCTCCAACATGGTCAACTCAAACGACGAAAAAGGCGGCGTCGAAACCGTGCTATCAACCTGTCAGACACCGATTCGGGTTCAGTCTCTGGAAGTGAAGAAAATGTGGCTTCCTCGGATGAGGAGAGTCTAGTTGTGATGCGAAAGAAACAGGCGCAGGTGGTGCGCATGATGGAAACCCGAGTACATGAGCTCATTGAGGCACACTATCGCAGATATCCCCAGTGGAAGAAGTGTTATGACCCTGAACTAAGGGAGTTGAATTACCGCCTAGAGAAAGTGGAATAATGCTTGGGACTATGACATCCTCATCGATATATGAAGGAAGAATTAGTTCAAACCGCGCAGTCATCGTTGCATTGCCACAAACAGGAAATTACCAAATTTTAACATCGTTGAGCGTAACAGTTAATGTTGGTCGAAAGAATAATATGTATTTAGCCACTTCCTGTTTTGTTTAGTAACCAGTTACCTTTGTGTTGAGCATAAAATTTGAGCCTTATTTGTAACAACACGTTACCTCTTTGATTTCGGATCGTCGAAGTCATCTCAATTTGTCTACCATGTATAGCCATTTGCTTTCAAGTTGTCTCTTCTCTCTTTTACCGTAAGTGGAGCAATGACAGTGTGCTTTACAAAAGTGTAATTTTTTTATTACACATATGCGTCGGAACCCCCGATAAGGGAAGCAATTGTATGATCTGACCAACATCAACAAACGGCCATCCATGAATCGTAGCACTCAAGCCCTGAAAGCTGGCAGTCCTTTCCTGGATCAAGCGCCCGGCATAGCGGGGTAGTAAGACATGTGGGATGGGTAGCAGGTAACAAGCTTATGATTCGGGCGGATAAATGCGTCTGTATGTCAGCTGCCATCTAGCGCCCAGCAGTTATGGGGAGCTGAGAAGGTAATACTGCAACAGTATCCGTAGACTCTTTTAGTCAAGATCGGCCCGCACCGGCGTAGATCCTTTAGCGGCGGGCGGAAGCGGTAGAGATCACCCTGTCAGCCAATGATCACCCAGCTTCGGGTAGAAGAGTTCACTAATGACCTGGGAGTAAAGGCGTCGGAGACTCTTTAGTTAGTGCGGCTGAGGAATCAATACTATCGATTCTCAGAATGAGGCCTACTGCTGAAGGTAGTCATTGGCTTAGGTACAAAGAGATCCAGCATTAAAACGAAATTATTGGTCGAGAGATACCCACTCGACTGCGAGTTAGCGCCTGTAAGCTGCGGGGTAGGCCGGGGGGTGAGGGGTGAGTCTCGGCACATGACTGATGATAAATCCTAGCCATTTGCTTCTACTTAATACTGGCCGGCCGCTTTTTGGTTTGAAAAAGGCTGGCAATGTCCTAGTTCTTTCCATAAACATTGTTCCTCTTTTGGGTATATACTATACGCCCTGCCAAGCCAACTTTAGCGCAGATCCTAAAGTCCCACTGAGCTACCGAGATTAGAAGGGACAAGTTGCGTCGTGAGGTTGGTCGTTGTACTTGACAGTCGCAGTCGTTTGCAGTTAGATTCAGATTGTCAGGTTGAGGCAAGTAATTTTGTTAAGAAACCTAGACACCAAAACACTAATTGTCCTTTATAGCTTGTTCTGCATCTGGATCATCCTGTAATCAAACATGTCTAATCCGAACGACTACATCGTTGGCTGGATCTGCGCGATAACTACGGAGTATGTCGCCGCCCAAGAATTCCTTGATGAAGAACACGAAGCGCCGGAATCCGTGTCTGTCCACGACAACAACCATTACACACTCGGCAAAGTGGGGGGGCACAATGTCGTCATCGCCGTCTTGCCTAATAGCGAGTACGGAAAGGCCTCTGCCGCAAGCGTTGCGAGGGACATGATGCACAGCTTTCCAAATGTCAGAATCGGCCTCATGGTCGGCATCGCCGGAGGTGCGCCTGGCAAGCATGATATCCGTCTTGGAGATATTGTCATCGGCTGTGCTGGTAATGGAAAGGGTGGGGTGTTTGGGTACGACTTTGGTAAAGCGATACAGGGACAGGGCTTCCATGAGACAGGATTCCTGAATCAGCCACCGACCCTTCTTCGAGCGGCAGTCAATGGACTAGAAGCTCACTACGAAAGGAAAGGTCATCAACTGTCGGAGGCTGTCGACATGATTCTCGAGAAGAACCGAAGGCTCAGGAGAAAGTACAAACAGCCAGAGTCAGGTACCGACAACCTGTTCAAGTCCGAAGTTACTCACGGGTCAGATTGTGGGGCGGTCTGCAGTGACAACACCTCAAACTTTGTACCACGGCCCGAAAGGACGGAAGATGAAGACAGTCCTGCCATTCACTATGGGCTCATTGCTTCAGCAGATCAACTTATGAAGGATTCTCTGGCTCGAGATAGACTTGCAGAAGAAAGAGAAGTTCTATGTTTTGAAATGGAAGCAGCAGGGCTGATGAACCATTTCCCCTGCCTGGTCATTCGCGGTATATGCGACTATTCAGACTCCCACAAGAATAAGGAGTGGCAAGGTTATGCAGCAATGGTGGCTGCTGCATATGCGAAAGACCTTCTCTGTCAAATAGTGCCGAACAGGGTTGAAGCTGAAAAGAAAATCAGCGACATCCTATCTGGTAATTCCATGGCTTGAGATTATACTATTTCTATATATTAACATAACATATAGGCCTCCAAGAAACTGCAGAAGAGCATCGGGATGTTTCCAAAGAGTACCGTGACATTGCTAAGGAGCAACTCCAAGCACAGAAAGATCTAGCCAGGGTAAGGCTATCTGAAGAGCAGCAAAGGTGTCACCAGCTGTTTCGCCTTACAACCAGCAGCAAGGACGCCACCTACGAGTGGTACAAAGACCGAGTGGAGGAAAAGGTTGAAGGCACATGCATGTGGTTCCTCGAACACGATCACTTTCAGACCTGGTTGAACCAAGAGTCTGGCCCCCTGCTGGTCTCAGCGGACCCTGGCTGTGGAAAGTCAGTGCTGGCCAAGTATCTGGTAGACCACGGGCTACCACGATCGGCAACCATCTGCTACTTCTTCTTCAAAGACCAAGACCAAAACACCGTAAGGCAAGCTCTTTGCGCCCTACTTCACCAACTATTTTCTGTGAAGCCACTTCTAATCGAACACGCTATGCCACAATTCCGCAAGGATGGACAAGGCCTCATCAACTCTACAGAATCGCTTTGGAAAATTCTTCGGAGCGCTACAAAAGATCCACAGGCAGGGTCTGTAGTTTTGGTTATTGATGCCCTGGACGAATGTGCCGAATCGGAGTTTGCGGATCTCATGCGGAATGTAGAGAGCCAATTTCGCAGCGACCAGTCGGGCTACGGCAAGTTAAAGTATCTTCTGACATGTCGTCCGTACGACCAAATTTTGTCCAAGTTCCGTGTCCTTTTAGATGTCTTTCCAAATATCCACATACCCGGAGAAGAGAAGTCAGAGACAATTAGTCAAGAGGTAAATCACGTCATAACATTCCGAATCAATCAGCTGGCCATGAAGAAACGCTTCACAACCGAAATCAAGAACCATCTACAGAAAAGACTACAGGAGGCTACCCATCGCACCTATCTCTGGGTATACCTTGTATTTGACTACTTGCAGAAACGTGACTTTAAAAAGACGCTCAAGGGGATTCAATCCGCTGTTGCAACACTTCCGACAACTGTCAATGAGGCATATGAGCAAATTCTCAATAAGACTAACAAAGATCCGATGGTTCGGAAAGTCTTGAGTATTATCTTGGCAGCGAGCCGCCCACTGACACTGTCGGAAATGAATGTTGCTGTTAATATTGATGATAAATCCCGGTCTGTTGACGACATCGACTTAGAAGACGACGAGGATTTCAAGGTGCGTCTTAGATCTTGGTGTGGGTTGTTCGTCTCAATCCATCAAGGCAGTATTTATTTTATTCACCAAACCGCTCGCGAATTCCTCCTCGCAGATTCAGCATCGCCAAACACCCTTGCATCAGAGCTACATTGGCATCACTCCATTACTACCCGCCAAGCACACGCCGTTCTTGCAAAGCTTTGCGTGCTCTATTTGAACTTCTTTAACTCAAACGGTGGTTTATTGATAGATATAGACGGGGAAGCCAGCCATTGTGCTGATAGATACCCATTCTTAGATTACTCGGCCGAAGCTTGGGGTACTCACTTCCGCAAAGCTGAGTTCATCGACGATAACATGATTATACCTTTCGCTCTAAGTATCTGCGATACGAGTTCGAAGGGCTATTCAGTTTGGTTTAGAATTTATTGGAAATCTTCAGGCTGGGCTACTACTGAGTGGTTTACGGATCTTATGATAGCGTCGTACTTCGGCCATCGTGTTATTGTCAAGTTACTTCTAGAGAAGGGTGGGGAAATCGAGGCGAGAGATAGCGTGTATGGCCAGACACCGTTGTCATGGGCTGCCCAGGACGGGCATGAAGCTGTCGTCAAGCTGCTGCTCGACAGGGGCGCGGATATCGAGGCGAAGGATGGACATGGTCAGACACCGTTATTCTGGGCCGCTTATGGCGGGCATGAAGCCGTCGTCAAGCTGCTGCTCGATAGGGGCGCTGATATCGAGGCGAAGGATAGCAGGTACGGTCGGACACCGTTATCATGGGCCGCTCAAGACGGGCATGAAGCCGTCGTCAAGCTACTGCTCGACAGGGGCGCGGATATCGAGGTGAAGGATAGCAGGTACGGTGAGACACCATTATTACGGGCCGCTGAGAACGGGCATGAAGCCATCGTCAAGCTACTGCTCGAGAAGGGCGCGGATATCGAGGCGAAGGATGGATATGGCCAGACACCATTATTACGGGCCGCTCAAGACGGGCATAAAGCCGTCGTCAAGCTGCTGCTCGACAGGGGCGCGGATATCGAGGCGAAGGATGGATATGGCCAGACACCATTATTACGGGCCGCTGAGAACGGGCATGAAGCCATCGTCAAGCTACTGCTCGAGAAGGGCGCGGATACTGCCGCTGCAGACAATGATGGACACCATTATATACAAACTAACTCAAACTAGACACTAAATACAGTATAAAACCTCCTCCCCTACTCAAGCATTACTTGCAGAAACGCATTGCGTTTCTTGTTTTAGACCAATCATCGTGTAGGACTTATGACCCTCCTTATACCTACTGTACAAAGGACTATCAGAACCCCGCTGGGTTGTCTACTTTCCGTCCGTGCCAACCCTGAGTTCCTCCGAATTTCTACCGAATAATCACCCCTAGATTCTAATCCTTTCGTCCGTCCACATTGATAGGGTAATCAGGTTCAATCAAAACAACCTCCTGTTTATCTACTTTTTATCTGTGCGCACTCCCGCTTCTCCTTTTCCACTTTTTATTCTTTTATACTGAGGTGTTAGGGTTGGGTTTGTCTATTACAGGTGAGATAATTGGGTCCCCACTGTCACATATGTGATCGAGGTCCCACTTTCAAATTATGTAATTGATCCAAACGTCCAGGTCATACAGACCCCAGTCCCTATCACATATGTGATCGAGTCCCACTCCTGTCAAACATCAGAATCTCCTCTTGAACTCTCGATTCGTGTCAATCACAATTCTCATCATCTTCTTCACCACTTTCATCATCGTCATCGTTATCACCATCACTATCTTTGCCATCTTCATCATGATGATGTTCATGGAGATTAGAATGTTGGCGGACCAGTGCCGTCCGAGCATCAGCATCACCTCCTGTCACACTGTCCAACTCCTCTATAAAACCTCGTGGAGATATACAAATACCGAGTAGTTCTGGAATGGACGTTTTTCGCAAGCTGTGTTGATCGCCGTCTGTAGCCATCTGAACCCCAGGAACTCTCAAGTCCCTGGAAAGACCTTGCATCATCATGTTGTTACCAGCAACAAGGGACTCCAGGACGGGCTGAACGACATGCGCATACGATGCCTGGCAGATTTCTAAAAGGTCAGGAATCTCGTCTGCAACAGCAAGTGCCATGGCACGGAACTTATCCTCTTTTTTAATGCCATCGGTGGTACGAATCTTATTATAGCACGTAAAGAGGCTCCTGGAGACAAAGACGTAGATTCCTGGACCAAAGACGTCTACCATCACTGCTAGCGGTCGCCAGGCATAAATCTTCTTGGCCAAGGTGCCTTCGGGAAGACAGAGCTTCCTGCTGAGATATTTGGCGATTCTACTCTAGTATTCTAGCCAGTAACGGGGCCCGTTACGAGTTTTAGGCCAATCAAAACTATTGAATTCGACATGGGCTTCTCAAACTCGTAACGGGCCCCGTTACCAGCTAAGTCGTGTTTACAAAAACGCGGAACGGGGCCCGTTTCGAGCTATGGTGATCCGTGCCACCCATGCTGAATTCATTGCGCGTAGCTAAGAGCCAATCATAGACAAGTAGAATTACCTATCGTAACTTCAATCCTGATCCCTTTCGACCACCGCGTTTTTTACTCATTGCTAATGATTTAGTGATTGTGTTTGTGGCGATCTTTTCTCCAGATAATGTACCATCTCAGTATGTCTACCCAAGTACCTTCAGAATATCGCCTCCATCAGCAAAACATCACGCCAAGCCAAGTTCAGACGCTCAGGAGACTAGAGCTTCACTACGATATCTCCTTTCAAGCTATCATTTGCATACCCTGTGGCTTTGCCTTGAAGACAGACGATGATCGTGTCGGACGCCACCTCAAAGAGAAACATGGTATATCTAAAAAGCGTCGGCAGAAGCTCAATACCCTAGTCAATTCCCTGCATCTTCCTGACCTAGATGAGCTACCGAAGCGAGCAGATGGATTTGCACAGCATCCATACCTAGCCCTCCAGACTGGAGCAGAATGCAAGCACTGTGCTTTGCGATCCACAAGTTATGACATACTATCACGTCATTTAAAGAAAGAACATTCCCAAGAGATCAATGGCCCAGGTACGAAGGGAAAGCGATGGCTACGCCATCACATTCGGGATAATCTCACTTTCCAAAGTTGGAAGGCCAACGATATTCAGAGATCCTGGATCGTTACAGTCACAGACAATCAGAAATCACTGCAAAAGGGTGCCGATCGATTCTTACAACCAGTTCCGGACGCTATAAATGAGTTTGCCCAGAAGTTAGTGATGGAGGAGCGTGGCCGCTTAGATGGCCAACAATGCTCACCTAGTGTCAGTGGAACTCTAGGGAAGAAAGAGCTCCTCACTAATTGGATGCGGCGCACTCGTTGGGATGAAACACTCAGTCAAGCACGACGCGACATGCTGTTGTCACTTTCGGAGGTGCCCTTGACGACCGGTCAGCCTTTCTGGATCGGCATTCATGATGGAGAACAAATTCGCAGTTCGGTGAAGGATGAGTGTAAGCTTGCCATAATTGTGCAAGCACTGGATCGTCTCCTCGACCGGTGTGCAGATACGGTGATGCATACCGATGTGAGTGTGCGAAGGTGGTTGCGAGGCAGATTTCCCGACCGCCCCTACAAGGCACCCTTCGAGCTTGTCATGCGATCCGCTTCTGAGTCACAATATCGGAAGGAGTTTAAGCGCTGTCTCTGCTTCTGGCTTCGAGTTCTACAATTACCAAAATCTGTGGTCCCTTCCGTCATAGGGCGGGGCTTATCTCAACCACAACGCGAAATGCTGGAGCAGCTTTGGTCGGATCCGGTATGGAAAGATCAGCCACCCACCGGTCTGTTCCGCGTGGAAGATGATGAAGAAGGTAGGGTGGAAGAAGAAGATAGCGAAGATGAAGATGAGAGCGATTACGAGGACAGCGGGGATACAGAGGATGACGAGGAGAAGATCTGCGCCTGGCCTGAGCAGGAAACTGGCTGTTCTGGTGAGGAGTCAACAACGGGAGACCAATCTTCTACCCTTCCTACGCATCAAGATACAGGAGCAGATGATCCAGGTAGCGATGTCGTACTCGAACTCTGCTACAGTATGGCTATCGAGGACTTTGAAGATGGAACAGCAAGTTCTTCTTTACTCGTGTATTTCAGTGCCGTACGAGGACTGTCGAGACCAACTGGTGACAAATTTCTCCGCCCTCACCAGTTTACGCCCGTGTTGTCGAGGCTGATTTACTGCACACGGTTGATATTCATCGAAATGACTTTACCACGTTTTCCCCACAGGTACGCGGGAATCCCAGCTAGGCCCTCCTATGGACATCTCAGAAGATTGATGCCCGTCCGCACAGAAAAGATGTGTGATGGCACCATGTCCCCTCTCGGTGAATTTCTCAGCCTTTTGTCGTACGGCCGTGCGTTGAGTCGAAGCGAAGGACCAGTCTATCACTTCTACTGGAGTGAAGACGACCAAGTTTTATCTTGGGATGGATGCTTGCACTTATCTATGGCGAGTTTCCGTGGCCTTGCTCGTGAAGCCCTGAGGCAGGCTACCATCCAGTGCCAGCGGCTGATGTATGACTGGGAGCCGGCCGACCCTAATTTGAGCGGCCTTCGAGATCGGCTATCGACAGCGAAATCTGGCTACTCTTTCGTGTCCGATCCAGCCAATGGGTTAAACGACGCATATCTAGAGCTCTTCATGAGGGCATGTACCTCATCGATCGATGGCATACTTAAGTCGCGAGGCCAATGCCAAAGTCTTTGGAACGCAGAAGCAGCACAAGCATATCTCGATGCGCATGATGCGTCTCTGAAGACTCTCATGGTTCTTTGCTACCTAGATGGTGGACAGGCAGCGAGGATTTCTGAGTTGCTGACCATAGAGTATTGCAACACATCATCACGGCTACGAGGTATAGGGATATACGGGACGACTTTGTTTTCAATCACCCGGCACCAAAAAGCACGCCTTACGACGAACAATGAATTCTAAGTAGCACGATTCTTTTCTCCGCCAGTCGCCCGTCTGTTGTACCGCTATCTCGTTTATATTCGACCCGTCGCCTACACTATCTTACGCAAGTGCTTCCACTACGAATCTACAAACACATTGTTATTTGCCCCTATCTCAAGATATTCAAGGAATAGCTTTTGGTCAACAAGACTTTCAGTGAAGAACTCAAGCGGATAAGCAGGACTGTACCTGAAATTCCCTGTGAGATTGGAGTTCAGTTATACCGGCAGCTTTCCATTGCTATTACAGAAAAACATGTCCGTACGATCACATCTGGTTTCAATAGATTTGATGACACTACATGCGCAGCTAGTGAAGATGCTGCTTTTGCGTGGCAGAGTGGTCACAGGCCGATGCAGCGGTATTCAACATACGGACTTGATGGCACTTTCCCGGACCAGCTACAACCAGCACTTTTGCGAATCTATGCGAGAATTTCGGCCGATTGGCATAAGTTCCTGAGCATAGATGATGGAGAGGAGCTCGGCAGTGCCAGCACTACTGACGATCCTTACCAAGCCAGGCCGAATGAGGAAGAGGCTCCAATAAGGAGGTCGCATGACAAGGTATCGTCATATATACTGTCGTCAGAGCTACCTGAGAAACGGCAGTGCCGACGGCTTGGACAGCTAGAAGGACCAACAGATGTTACCAATGTCTTTGATGAAACCATCTCATGCGGCTCAGTCGAGTCATGTACGCCCGAAGAATACGCAGAGTCTCCCACGGACCGACCAATTTTGACTGCTGGGCCATTCATCTATCTAGAGCAGCTTCGCTTAGTGGTATGTAACGTTTGTAGGTATGCAGTTCTGGCCGATGGAATCCGAAATCACCTCTTACATCAAAAACATCAGTATAGTCTTTCAGCTGGAGAGAAGAAGGAAATTATCTGCACGGTCAGCAGCATCCCTGGGATACTCAAACAACAAGACGACCTGTTGAACTTTCCATTCCCACCGCCAGAAACCAAGCCACTCCCTTTCATCGAAGCGCCAAAACATGACGGCCTTCGGTGCAATGATTGTGGCTATGTCACTCGACAAACGGGAAATATGCAAAAACATTGTCGGAGGAAACACGGATGGCAAAACGATTGGACCAAGGGAGGCAATGTTAAGCAAAAACCTGAACTCCCTCGAGACTTGCCATGGACATAGGGGGTATCCTGCCAACGTCTCTTCAATCATGGCAGAGCCAGTAATTGGTTCGAAGTTGGCAGGGAAACAGTTATTCGATAGATCCGATTGTCGGCAAAGAGGCTGGAGAGTAGACCGTCGCGCCGGCGATTCCTGGATGTATGGTATGGCACTGCACTGTTCGAAGGGCGTGTAGAAGCAGTGGCTTGTTGGCGTCCTTTCCCTCCCTTTACCGCGCTTTTTCCACCTAGAAGTCAAACGGGAGCGCGCTGCTAGTCTCTCGAATTGTCCGAGGTATCCTGACTGACATATCCCGTATTAGCTGACGAGTTCATCGACGAGACGAACGACGAAGCCTTCGACAGGACACGTGCTCTTAATCTCCTCCAGCGCCGAGTTGTCTTAGACTATGGGTGCAAGAAGACGGGGTCAAAGCCGGCGAGCGACGGCGACGACTATTACCCCGTATTTCGGCTCGATTTCGTTAGCATTGTCGGTTTACCGCGACGGCCAATCTGCCGATCCAGTCACTTCTTCGACAACATCACCATATCCTTTTGCCATTGGAGTGCCCCATATAGCGCAAAGCATGTGCAGGGCAGCGATTTTGACCTGACCGGCCGCACCTTCCGCATCGCCACCGGTACCACGCAAGAAGCCTGGTTCGTCGTCATGCACCCAAGCCAGAGAACTGCCGGTGCCCACAACCCACGTCGAAGACACGATACAACACATACAAGAACTGCTCTCGTGCAAGGCCGTGCCCTGACGCTCGCGTCCTACATCAAGGACATCTTCCTCCAAGGTGAGCTCCTTGGCGAACATATTGAGCCGCGATGGGCACTTGGAGGTAAAGAAACGCAGATGATTGCCTTTGACAAATGGGTCATTTCCCAGACACTATTTGTGGACGGCTGGAATGGGTTTATGGATGGATTATCTGTCCAGAGCGACTCGTTTTGGTCTGATCACCAGCCCGCCTTTCACGCGTACGACTATGGAGCCAACATCAACATAGAAGTCAATGAAGGCATCGCGAATCTCGAAGAAGAAACAGTCGCCAGACCAGCCTATGATGATACCCTAGATGATGATCTGGACGACAGAGACAGTGATGACGACGAAGGCAGCAGGGTACACGCGACGCAACAGCAGCAGCAGGATTGGGAGGGAGATGGAGGATGGCATGATGATGAGGATGAGGATCATGATAGCTTGTTCGTACTGGATCGGGTAGACAGAACCGTTGCTCCCCGACCAGTGTCCAGCATCAGCCCCGAGCACAATGACGTCGAACGTCGAGGTCTTGATGAAGAAACCGACGCGAACGGACATCACCATGGCGGTGACGACAATAATGATGATGAGGGCGACGAGGAGCGGGAGCGCAGATTTATTGAGTGGATGAAAGAATCTGAAGATACTTCTACGGGTCAACCCACCGGGAGACCGCTACAAGACCAGGAGCACGAGAACAGTCACCATGGACAGGTCCACCTTCACCAGCAGCCCTTGAGCCCGTATGGGAGTCGAGCCGAGATCCAAGCCGAGGTTGCGTAGCTTCTGTTAGTGCCGTAGGCACCTCTGGGCGACGAAGGAGCCCAGTTAACCACTTATACACTAACGGGAGTGACCCGAAGTATGAGGGGAACGGACGCTTAAATTTGGTGATATAAGAGGTTTATCCTTTACAAACGTGTTTGATTGGATAATTGGGACAGGAGCAACGCGACGAATGGGATCCCAGCAGACCTTACTTGCCTTTAGGCAGTTTGGTCACGCGCCGTTAGGCCGTTGTACCCGTTTTGAACGAACGAGAGGGAAGCACTGACCGGAGTGAGGCGCAATAAGGCAGTGGTCGCTGAACAGCGCAGGAACGGACGGACAATGGGGTAACATACGGGGCCCCCACTCACACCGGTGTCTCTGGACGTATCACAGAGCAAACGGTACTCAGGTGGAGTCAACCAGGCTTTGGTGGACTACTTAAGGGGCGCATCGCCCACTGCGTTCGCAGAACGGATTTCCTCGAAATCTCACTCTTCATTTTTTTCAGACTTGAAAAAACTTTCACTAGTAGCACCGGACGGTGCACAATAGCCACGTACCGTGGAACAGAGAACGGGCAACGTTATCTTGTCACTTCAATTGGTAGATTGGTATGAGTGAGTACTACGAATACTTTTACATGCAATTGTTATGGCTATGACTGTATAAAGCGACAGGAGGAGCTTCATTCTCTTTTTAGTTTTTTTTGGTTTTTCTTAGTGAGCCTGTAGGCGATACTCTTGGGAATGCTTGGGGTAGCGATGGAGGTCGCTGCGCTCCAAAAGGGTGCTTCGCACTGGTGGTAGCCCTATGCAGGTGGGCGACTCTTGATCTGTTGTTATTTTTTACTGTGGTAACAATGTGAGGTTGGTTACTGAACTGATTGATTTTGCACGCTAGTAATGCAGGCCGAAGGCTCTGTCAACGTATCCGAAGGCCCCTGGTGGGCCGTCGTCACTCCGGATTTAAATTACTGTCCTGGTTTTGATCTTGATTTGCTTCGTGACATTTTTTATATGTCTCATCATTGGACTGATGATATTGAAGACCGGGATGGGTCTTGGTGGATACCGTATAAGAACGAAGAGAGGTGTCGGAGCGGTGTATATCTCGCTGCAGATAGGCGAATTAAGCGGTGAGTGTATACGAATGAAATATAGTGGTATTGTATTAATATTGAATGCTTTAGATTGGCGATAGCCAACCCGGAACGAGAGATCGTGGAGGTCGTTATTCAGAACTAGTCAAGTTCGTGATGAACTTTTTGAGTCGATGAGGTACGAATCTATGGAACGAAGTGACAGTTGTTGATATTTATTTACATCATGCAGAGCATAGTTTTGTAGTTGTTGTCAAAACAAGAAGTTGGTTTGAAATGATTTGTTTTGTTATTTTTTATGAATGTAAATGGCAGTTTGCAAAAGTGGAAGTGTGAATAGCTTCATTTTATCTAAGCTTAGTCTATTGTAGTAGTGACATTGTATCGCCTATAGTGTAGTGAGGCGAGACACAGTAGTTCTTTTCTAAAGTAGAGTTGGTGATCGAGCACCACAACATAGTCATTTTTAGTGTCTTTACTTGATTTTAATTGAATGCAATTGAATGTAATTTAATTTTTACTTTCCAAAGTCAGTCTAGAAGGCGAGGACGTAGGACGCAGCCTGACGGATGGGCAATAGTCGCCTACTCAAGTATTCTTGCTCTAAACGCGCCGCGTTTTGGCTTTTAGATCAATCAGAGCCTTTAGATTTCTACCCCGAATTGGGGGCTCAAAACGGGGCGCGTTTTTATTTATCGACGTTTAGCTACAACTCAAAACGCGTCGCGTTTTCCATCCCACTGTCCCGTGTCCACCCTATAGAAGCGAATTGGCCTCTGGCTCATCTGCATCATCCTTTCCAGCTAGTGATTCTACATCAACTGGCCAAGAACGATGCCAGACAACGAGTATTCTACTTACAAAAGGCTTTACAGCCAACTCTCGTTAGAAAAACTTGCCGAGCTTGATTGCATTGGCCTGCACCTCAACTTCATGGTGTAGGGTCAGAACGGCAGTGCCAAAAAGAGCTTTCCAATTGTGCTCTGCAAGACGTTCAGCAAAATTGTCGCTTGACACCTCACATTCAAACATGTCCCGCTCAACAGGGAATAGTGTCCCGCATAACCCGCGCTACTGCAGTCGAAGCACTGGTAGCAGCTGTGTGGTATAATTCCACGAGGGATTACAAAGATGTACACCAGCTCTTGTACAAGCTTAGTATCGATAGTGAACTCTTGAAGTGCAAAACACACACGTTTGATTAGCGTCCCAGTAGGGGATTGTGGCTTAGAAACGATATACATATATTTATCCGTATGTTGAATTGGGTCCGGGTTGGGGCTGCTTTTTGTACATTTTAGCAGGGGAAAATGGCGGTGTTAGTGAAGGCTGTACACACACACACAAAGTCTATTACGCCCGGTAGGCCACTGCCCAGAGGGCTCTATAAGCTAAGAATACATACATTACGCCAATAATTGCCTTGATCTCACCAAGCCCATGTAGTTCTTGTCTCGTTCTTTCCAGTCTGGCCATCGCTTGTTTTCTTGTTCCCCGTAGTTGTTAGTAATAGCAAGTCAACTTGAAGCCCATTTCCTCCAAGTGTTCAGTTTCCTATCGTCGGCGGCTGAAGCGGTGCCTGCTTTTGGTTGTACAGGGTAGTCGTTGTTGGTATAAGTTAGTAGTGGTGTTGTCATCTCTGTTCTAGGCGACCTGTAGCGATCGCGAACCGGATTGTGGCTCGTACTGCTTCCATATCTGGTGCCCACTTTTGCCCGTCTGATGCAGCTTGGCCCCCCAAGTGAAAAGAGAGGTTGCCGCGCTTTTCTTCTACACATTGCAGCATCATATCTTTGCGCTGTGCCGTCCACTTTATGCATCGGAAGAGGAAGTGCTCTACCGTTTCTTTCGCACGCCCGCACGGGCACTCGTCCGATGGTGCCGCTCGGATCTGATATAGATATCCATTTAGTCGTGCCATTCCAGTTCTAAGTTGAGCCAGCACGCTGGCCTCTTTCCATGATAGCTGATCGTATAGCAGCCGGGTATGTTTACCAGGCAGAGCTGAATCGACCTTTCTAGAGTGCCCACCAACTCCATCTGGTAGCTTCCTTTCCCTTCGTAGATCTGCTCTCGTTCGACTGAGAATTGTTGTCTTGGCTGTAGCCATTCCTCTCTTTGGTGTGACGTATGGCTCAGTAGCATGACGTGCTGACATCTTGGCTGCTTTCTGGATTTTGAGCTCGCTGTTGCGTGACAACCAGATGAGGTTAACTCTGTTTCCGTACGTTCTGAGTTTCTCTAGTGCATCATATATCTTCTTGATATGTCCTTGACCTGACTGCTGGCGAGGATTACCTATAGCCTGTGCCACCGATTTGTTGCTCGTCAAGATCACAATGACCCGATACTTTACCTCTGACAGACAGCTGAGGCCATGGGCAATCGCTGCTAGTTCAGCTGTATACGGGTTGTGTTCTTCCCTCGTACCTAGGGTGATCGAAAAGGTTTCGCTGAGCTTACCGGCTCTTGCCACGGATATTGGGATCCTGATCGCTCCGCCCATGCCGACCAGATCGTTTCTCGCCGAACTGCTTGTCGCGATCCTGACCGCCCATCCTGCTCTAGCCAGCTCTTTGGTCTTCTTTTCTTCTTCCTTTCCTTGTGTACTCAGTATGACCTTTACCCGCGTTTCCCACGGACTGAGAGTAAACGGCTGGATCACTTCCATAGTGTCCTTCGGCAACTCTCGGCATACATCCGCAATGCGTCTGAGAGGAGATATAAAGCGTCTGAATGTTTTGATTCCTCGTGTAAGATCCCGAACCGGGTTAGTTCGCGGCAGCGTGTGTATGTCTACCCACAGCTTGCTTGCTCGTCTCCAGAATCGTTCATGGATGGTCGCTATGTGGGCTTCGGCCTCGGCCACTCCTGTCGCCACGCTGGTGAAGGACCCTATAATCACCTGTGCTCCTATTTTCTGTACTCGCTGGATGGCATAAGTCGCTACTGTCTTACACGCATGCATCCAGACGTTGGAGGCGTAATCCACCACAGGGGCTACCATGGCTGCGAAAAGCTGCCTCGTTGTCGAAGGGGCCATCCCCTTGAGTCGTTTCAGTTCCATCACCGCCTCGAGGCCTTTCATCGCTGCCCTTGCAATGTGTTGTCTGTAGTGAAGTCGTGAGTCCATAACGACTCCGAGGATCTTGACTTGGTCCTTTGGGAAGACTCTCTCATCCTTAATAGTGAATGGCTCCGAGTCTATCCTGCCTGTGTATCTGGTGAAATGTACGATGGCCGTCTTTTCTGCCTCAAAGGTCGCACCACTCCGTCTCTCCCAGTCAAGAGCTTTATCGATGACCGCTTGGATCCCTCTCCGGTTGCTCTGGGCCGTCGGTCCCGACACCCACGCCGTGTAGTCATCGACAAATGCAATAGCACCACCATTCTTGTCAATCTGAGTTTGCACCAGATCTGCATTAAAGAACAGAAACAATATCGGCGATAGGGGCGATCCCTGTGGCAGTCCCGCTTGTGGCAGAGGTCTGCTCTCGGAGCTTTGTCCATTCACCATGATAGTTGCCGTTCGCTCGGAGCAAAAAGCATCTATCCAGTGTAGGAGACCCTCTGGAATGCCTCTTGCCTTCATCCGCTGCAGTAATCTCTCTTTGCACACGCCGTTGTAAGCACCTTTCACGTCGAAGCTGATTAGGCTTACGACTTGGCGTGAGCGCCACGCAGAAAAGATACGTTCTTGTAGGAGTATGAGCGCTTGCTCTGCTGATCGCTGTTTCCGTGCACCGAAATGGTTAGTTGGGAGAAGTCCGTGAGTCTCTACCGCGTGGGAGATCCTCTCGGCAACTACCGACTCCAACACCTTACCCAGGGTAGCAAGAAGCGAGATCGGTCTCCAGGCTTTTGCAATCGTGTAGTCGTCTTTTCCTGGCTTCTTGAGCGGGATGATTCGAGCATGTCTCCATTGTTTCGGTATCACGCCTTCCTCTAATGATGCTTGGAAGATGTCGAGAACGTCGTGTTTCACCGACGGCCAGACCTGCTTCCAGACGACCGCTGGTAGTCCGTCTTCTCCAGGCGCCTTCCATGACTTCGCTGCCCACAGTTGGCGCTCCACCTCTTCCATAGTCAGGTTCGGCATCGTTACTGGAGCTCTCTGTGGTCGTGGTCCTTCGTCTTCGATGTTGTCTGGCAGTGGCGGAAAGAACTTGGCTAACAATTCTTCGGCTTGTTCTCCACGGTTAGTTGTTACTGTCCCGTCTGCTCTCGTGAGCTGGGGCACTTTCCCAAAAGCTGCGTCATCCCCAGACTTCATGTACTTGGCTGCTTTCCAGATGTTGTCGTTGTCTGCTAGAAACTCTTTCCAATGGTTGTTCTTCCGTTGCCGTATGGCATCGTGGTATTGCTTCGCCGCGGCGGTTGCTGAGCCCTCAAGGTCTGAGGAACTCTGACCTGCACGTCTCGCGGTCCGCGCTCTGTTCCTCCAGTATGTGTAAATGTGTCGCAACTGTGTGAGATCATCGGTCCACCATCGCTTTGCGTATGGAGACGGTTTGGCTCTCGGTGTCAAGGTCTGGACAGCTTCCGAGACCGCTTCCATCAATCTGTCTGTCTTCTGCTGCACGGTATCTCCCGTTGGCTTATCCCGTACCGTGTCCACAATCCTGCTATTAATCTCCTTCCAGGGTGCATTCTTGAACAACAGTCTTTCTTCCTGTTTCGGTGTCGGGACTGAAACGTCGAATACCGTCTCTATTGTACGATGATCCGATCCGTGTTCCGTACCATGAACCGCGCATTTGATGCTTGCGTCCGCAAGCTCTTCGGAGGCCAGAACCAAGTCGATCGTCGTCTCATGGTCTCCATTCTGCCATGTTCTCGTGCCTCGGCGAAGGAGGCTTCTGAGCATCAAGTCGTTCATCAAGTCGATAATCGGGTCCGCTTCCCCTTGTCGCTCCACCGATACATCGTCCCCTCCCCACATCTGGTCGTGCCGGTTAAAGTCACCAGCCATCACTATATCTACCGCTCTCCCTGATCTCCGTCTCACCCCCGTAATAGCTCTGCTGAGCTTGCTACATGTGTCTCGTAAAGCTTGGGCGTCTCCGCCCGGTACGTAGACCGACGCCGTGAACACCAGACGGTCTGGCAATCGGAGGACGGCTGCTGTCACGTCTGGGGACTCTATCGGTACCTGCTCCGCCTCCACCTCCCTATTCACCCAAAGCATACTTCGAATCACCCATCTACCCTCCCTCTCTGTCGTAGGCACCATCTTGACCCACCTAGGATGCCCCATGGGTGTTGTCAACAACTTGCCCTGGACCCTCCGTGCATGGGGCTCCTGGATGGCTAACACGGTTGCGTCCTGAATGTCCCTGTCGCTCATTAAACTATCATGTACCGGCCCTTGCTTTCTGACATTGAGTTGAAATTGTCGGAATATGCTATTCATGCTGTGATGGATAGAGTTTTCGGCAGTTTCTGCTGTATGACTCGTGGGGACCGCCGCAAGGAATACATTTCGGAATCGTTCCTGTGCATGTCCTGTGGTGGTGGCCTTCTTGTGCGCATCTGCCACAGGTTTGTGGTCTGTCGCATTGATAGGCTTTGTGGTTCGTGATCTGTTGGCAGTTGTAACATTGTTTGGGACGTTCTCGGCGCTCAAACACGCTTGTGGTGCCAGACTCCCCTCCGGCCACGAAAAATCCTTCACCGATGAATCGCCTAGCTTCCGAACGTTTCTTGAGGTATACGACCATCGAGCCGTATGCCTTGGGGACGTCTCGCTTGCTGAGCCATGCTACTTTCGCTACTTCGGTGTCGTTCTCTCGGCCAAGAGTCTCGGCGGCTTCTGTCTGAATTTCGTTCATCTCGTTCAGCACCGCGGTGCGACTGACGTTATCTACCTTGATAGGGTAAAGGTCGTCTCTTAGGATGCGGGCTCCTGGGGCCAGTTTTGTTTCCGCTACACGCTTCACAATCTCATGTTCGTTCTCGTCCCTGCAGGTGATCCTGACGCGGTAGGGGTTCTTTGGGTCTTTTGTCACCGCTCGGCATCGCCACGTGGGATTATCTAGCTCAGAGCGGACTTGGTTCTCCACTGTCGCTCGGATCGTCCCGGCCGAGATCCTAGCCTCCTGTTCTTCAAGTCTTGACACGTCAACTGTGCAGTAGAACACGTCTACGGGGTTCGGAGGAGCGGCTACGGTTCTCGAATCGTTGTGGAGTATAGGTGATGTCAGTCGTGTGACGTCGGCGTATGATCGTTGAGGTCCGTCTGTTGCGCTCGTCGCAATAGTTTCGAGCTGTTCGCGGACCCGCTGTAGTTCTTCGGCCATCTGTTCCTTCATCTCAACCATCTGCTTACCCATTTCGCACATCGTTTCTTCTTGCTTTGCGACAGCTTCCTGTAGTTCCTTTGTGATTTCCATCTGTTCTCTCAGCGCTTCTTGCAGTCTTTTAGTCTCCCTGCGCGACTCCCCCAGGAGATCTAGCGCCTTCTGCAGCATTGCCCTTCCATCGCTGCTTCCGCTGCCGCTACTCTTTCGGACGTCGGTCGTTCGATCGGTCTGTTCATCGGTCGGTACATTTCGCGTCGCCTGCCGGGTGGTTTTTCGCGTTTCTTTGGCGGTATCTTCGAGTTGTCGCGCGGTGTCTCGGACTTTGCTCGTTGGTCTCACCACTCGACTCGATCGTTTTGGCGTCGAAAAGGGGGCGTCATCCTGCTCCACCACGATCTCGGCCCCTATTGGATCCTCCATAGTGGCAAGCTAAGCAGCCTCCACACACACTTTCCCGTCAAACCAACGATAGCAATGTTCTGATCTCCTCGCGTGTGGTTAAAAATCTATCAAGGTCGCCTCGTCCTCTGTAATCCGGGATTGATACCTGAAGGCTGTACCGAAGGCTGTACAGTAATGATCGAAATCGGTTGTCCGTCAATCCTCTCTCTTGAGTTTTTAGCGCACGGGCTTCCACTAGGGTGTGTATATAGTAATGACCGTTGAACACTGTCCCCAATGTATACTGTAACGTTTTAGTGGTGAAACTTTAATTGATGACCCACATGCAAAGAATAGTATGACGGCAAGCCAGTCGTAAGTTGCCTTGTGGATGGAGTAACTTGTCAAGGGCTGAACATTGACAAAGCCGTCCGCATTGGCAGGATGACAGAATGACGTCTGACTAACTCCCGAAGGATATAATCAGGAACATTCGTGATGACGACAAGTTATGGGCTACCGGTGTTACTGGTTTCAAACCTTGCATTAAATATAGAGCTACATATGAACGCCAATTTATACCCCGTAATGCACAAACTGTGCCCAATTCAACGGCATACTGATGTCCTCTGCTCGTATTTCCATGACTGCTGCCTGCAGCGCCGATGCCACCTTGTTGTTGATAACCGACTGGTTCTGCTGCAATACTAAAGAGTAGAACCGCTTCGCTACCTTTACACACTCCGAGTCTCCAGCTGGCCACAGGCACCCCACAACATGAGGGAATCCTGCCACCTGAAACCCGCTCACAACGTGTATCACTTCATCCGATAATCGCGCCGCCTTGTTCTCCGCTGTAGAGCACGCCGAGAGGTATGCAATCTGGGCGTATCTAAGCCGTAGGTCCGAAACTCGTTGGACTGTGAGTCGGTCTTGCACTAAGGTCTCGTCAGGCCCAATGCTCCTCTGCAAAATCAGACCACTGTTGGAAGGGTCTGAATAGTCTGATATTCCATGGCATGCGAAGTGTGCGATACGACAGGTTTTGAGGACTTCTAAGACTTGATCTGCGCTGGGACGTGTATGAACTGTCGCACGCATATGAGAGTGAGTCAAGATAAGAATCTCCCGCATCTCTTCTTCTACTCCAGGAAGGGGTTTCGGCGCTTTCTTATCACCCGGTCCTTTTGGTGATTTTGGCATGGCTGCAATAAGCATTGTGCTTGCATCTTGTGCCACCAATGCTTCCTGTGTGCGCTTGGCTTGGTTCTGCGCATAGGCAAGTGCCTTAATTAATGGTGTGTAGGAAGATATCATCCTGCAATAGGCATTCTCCTTTGATCCTCTTGTATGTACCCCTGCAGCATGGAAGGGCATCGAGCTCGCGAGACCGGAACCTATCCACCATACTCGTGGAAGGCTGTCGTTTGGCTGTGTCTGTAAAGCGGAGACCTCGATGACGATGTGTTTGACACAGCCATGCCAAAGCCAGGAGAGGTAACCTAAGAACTGCTCGTTTTTTCCTTTCTGCTCAGACTTCTTTTTTGTTGACCAATCTTTACTTACCCACAACCTCGCTTTAGATGCAGACAACTCAGGCAGTACGATTGTTCTCAGTGAATTGCTGAAGATAATAATAGCATCGCTTCGAAAATCGGTGATATTTATAACCACAATGCTGCCCTCAGTGATGCACTCCTGCATCTCAGCAACGGTCTGTCCAAGCATAAACCTTTCATAGCCCGGGGCACATCTGATTTCCTTCAAGCACGTATCCAGCTCGGCTACAGATTGTTGCCGCCGCTTTCGTAACAAAGCTTCAGCTACATCGGGAGTGGCCTGACGGATTGGAGCATTGATTTCATCCACGAGTTTCTGATATCGATCGGCTAGCTGAGAGTGATCCCGACGAAGTGAAGAAAGATCGCTGCGATCAGCAAGCATTTGGCTGATGATGATAGTACGGCCTTGCTCGAGACATTCAAGGGCCTCGCTTGGTCGATTTGCTGATAAAAGCAAGGCACATAGGTCAGAAGCGACGCCTGCGAAGTATGTTCTCTGCAGTACCGCGAAGTCAAAACTAGGTGGCTATCTAGCCGACTGATTGAACCACTACAACTCTCGAAGACACGCCAGTGGTCATGTATGGAGGGTGACAAGCGTGACACATATGAAGATGATAGTGATGAAACAGACGAGGACACAATAGAGGTGAATTTAGGGGATGTGGAGGAGTTCACTGGGGATTGGGATGCAGAGGATTCTGTGGAAGGGACTATCTATCTCCAGTCCCGTCCTGATAAGTGAAACCTCCCGTGTTAAGTCGAAGATGCTTCTTGGATGCCATAGTGGGCCGATCGAGAGGCGACGTTGGCCCAAGTTTTTGTATTACATATTATATATGGATAAGAAATTCAGAGCATTTGATGCTTATCCTCGCTATCAAGTCTATCGAAAATGCGCAGAGATTCGGCAGGAACACAGGCGATGCAGTGTCTAAACATTTACTTACCCGAGGACGACCTGCATCATTTTTCAAATATTCTGGTGCATGCTTGAAAGCTTGTGGCTGCTTTTACAGGGGTCTTGAACGGCATGATTGGCGGCGGACCCGCTCCCGACAAGGATAATCCATACACAGCCACGAGCCAAGGAAATGTGCCTTACGAGGCTGACCCTTTCCCCGCTCATTGTCGATTGCCTGGGATTTCTTTTCCCTTCCCAATTTATCGGCCATCGCTAACTTACCACCGACAGGCGATATCACAGAGGTTCTTCTAATTCTCAGTTTTTGGTTTCTCATTACCGTGCTTCACCTCCTCAGTCAAACAATTCTATTCTCGATCGCAGATACCTCTACCCTCGTGCTTGTGCTGACATACGTTCTCTTGGAGTGTTTCATTGAAGACAGCCGCTCTCTAACCGATGATATCGAGGTTCGCCTGACTTCACTAGTTGATTGAGTTGGATCCTTGTTATGTTATCCCCATCACCTCGGCCATACCGTCCGTCCGTCCAATCGTGCCGTGCGGTGGCGGGGTTATGCGACATTCGAGCGGACCCCAGCACCCTAACATATTCAGCACAGTCGCATTACCACTCAATTAGGTCTGGCGGAATGACTAAATTGCGATCAAAGATAATACCATACATAATCAGATGGAAGCTTTTCTGACTCTCACTACGAAGTATACTCTTACGAAATGCCGCATCAGGCAAAAATCCCGCACAAGAAGATCACAAGCCATTCTAGGTTCTCATCAAATAAATAGTCAAACTAGCACACGGCCCGTTCCTAGTGTCATCTGATGATGATAATAGATCACGAGATGGAGCTGCAGCTAAAACGTATCACTTGAAGACGATAAAGCTACCTTCCTCATGTCTTCTCCAGATGCTGTGATGCAATCTGACCTAGGTGGAGATAGATATCGCGATTCATCAAAAGACCCACAGACAATGTTAGAAAGTAGTGGGGCACTGCCACGTCATAAAGGCCTTTTTGTGGGACATGGGGAAAAGGCATGGCGCCATCCTCTTTGTGACACAGGTAGAAGAGGCCGTGTCAAAGAGATTCTGGACCCTAATACTGGACATCTTCGGCCACAGCTCGTCTTTCAGAAAAGTGCATCAAAAGAAAAAAAACCAGAACAAGAAGAGCCATTCTCAAGCTGTTTTAGCATTATTCTTGTGTGGTTGAACAGGTGGACTGGGCATCTTAATCATTTTATTGAGGCCGTGGGCTGAGGCCAGATTCTGGACTTTCTCCAAACAGTACAGTGAGGTGCGGGTGCAGCGTCAGTAATCCATCATTGTAATTTTGTTCCAAATCGCCCGAAATAGACTAGCCTCTTCCCGTGCACAGTGTGCATATAGCCTGAACTTTCCCCTGTCATCAACCAGCCATAACAGCATTTCCATGCCTTACCATTCCGGCATCAACCAACTCATCAGCTGCCAATGTCTTTATGATTATCCCTGTCTACTTTCTAGCCGGAACCTACGTTAAGCCAAGAAAGATGCTCAAACGCTTAATCTTATACATACTACAGTAGCATAGAAAGCCCTCGCCAAGTAGTATCGCAACTAATAAAGTAGTCACGCAGAAGCCTGCTCATACTGTATAGAAATACTACCTTATCGCGGCCCTTGCGTTCGAGAGAATCTCGATTTGTATAAACTACTAGCTTTCTTACGTAAAGTCTCCCGTAAAGACACTCGCCCTGGCTTCTCCCGTCCTTTAGAGTTGCCCCCTTGCGTCACTGTCAAAGACTGCATAGATTCTGTAAGAGATGGGAGTTGTTGTAGTGCCTCTTGCGTCGAAGCGAGATACTCTATACTCTGTATTGTATCTGGATGCTTCTCCCCGAGCATCTCTCGTCGGAGTTCTAGTGCTTTGTCTTTCAGTGTCTCAGCCTCGTCATATCGGCCCTGCGCATGGTATGTCGCCGCGAGGCCCGCCATGCTGCTGATCGTGTCTGGATGCTTCTCCCCGAGCACCTCCCGTCGGAGACCCCAAGCTCGACTGATACTGGCTCTTTCTCTCTCCATCGACCTCGCTCATATAGAAAATATGATACTCTCTCCAGCAAATTTGCTATCTCCATCTCTATTCCACCTACCTCAGCCCACTCTCCGACTCGAATGGCATGCGTCAAGTACTGCTCACATCGTGCCCATGTAGCACGCTCCGACAACGGGAAAAGCTCATCCACTACCTGCAGCGCCCTGCTACAATAGTATCCCTCATCCTCTTTTGGCCCGCTACCTATCTCTGATACTTTGTTGGCCGTCGTCGCAGCAGACCCTCTCACCCTCAGCCCGTATCGTATAGCTTCTTGCACAAGCTTATGCATCTCGTACCTTCGGCTGCCATCCTCTATTACTCGTAGGCTGAGGAAAGAAAACTCTTTCAGTTGTGCGGCTGCTTGCAAGACCTCAAGGTCCGAGACTTGTCTGGTTGATATTTCACCCTCACCCTCTTCATCCTCTTCACCGCATCGACGAGCCGCTGCTGCCACGAGCTCGTGCGGTATATCTTGACTATCCACATACGCAACCACGTGCAGTATCCGATGTGACATCTCGCTCTCTGCTCGGATCCGATCCGTCGAGATCCTCCACGTCTCAAGCACACTATTTGATACCTCCGGTCGTCGATGTCGATCGGCGTCACTCACCTTTAGCACCTCCCATCGACTATTACCTTGTCTCAAGAGACTCAGGTACTGCTCAGCCGTCATTGACAGGCGCCGCATGTAGGCGCCGGCTTGCGAGATCGCCAGCGGAAGGCATTGTAGCTCTTCCAGCAGAGCATCCGCTCCTGCCTCCCTCAACGGCTGGTCTTGAGTGCTCGCAAGAAGTGTCGTTGCCTCGTCCATCGCCATAGACTTCACCTCAATACCGCGACGTGCCCCAACAAGCGGGCCAGTAATGTGCGCATCTCGGCTTGTCCACAGCACCGTCCCTTGCGACGTGCAGGGCACGTATTTCTGGAGGTTCTGGTTCTGATGCTCGTTTGTATCTCCTGCTCTTACTTGTTGGCTAACCCCAAACAGCCTCAAGTCATCCGCGTTGTCAAGAATCATCACCCATTTCGGTCGCCCTTCGATTGCAATGCGTACCGCGTCAAGTAGGTCCAGTCCATCAAGCCGCTCGTCGACCCCGAGCTTCTTGCCGATCGTCTTATAATCGGCCAAGAAAGTCGCTTCGCTGTCGGCGTGCACCCAAAATACGCAGCACTCGTCATCGGCGTCGCATCGTCGGTACGCGTAGTCTAGCGCGATTTGTGTTTTACTTTCGTTCATTAGCCTCTTGCGACACTGTAGCGCGCCGAGAGTGGAGACTTACGCTGATCCTCCCAGGCCCCAGAGCGCGGCACTACGGGATCCTGCCGCCGGTGGCAAAAGCTTATCTAGCCTGTTGATGAGATCTCGTCGATGGACCAGATCCTCGTTGCGGGGATAGGGAATGACGCGGACCGCAGATTCGTTGGATCGATGGGGCAAGTGGTAATGGATATCGCCCAGATTGATCCTGGTATTGTCGCCAAATCCGCTGTGAGTAATGTCGCGTCGATGCAACGCGGGCTCATCCATTTGGTTGCTAATCATTTACAGCGCTAATCTGCTGAAACCGCCAACTCTGTACAGTCTCTCGTCCGGAGAGGGGTCGCAAGAAGGGAAAGAAGGTCACGAGACTCAGCCTCACTGATTGGTCAAAGACAGAGTTCACTGTCAACCCTCAGCCATAGGCATACTTCCACCTACCACCAACAGACTACAACAAACTACAACAATGGTACTCCCCTCTTGGCCTAGCTCTCGTATAAGCTTCTTTTATTGATTGTAGCGCGCAGGCAGAGGCAATAGGAACAGCGGCCAGCATCATCGGCATTATCGGCGCGGCATTTACTGTCATCCAGGAGATCCGAAATGCGCGTGGCAGGGTCCGAGGCACATCCGAGACGCTGGATAATATATCTAAGCACCTGGACGCTATTGGCGAGTCACTTAGCCTTGTTCGCGAGGAAGAAAGGTTGCAAACGGCCAGGGTCGAAATGCAAGTGAAGGCCATCACCGACGTTGCCACTGAGCTTAGATCATTCCTAGATAACCTTGCTGCCAGGCAACGAGAGAAGACCATGTCCCAGTTCTTTCACGCGCTTAAATCGGGCGACAAGGACGACCAAAAGTTGCAAAGCATCCTAGACCAGCTTGACCGGGCTCGTAATGAGCTCGGGTTGCGGATCTCGGTGGCTCAAGTTGGCTTGCTGGGAAACCTCCAAGACGGCTTTCGAGTTGCATTCGGTGTTCTCGAGCAGATAAACACTAGAGTCAACAAAGTGCTTGGGATCAACTTGGCTCTTATGGATATTGTGAAGAACCGAGCGCTGCAGCAGACAGGTCAGACAGGTATATTAGCGATCGCAAAAAACAGACCTACTGACGAGATTTCATAGCGGATGGATTCATACCAGTCAATGCCGCTGACGTGCTAGCAATGGGAACGTCCGCACCTGATAATACTACGAGCATGAACAGCTCCAATGAGTCGAGGGAAACAAATATTTATGGCAATGTGACGCTTGGTCAGGCCCGAATAATGACAGGCAATATTGGAGTGGAAGGCTGGCACAAAATGGCAGGTCGCAAGACGACAATTACTAACAACCAGTTCGGCCACGACGTCCGAATCATCACTGGTGACGTGGGAGGGGAGGCGGCGAGGGGCTTCAACGAATCTTTCTGGAAGTGAGATCATTACAGTGACCTGCTGCAGTTAACCGGAGGCCATCATAACGAGGGCTGGGCTCGTTATCACTAGACATTTCCATCCAGAACTATCAACATCGATTGCCTGACATATTCACACAACATCTTTCTCCATTGCAGTACTTTAGAAGACCACTGTCTCCGCAAAGCATAAAAGTGCCGCAGTAAATTCTCCCAGAAAGGGATTCTTCAGCAGTGCCCTTGAAGGCTTGAGATGATCTCGGTAAGTATCCACTCTTGAAATAGCAGTGCAACTGTAAAATCACCTAAGCAGGTGCTGACAAACCAACTATGCAGGCAGGTCAAAGTCACTCGACCTACCGTAGTGTTACAGGGTAAGGTGATGTGGGAGGGATCATGACATTTCGACCTATGTGAAGAGTCTGATTTGACAGTTCCCTGAGGCCCGTTGTTGACTGTACATTCCGGTCAAAGTATGGCTTCGTCGAGAAGATACGCCATTCCCTTCATGAAGTGATTATCTAGGGCTGAGTGTGGCTGAAGTAGGGCATGTGGCTGGTTAAAGTGGTTTAGGTCCGTCATCCTGTCATCCTGTAATCATGTCATCTTGTCAGCCTAGCTGGCACCTTGCCCCGCCTTTATGAATAATATTTGGCCTTATACCTTAGGCTCACATACTCACACAAGCCAGGGTAGTCTGGAACCGCCCACTTCGCTGCTTTTCCACTTTTCCTTCTTTTGTCTCGTTCCCAACATCGAGGAGCCACAAAACTGTCTCATTATTTGGTGCAGTACAAAATGGTCCCTCGAATAACTTCGGATCAGAAGGATCAAATCCGGGCTATGCTATTTGAGGGCCGGTCGATTAGTGAGATTGCCAAAGCCATTACTTGACGCTAGAAGGAAAGAAAATAAGGTGTGAGGCATAAAGCATGAGAGAGAAAACAACATACGATCGTCATTCTGCTACCCTAGAGCTTCCTCAATCCAACGTGGCACATCATTGATGAACGAAAGCGCAACCCCCAATTGAACTCCTCTGTCGGTGTAAAACTCAGCACCCACTTCACTGTGGACATGCCTCAGATCGAGGCATGCCTCTCGTGTGATTTCATAAGCACATCGAATGTTGCCATTCGTGGTATCTTTCTAGAGCCAGGTTTCTCCGCATAGGGATGACAAGATCGGTTTGCTTCACGGCTGCCTAGAGCACGTGACCATGGGCTCATCAGCAAGATGCAATGTTCAGATCCTGATTCAGGACAACAGCGATGTAGAATCTTGGGGTGAAAACAACAAGACGGCAAAGATGTCGAACTCGTTTTATTATTGATATGGGTTCAAGTTGAAGGCCCTCGACACCTTAGAAGGCATACAGTCTTGCGCTCGGGAGCCAAGGCGAACAAAATCGCAGATGACGCGTTGACGTAGAATCACGTGAGCGGCTGAAGGAAGGAATGTTGGTCTTTCAGCTTTCTGTGCTTCACGCAATTGCAACCAATGCCAGAACCCCTCCTGTAAAGGTCCGTGGACCGATTTCAACTAAATCGACATCAGGATGCCAGCACATTCACCGCATGAGCAACGCGAGATCAGCCATAACAAGTTCCGCGACCATACTGTCATCCACCAAGGAAACGTTCAAGGGAACGTTTACTATGGCGTGCCCCACCCGGCGGCCCGCGCCGAAGTCGTCCGGGTCATCCCCTATCCCCGCAACGAGGATCTGGTCCATCGGCCAGATCTCATCAACAAGCTAGATGAGCTTTTGCCACCGACACCGGGATCTCGGAGCGCCGCTCTATGGGGCCTAGGGGGATCAGGGTAGGCCTCCAGTTTTGGTTTAATGCTACAGTTGTCTTGAAAGCTAATGGAGGAACGATCGAAGCAAGACACAGATCGCGTTAGACTACGCGTATCGACGATGCGATGCCGACAAGGAATGCTGCATCTTCTGGGTGCATGCCGGTAACGAAGCGACTTTTTTGGCCGATTATAAGGCAATCGGGAAGAAGCTTGGGGTTGATCAGTGGCTTGACGGGACGGACTTGCTGGATGCAGTACGCAACGAGATCGAAGGACGGTCGAACTGGGTGATGATCCTCGACAACGCGGATGACTTGAGGTTATTTGGAGTGGGTCGACAAGCACAGAAAGAAGGAACAAACGAGAACGTGAATTTGAAGACGTACATCCCTTGCAGTATGCAAGGGACAGTGCTATGGACAAGCCGAGATGGGCATGTTGTGGGCACACTCATCAGTGCACGCCATAGCGTCGAGGTACGGTCCATGGCCGTGGATGAGGCGACAACGCTTCTCACGAGGATACGAGACAAGCCATCAACTATGGAAGAGGCATTGAGGGAGGAAGGAGTAGCTGCTCTACTGTACGAGCTGCAATGCCTCCCTCTGGCGATATCACAAGCGGGTGCGTATATGCGGCGTATGTCGATGACGGCTGAGGAATACTTGCGCCTTTTGAGGCAAGGCAAGACCCGTTGGGAAGTGCTGAAGGCGAGTGACGCCGATCGACATCGACGACCAGAGGTATCGAATAGTGTGCTCGAGACGTGGAGGATCTCGACAGAGCGGATCCGAGCAGAGAGTGAGATGTCGTACTTGATACTTCATGTGGTTGCTTATATTGATGGTCAAGATATACCGCAGGAGCTGGTAGCGGCTGCTGCTGGTCGATATTTTATTGAAGATGGTGCCTCAGCCAAACAGGCTTTGGACCTTGAGTTTCTGGAAGCCATCGCACGGCTGAAAGAGTTTTCTTTTCTCAATCTGCGTCAGACATATGGCAGCGAACGAAGATATGAGATGCATAAGCTTGTACAAGAGGCTGTACGATATGGAGTGAGGATAAGAGACCTGGCAGAGGCAGACGTGGACAATGCACTGAGGACAGAGGTCGGGTTGAAAGCAGGTGAAGCGTACTATTCTGGCGTGGCTCTGCAGATAATAGACGGGGCTTTCCCGCCATCAGAACCATCTTCATGGGCACGATGTGAGCAGTACCTGACACATGCCATCCGAGTAGGGGAGTGGGCAGAAATGAGCAGGACAGAGATCGAGACGTCCACTTTGCTTGAGAGGGTGTCAGACTTCCTGTATGATCGAGGGCGATGGAGAGAAAGAGAGTGGGTTGATACGAGAGCATGGAGTCTCCGACAGAAGGTACTTGGAGAGAAGCATCCTGATACGATCAAGAGCATGGCGGATCTTGCAGCGACATACCATGCACAAGGCCGGCATGACGAGGATGAAAAGATGGCTGTTAAAGTATTAGATTTTCGACGAGATGTGCTTGGGGAGAAGCATCCCGATACGATTGCGAGCATAGCATCCCTCGCGGTTACATACCATATGCAGGGCCGATATAACGAGGCTGAGAGGTTGAAACACGAAGCATTAAATCTTCAGCGAGAGGTGCTTGGGGAAAGGGATCCTGATACAAGCGAGAGTATGGCATCCCTCGCGACGACATACCATGCGCAGAATCGGCATAATGAAGCTGAGAAACTGAAGGGTGAAGTACTAGAACTCCGCCGAGAGGTGCTTGGGGACAAGCACCCTGACACGATCTGGAGCATGGCATCTCTCGCGACGACATACAATGCGCAGGGTCAATATAAGGAGGCTGAAGGCATTTACCAAGAAGTACTAGAACTCCAACGGGAGGTGCTTGGGGACAAGCACCCTGACACGATCTGGAGCATGTCATCTCTCGCGACGACATACCATGCGCAGAATCGGCATAATGAAGCTGAGAAACTGAAGGGTGAAGTACTAGAACTCCGCCGAGAGGTGCTTGGGGACAAGCATCCTGACACGATCTGGAGCATGGCATCCCTCGCGACGACATACCATGCGCAGAACCGGCATAATGAAGCTGAGAAATTGAAGGGTGAAGTACTAGAACTCCACCGAGAGGTGCTTGGGGACAGGCATCCTGACACGATCTGGAGCATGGCATCTCTCGCGACGACATACAATGCGCAGGGTCAATATAAGGAGGCTGAAGGCATTTACCAAGAAGTACTAGAACTCCAACGAGAGGTGCTTGGAGAGAAGCATCCAGATACGATCAGCAGCATGGCGTCCCTCGCGGCGATGTACCATCGGCAGGGCCAATATGACGAGGATGAAGAGATCTCAGTCAAAGTGTTAGAGCTCCGACGAGAGGTGCTTGGAGAGAAGCATCCAGATACGATCTGGAGCATGTCATCTCTCGCGACGACATACCATGCGCAGAACCGGCACAATGAAGCTGAGAAACTGAGGGGTGAAGTACTAGAACTCCAACAAGAGGTACTTGGAGAGAAGCACCCAGATACGATCTGGGGCATGTCATCTCTCGCGACAACATACCATGCGCAAGGCCAATATTACAAGGCAGAGTGTATAGACCGAGAAGCACTGGACTTGCGACGAGAGGTACTTGGGGAGATGCACCCTGATACGATCTGGAGCATAGCAGAACTCGCCCTAACGTACTATGCGCAGAACCGGCACGATGAAGCTGAGAAACTCAGGGGTGAAGTACTAGAACTCCGACGAGAGCTTCTTGGAGAGAAGCATCCAGATACGATCATGAGCATGGTGTCACTTGGGTTGATATATCATGCACAAGGCCGATACGAGAAGGATGAAGAGATCTCAGCCAAGGCATTGGATCTTCGACGAGAAGTGCTCGGGGAGAGGCACCCTTACACGATTAGTAGCATGTCAAATCTTGCGACGGCGTACTACAAGCAGGGCCGATATAATGAGGCCGAAAGCATAGACCAAAAAGTGCTAGAACTCCGGCGAGAAGTGCTTGGGGAGTGGCACCCTTATACGATCACGAGCATGGCAAACCTCGCGACGACATATTATGCGCAGGGCCAGTACAACAAAGCTGAGCGACTCCATCGAACCGCTTTAGACCTTCGCCGACATGTTCTTGGAGAAAATCATCCTAATACAATACAGAGTATGGAGTACCTTGTCTTGACCCAGGAGGCGCTTCAACAGCCCCCGTCTCTTACAGAGTCAGTCCAATCTCTAGCAATCACGAAAGCGGACGGAATGGAAGCAGGGAACAAGCCGGGGCGTAAACCGTTGTGGACCGTTGTGCGTAGGAAGGCTGAGAAGCTTCGAAATTCGAGGTCCTCAAGAAAATAGCATTAGCCTTAGTTTGTCTACGTTTCTACCTGATTGTCTAGGGGCTGTAGTTATGTACAATATCTATTATGTAGTATTTTCATTATGCATTATTAGAAGTGTGGAAAAGCATGATTATTATTGAATACGGCTTCTGGTCGGAAGTGGACGCTGTAATAATTGCAAACAAAAATGCTTTAGGGTCACGCGACCCGAAGTTACCGAAATAGCTTGTTTGGTGCCTGAACGCCTAGGCACTTATGGACTGTTAACGCTGACTGATGACAGGGGTTGTATCGGCACTAGTTGCACACTGTGCTCGCGCCAAGGTTACCTCTTTTGGACATTTTTTTTTTGCTAAATTCAATGATAAACTACTGACGCTGGACCCGCACCCTACTGTACTGTAGTGTCCATTTCTGAGCGTTGTGAGGGAGGTCAACATTTGGAGGTAATAAAGTATGGGATGATGACAATTTGCTGTGAAGCCGCATTACGCTTTTTAAACAGGCACATAAGCTGTCAGCAAAGAGGTACATGAATACCGTGCCAATAGATATGAATTACTGTGTAAGCCATACGCCCCCATCAGAAACGTCCGTGCGGTATAAATCAAAGAGAGTTAAAAATGGACAACCGATTTCGATCTTTACAGTAAGAGGCTGCCTTTTTAAGGTGTTATTCTAAGGCTCGGGCTGGGGCCTTTACCGAAGAGAAGATACGGGCCGGCGGGCTTAAATCAGGCTTATGGCCTGTTAATATTATGAGACCGTTATCAAGTAAATACGTGATACCGGACGAAAATGGGACTCGAGCTTCCCAATTAGGCAATCCAACTGCACTACCCGACTATTACGAGCCCTAAATTGTCTTACCTGATATATGCCACATAAGCTATCTGATGTTATAAAGCTTGCAGAGACGAATTAGGCAACGAGGCACTCGCACTAAGGAAAAGACACGTATTCGGACGATCGCAAAAGGACTCGATGAACGGGCAATACAATTAACTCAAACAAAGGATGAAAAAAGGGTATCAAGCGAGGAAAACGACCAATCACAAGTCTCAAAGAGAAGGAAGGTTATCTTAGACCCTAGACAGAAGGTAATGTAGCTTAAATGAGGTCTATACAGGAAGGGTTGCTATTATAGTAGAAACAGGGAAGGAGTAAGGTTATTTAATTCATGATATGATAGACATAAGCTTATACAGTTAGTAGAAAAAGGCCGGATGAAAAAAGAGCTTATTTCTGTTGACTTTTATACAGTTGAAAATATCGAGGTTATGGTGTTAAGGCCAAAAGAGGGGTGACAGGATCCTATTCCGGTATTCTCATTGATACAGCTAGCGCGGGAAGTTCAAGACATCGTTTGCTGTCTTATTACCTAATATTGAAGGCATAACTCTACTACCGGTATACAGTCTATTTGAAGTTATTCCTTAAGAAGTCCTGGACAGATTTATCACCTTTGCAAAGGGTCCTAAGTCCTTCCTTATCGCCATCAATCCTTAGACCCTCGAGGCCTGTTGCTCTTGACAATGCGACATAGACTTGTCCCTCTGCAAATGCCCTCGAAAGGTCTATGATCACACGGTCCAGAGTCATACCCTGGCTCTTGTGGACACTCATCGCCCAACCAGGTATGAGAGGAATTTGAGTTCTATGTCGTAGCGAGTACGGCTCCTTATCGCCGATGGCATTGATGATGCACGAAGCATAGATGGTGCATTTAACCCCGTTATGGAATAGAACTCGAGGCCAGAAACCTCTTGCAGGCAATCCCTTATCTCCCAAGGATGCTGGCTGCTGTAACTTCATGAATTCTGTGACTTGTCTCTGCTTGAGTGCTGCGTGCTCCCCAGTAAAGAGAGGATAGGAAGGCATGTGCTTCTTGTCACTCTGGGAAGCCGAAAATCTCTCACGGTCAAATTTTTCAAAGCCACAAACGATTCCTTGACTTCCATTGACTAGACCTCTTTTGAAGTCTAGATTGACTTGCAGTATGACAAGCATACCACCACGCAACAAAACGCGAGGCTCTAAATGGTGATCTTTGCAGGCTATCAAGGTTCCATCAAAATCGCGAGTAATGTGTCGCTCAACTTGCAAATTCCCTTCTTGCTCGAATTCGAAACCATCCAAGCAGTCGTGCCTGTGTACAGGAGTTTTGAGCTTCCGGAAATTGTCCAAGTTGACGTTTGCGACCTCGCGTCTTGTGCAAAGGAGTTTCGTTGCTTTCTCAACGTTGTGACGATGATCCATTAGTGTTTCAATATCTTGATGTGTAAATGGTATTCCGAGTCGGCACCTCTGGAGTATTTCGATGAAATAGGCATCACGTTGACGATGAATTTCCTGTAGGTTGACGCAGATGAACCCCGCTTCTTTCCAAGCCGCACTCCGAAAGGCCCATTTATCCTCTTCCATAAAAGGTCCATGATTTCTAGGGCAATCATAGCTTTCTCCGCGGATGTCGACAGTTGTCTCCAGTCCACAGTTGAGACAGAACTGGAATGGTTTCACAGGAGGTAGCTGACAGAAGTCTCCTGTCACAACTAGTTGGACACCTCCAAAAGCGGGAGCGCCGTCAGCTCGGGCTTTAAGATCAGGATCCCAACATCGAACTTCCTTCATACAGGCATTTATGCGCTCTAGATGATGATTTTCAACCATGCTAATCTCATCGATAACAAGAACTTTGGTAGCTTTCAGACGACTCGCGACAAAGGTGCGAAATCCCGTGCGTTTTAACTTTCGTAGAGAATACTTGTGAAAATCGGGTGTCCAACCCATATAAGTCCAAGTTGACATGCCTCTGACCTGAATCGCAGCTCGACCAGTTGGAGCAATGACATCAACTTGTTTACCTAGGGCTCTCAGCGCTTCAACAGCAGCTTTCAAAACTGTAGACTTTCCACAGCCTGCTGAACCTGTAAAGAATACGTTTTTTCCTCCCATAATTAGGTCAAAAAGATCTTCTTGTTCCCGACATAGCTTTGGGGGGGTATCGGACGCAGGTAGCATGACACCAGATGATGTATTCGACGTACTCGGAAAAGAAGTGGCCATCAACTTACGAACTCAATCGTCGTTGTGGTGCTAGGTTCTGGCTTCCGCGCCTTTGAAGATAACAGTAACAGTAAAAACGTCTTTGGGTGAAAGTCATCCTTCAGCCACGCCCTTTTTTCTAGGAGATAAGTATTGTATGCAACGACCCCGCTTTCATTTACGTCACGCCTGCAGTCAGCTGAATAAGAACATGGAAGCAATGTTTTATTTGAAGAACAGTGGGGCAAAAGTCATATGACTATGCTGCGGGAGGCCCACCAGTCGCCAAACACGCAATAGAAATAGTTCCTTGAGTGACAGGATGGGGCACAATAGCTCTGCGGATTGAAAAGTGAATCTTCCCCGCTTCGGTGTTTGATCCTTCACTACTATAGTGCGAACCAATTTTGATAATATCTACACAAGGAACAATTTGTTTCCATTCTGAAAATTTGTCCAGCAGATGGAAGTACGCCAAAGACAGGTACAGGCAACAGCCGATATCGATGAAGTTCCTGTTCGCAAGAGGATGTCTCCTTCAAATCCATACAAGGAACAACCAAGCGTTGCTAACGTACCATGCTACGTGGACTATGGGTCTATGCTTAGCCTTATACCATCCACTACCGACGTTGACGAACGATATAATAGATGCTCTGACGATTCAGCACTTCAGAGTAGCCTCGACGAAGACATTTCTCCATCGTCTTCAATCATAGATGCAATGGAGGAGCTTTTCATAGAGTACAGCCAGCCCGAAATGCAGAACGCTACAACGAATCCGAGGCATGATCAGCTCATTGGGTCCTCATTTATGCCAGGGCGCAACATAAGAGCTCATCACCCTAGTAGACAATGACAAAATCAATTGTAGTAGAATTGAATTCTTTGCCCCGCTTTACAGGGGGTAGAGTTGATTTTTGTACGGAGGTCGGTCTCAAAAGTCTTTGCCGGCCAAGAGGGATCGGCAACCACCCCTGCAAAGTCAAATAGGGTATCCCTGCCGATTTTGTTAGTTATCCTCTACGAGTGATTTTTACACCGTTCTTCCCCTCTTCAACTGACGAAGAAGATGCCGTATACGTATACAGATATCGCGACTCGGGCTTTGGTGGTGACGTTAAAAGCGCCCGGCGGAGGAGGGAAAACCACGACTCAAATCCACCACCTCACAGGCATCCCTGAACGTACGATCAATAAGATATATTCTCGGGCAATCGAGGCAGGCTTCGAGCCCAATGAGAGTCCGCTGAGACTT
Organism: Fusarium denticulatum; assembly: GCA_013396175.1. Classification (NCBI taxonomy): domain Eukaryota; kingdom Fungi; phylum Ascomycota; class Sordariomycetes; order Hypocreales; family Nectriaceae; genus Fusarium; species Fusarium denticulatum. The sequence continues at coordinate 2,347 of JAAOAK010000021.1, read as the reverse complement.
ATCAACGCTTGGTTAGAAGATAAACCTCGATCCGGGCGGCCTTCGAAGCAGACCGATGAAAATCGCAGCCTAATCATCGCCAAGGTTAGCTTAGATCGATTTGGCAGGGGAAAAAACACTCACTGATATCTCCGGCGAGCTCAGCAGTCAGGGCATCGAGATCTCAGCAGCGACTATCGCCAGAATCCTCAAATCAGCAGGATACAAGAAAACGAAGCCGACGAGGAAGCCTGGACTGACTGCAGCGATGAAGAAAGAGCGCCTAGAATGGTGTATCGCTCATAAAGATTGGACCCTCGAAGATTGGAAAGCTGTGATTTGGTCAGACGAAACTTCTGTGATTCTTCTTCATCGCCGCGGCGGCTATCGCATTTGGAGGCTACCTGAGGAGCGATTTCTCCGCAGCTGTATTCGCGAGCGATGGAAAGGCTCCAGCGAATTCATGTTTTGGGGCTGCTTTTCGTATGATAAAAAGGGTCCCTTTCATTGCTGGTCTCCAGAGACCTCGAAAGAGAAGAAGGAAGCTGAAGCTGCGATACAGGCGATGAATGAAGAGCTCGAGCCGGTTATGAAAGAGAAATGGGAGCTTGAGAATGGAATGAGAAGGCTAGGGCTTCGCAACCTACCGGGCAAGAAGCCTGTGTGGTCTTGGAATAAGGCCAACGGCAAGCTGATGAGAGAGGGAAAAAAAGGTGGTATTGACTGGTGGCGGTACAGGGTGAAAATCCTGATCCCAAGATTGCTTCCTTTTGCGAAGGAATGTGAAAAGGAAAGAATGAATACCCTTGTACAAGAAGATCGAGCTCCTAGTTATAAACACCACGCATAGCAGCTTCTGTATGACGCCGAGGGAGTTTAGAGACTTCTTTGGTGTTCAAATTCGCCAGATTTGAATGCTATTGAGCCTGCCTGGCCGTGGATGAAGAGGGTAACGACGAGAAAAGGCGCCCCGAAAAACAGAAAGGAAGCTATTCGCAAGTGGGAGGCTGCGTGGAATGACCTTCCGCAAGAGAAGATCCAGGCGTGGATCGAGAGAATTCCTGTGCACATTCAAAAAATCATAGAATTAGAAGGTGGGAATGAGTATAAAGAAGGCAGGGATAAATAGGTGTAAAAATCGAGATTTGTAGGTACCAGGTCTTTTGCCCCACTTAGCGTGATTTTAGCGCCGGCAAAGACTTTTGAGACCGACCTCCGTAAGCCAATTAAAATTCGCCACTCTCATACGTAAGGAACGCGACGCGATGAGTAAACCAAAATACAGCTTGTATTTACGTATTAACCGATACATATCTTTATGGTGCACAAAACTTTAGTAAATCTTGCCAGCGACGTGTTTATAATAGATAACTCCGCACTAGTATATCCTACTCAAGTATTCTTGCTCAAAATGCGCCGCGTTTCGTCTTTTAGACCAATCAGAGCCTTTAGATTTCTACCCCATTTAGGGGCTCAAAACGGGGCGCGTTTTTATCTATCGACGTTTAGTTGTAATTCAAAACGCGTCGCGTTTTCCGTCCCAGTGTCCCGTGCCATCCCTATAGGAGAAAATTGGCCTCTGGCTCGTCTGCATTCTCCTTTCCAGCTAGTGATTCTATATCAACTGGTTAAGAACGATGCCAGACAACGATTATTCTAATCACACAAGGCTTTACAGCCAACTCTCGTCATAAAAACTTGCTGAGCTTGATTGCATTGGCCTGCACCTCAACTCGCCCGAGCCGGCTATCATCTGTAAGCAATATTGCTATGCTATAACGGCAGATAAGGATCGCGTGTCTCGGCATCTTGGGGAAATCCACACCGTCGATAAAGCAGCCCGCAGGGTATTGAATAAGTTGATTCGTTCCTTGAATCTCCCGGACCCAAAGAGTTTTCGCTTGCGACCTGATGGTAGCGCACCTCATCCTTACCTGAAAAGTCTGACGGGTGCAAGCTCTTGCAGGCATTGCGGCCTGCAATCAGCCAGCCATGGTGTTCTCCAATCACACCTTAGACACACGCACCCAGCGGAAATAGAGCTTGCTAGAAAATCAGGGCGACATTGGTTACGAGACCACATTAATACGGGACTGACCCTCCAGAGTTGGACGGCTCAAGGCGTCCATAAGTCTTGGACCGTCAGAATCGAAGGTGCTCAGACATCTGAAAGGCAGTCGAACGCCAATATTCTAGGGTCTCTCTGCCGGAATAAGCTCACAGCCACAAATCTCAACTGCAAATAACACTTCTAGCCCGCAACTTAGACATCGATACCACGGTGACTGACCAGTGGCTACAGCATTCTACTCCAGGGGACACCAGGTGCTATTACAGACTTTGCTCAGCAGCTCCTTTCCGAAGAATA